>JADLZN010012056.1:0-499739 GCA_018155175.1 Sinocyclocheilus anophthalmus | reverse complement strand
GGTAGGGGTAGGTCAAATAATGTCTTATTTGCATTAAAAATTACATAACTGAGCTAATGACACTTAATGACAGTTGTCATAAACATGCATAAAACCTCCTTCATATTCAGTCGTGATTATGAAGGTGTCATGTCAGTCTTATGCACACCCCTTCAAGTAAAGTGTTACCAAGTTATCATAGTTTTAGTGACAATGACCAGAAATTATAAATTATAAACCAAGTATGCCCACCCAAAGCACTTAGCTATATACATCTACAGCAAAATCAGAGTACATGCAGTTATAGCTTAAAATGAAAAAGAATACAATCATTAATTATGAATGACAAAATTATAGCCTATTTGAAAAATATTGTTAGCCGATGATAACTGGCTAGCTAACTAGCTACCTGATGCTAACTTGAGGTCATTTTTAATATAAAGTCCAATATTTTTTATTCAACCAACTATAGAATACATTTGATGGAAAAACAAAGGATTTGATGTTCAGAACAGAATAACTACAGTAATTGCCCATTGCACCCTGGGAGCATTTGACCCCACTTGGCTGGGTCCGTTTTACCCCACTAAATGATGTCATTCTGAAAATATATTTATATTTTTCTTAAAAAAGACGTACTCCCTGTCTACAGGCCCTACTGTTCTCATATTATACATAACTGTGATTTTCTACAAAACTAAGATTTTTTCTTACTGCTGAAAATTAGATTATTTACTGTGAAATCCGTTTTCTCTCAGGTACATCACCAGTGTAAGCTTCATGGTAAGTACTTCTACATCAGTCTTGTCAACATAGTCCATAGTTACAATAAAACATGATCTTGACTTTATCTTGTGGTTATAAAGTCACTCTACCCTAAGTCTTTTTTTTTTTAAATTTCAACTGCTTACACACAAAATATGTACTTGTCATACAATTTCTGAAACCTGACAATCAGACACCAGTACCACACACCAAATCTGCAAAACCATAGACTAATGCTCGGCCTTTGACCCAGTTTTCAATTTCATAAAGCACTTTTTGCAAAACACAACACACAATTCTCTATGTAACACACAGATAAAAGCTAACAGGAATGAATATTATGGCAAAGGTGTTTGCAAATGTTTGCTTTTGAGATGTGTTTGATATTTTGAATGCAGTGCTTCATTTTTGTGTGCAATTCGGCTTGAAAAGAGGCAAAGTTTGAAAAAGTGTGCAAGCAGTTGAAAAAAAACTGAATTACTTTGTAGCCCAGCATTAAAATGTCTCCATTTAGCTTGAAATGGTACAATGCAGTCAATTAACATGCATAATTTATGTACAATGTTTAGAAAGTACTTTAAAATGAATGAAAATCACTAGCGTGAAACTGTTACATATAACGATCCCTATGTTGATAACGTTTTCCATCACAAGATCTTAGAATTCTATTGTTTTCTTTATCTTTCTGTATGTTTTTTTGTTATTCATCTACTATTGTTGTTTTCGGTACATTTTTAAAGAACTTGACTTTTCTTAAACTATAATTTCACAATACTGTAGCCTGCTAATCATGAAAATAAAGCTTAATTGAACTGAATATAAACAAACAAACAAATGACAGAAAGGGAAAGGGTATTGTGGGGTTGCTCAGAGAAAGACAGAGAAAGACAGAGAGAGAGATGAATGTTTTATAGCACAGGAGCAGGAATAGAGCACTAATGAATCTTTTATAGATTTCAGACGCTTTGACGTGCAGAGAATCCATTTGTATAAAACTAAGGCATTCCTGCACATAAATACACACAGAATTATAAACACAGAGGCCTGAGGACATGCAAGGACTTTTAGAAATTGCCACTGCATTCATTTGACCTACACATCTTTGACCAACGCCATATAATCTCCATAATATAACACATATAGAAACAAAAAACAAATACCAGCAAATTCCCTTGCCTTCAATTAACACACTGCTGCTCCATGAATCAACTGTCTCTGTTGGAAAAATGTAGAGCTAGGATAATCGTTTATGTGATACATGAGATGTTCAAACGAGAAAGATGGCATTCGGGTTTGATGACTTTGAAGGTTTCTCATGTTACAATTACAAATAGATTCATCCATATCCATCTGTTTTCTCACCTCACAGACTAATGATGTGAATTATCCACCGCTTAGACATGAAATAATAAAATGCAAGATGTTAGAAGTGCACAAGAATGAATTGCTTAAGATTCATCCACGTACTGCAAAGCGTTGTAAACATACGGCTTATATAAAGCATTTATTTTTTTTATTTATAACAACAATACAACATTTAAAAAAGAAAACTAAATTAATTATAATAAGCATTGAAATCTTAATAATTAAAAGGGCTCAGACTCCCCAAAACATCCCTTTTCTTTTATTTCAGGTGAACCTTTCCTTTAACAGTGCTCAAAGCATTGCATTCAGTTGGCATTTGTTTAACATCTGTATGCATTCATTTATGTGTGGCTCCCATCATGCAATAGTGCAGCATCCAACTAATTTAGTCTATATTCATTACCTTGAGGATTCTCCCAAGGTGTGTGTGCTGCATTTTAGATAGTGCTTTAATACTGAGCAATAATTGAGCCTGTGGCTACCAACCACAATTAATGCTGGAGTGTAATATGGAGTCAAAGATCGTGGACGCAATACAATATGTAAACTTGAACAGTAGATGAAATTAGTATGTTAATTCACACACATGAAAAAGTTATCAGGGATATTTTTTTGGGCAGAAGACACCCCCCAGTGACCACAACAGATGGAGAAGTCAGTTTTGGATGCTTATTCTCTCTTGTTCATTGTGTGTGGTGATATATGTCCTATAGCGGGGCATGTTGTCACACTATATAAAATAGTGGGAACGTGCTGTTAAATGACACAGATGTGAAAGAGATGCCTTTGAAATATGACATACTGCCTTAAAATATAACCTTTCAACATATCTGTATCTAAAATTATGGGTGACTTAATTGATTTTTAGCTACACTGAAAATAGCTAAATAGGCCTCCCCCCCCCCCCCAAAAAAAAAACCTATTATAAAAAAACTTGGCACATAACATACAACAATATGAAACTACTTAACAAAAGTGTATACAATTGCAAAATGTAAGGTGCATGAGACAACTTGTCCCAGTTTCATATTTATGAAAAATATTTAAATATTGATATACCTTGTCCTGAGAACAAAGTTCAAACTCTTCTACAGTCATCCTTCATTATTTACTGACTCTTGCCTGACTGTATGTCATTATGGCTTTGTTATAATCACTACTGTACTCACTAGAAAATGATCATAATCTTGAAATTTTAAATTGCGGCATAGAAAAAAAAGTGATTGTGACTGTTCTGAATTAAGTGATGATTATAATTATGAAAACTTTCTGTTGTGACAACTAGCCAAGTCTCCCCTTGAGAGAATAATTGAACCCTCATACTGCAGAAAGGATTTAGAAAAGAGCATCAAATATGCACTTCTTGCTTAATGGCTTCTTAAAGATTGTTTTAAATGCAAACATAAATTATTTATGATGGCCACGATTTCAAACTAATCCCTTCTCAAGTCTTGAAGTATTAGAGCGGTTTTAAGAGGACAGAGAGAGAGCTTACACGCTGGGAGCTGCTTTTAACCATTTCCATCACCCACGTCCAGAGCTTCCTGCAGGCTGTTAGTTTTATGTTAAATCATGAATCAAATTGTGTTAGTTAGAGATCCGCCTGCATGCTGACATGTGAAGGAATCAGGGTTTGTCAATATTTGCTCTGTGAATCATGCAGTTTGAGTGCATCTGAAGTGCATCTGAAGCTCTCATGATGCTTTTGTAAATATATATACAGTATATCACATGACACATTGTAATATAAAAAAATCTAGATTACACAAGCCTAAAATGCATGTAGTTCACATTGCTTTTTGAGCAGGATGGACAGACAAGACAGATGACAGAACAAAAGAAGGACACATAGACAAACAGAGACAGAATGACAGAACGACTGAAAGAATGATAGAATAATAGAACAACATACAGACAGACAGAACGATAGAATGATAGAACAACATACCGACCGACAGATAGAATGAGAGACAGAAAGAATAACAGAAAGACTGACAGAATGATAGAACAACATACAGCCAGATAAAATTATAGAACGACAGACAGAAAGAATGACAGAACAACAGACAGAATGACAGACAGAATAGAAGACAGACAGGAATCACAGGCAAAAAGGGAAGAGAATTATTAAAATGACAGACAAACAGGCAGAAGAAAGATAGAACGACAGACAGGATAAGAAGGACCAGAACAACAGACAGAATGGATAGACAGAACAACATACACAGAGAAGATGAAAAACAGGGACAGAATGACAGAACAATGTACAAACAGACAGAACAACATACAGACAGAAAAATAGAACAATAGACAGAAAGAATGACAGAACAACAGACAGTGAAGGCAATGATAGAATGATACAACGACAGACACACAGAATGATATAATGGACCAGAACAAACAGACAGAGAAGAAAATGCAGACCTACAGAAAGAATGAGCAGAGCACCAGTCAGAACACATACAGTGAAGACATAATGATAGAATGATAGAACAACAGACAGACAAACAGAAAGACAGACAGATGGACAGACATAATGACAGAATAACAGAAAGAAAGACAGAATGATAGAAAGAACAACAGACAGACAGAAGGCCAGACAGACACAGAAAGAATGATAGAAACACTGAATGAGAGACAGACAGAGAGAAAAAATAACAGAACAGAGAGAGAGAGATAAGATAGAATGATAGAACAACAGAGAATAATAGAACATACAGACAGACAGAATGATAGAATAATAGAACATACAGACAGAAAATAGAACAACAGACAGAAAGAATGACAGAACGACAGACAGTGAAGACAGAATGATAGAATGATACAAAGACAGACACACAGAATGATATAATGACAGACAGAAAGAATGACAGAACAACAGACAGTGAAGGCAATGATAGAATGATACAACGACAGACACACAGAATGATATAATGACAGAACAACAGACAGAGGAGATAAAATGACAGACCTACAGAAAGAATGACAGAGCAACAGTCAGAACAACATACAGTGAAGACATAATGATAGAATGATAGAACAACAGACAGACAAACAGAAAGACAGACAGATGGACAGACAGAATGACAGAATAACAGAAAGAAAGACAGAATGATAGAAAGAACAACAGACAGAATGATTGAACAACAGACAGACAGAATGACAGACAGACACAGAAAGAATGATAGAAACACTGAATGAGAGACAGACAGAGAGAATGACAGACAGAAAAAATAACAGAACAACAGAGAGAGAGAGAGAAGATAGAATGATAGAACAACAGAGAATCCTAGACATACGGACAGACAGAATGAATAGAATATAGACCTTACAGACAGAAAAATAGAACAATAGACAGAAAGAATGACAGAACAACAGACAGAGAAGATAAAATGATAGAATGACAGCCAGACAGAAAAATAGAACAAAAGCCAGAAAGAATGACAAAACAACAGACAGTGAAGACATAATGATAGAATGATAGAACAACAGGCAGACAGAATGATACAATGACAGACAGACAGAATGATATATTAATAGAATAACAGACAGATGGATAGAAGGATAGAAAGAACGACAAACAGACAGAATGATTGAACAACAGACAGACAGAATGACAGACAGAGAAAGACCGAATGAGAGACAGACAGATGAATGAAAGATTGATAGAATAAAAGACAGAATGATAAAATAACAACTGACAGACAGACAGGCAGATGGACCAATAGTATAGGCAGATTGTGTTTTATTGTTCTTTTTGTTGGCCATGCAGGCGGCTGTCAATAATACCTCTGATTCTGTCATGCTGACTCTGACATATTTTAAGCGGGCCGTCCTTTAAAAAGCTCTTACAGCAACACACACTCATGCGACAGGAAACGCCGGATCAATCCTGAGCGTTTCTGCAATAATTACAGGCTCCGTTCCTCCACTGCAATCCCGTTCATTTAACAAGCATTTCCACACAATCAGACGAGACGATCCCTTCCCCCATCATTTGTCTACATGCCACAGATCTGCCGCTGTCACGGCTTACTGTGCGCTGTGACCTCTGCTCTAAGTCCATGCCCAGATATACATCCTCCTGCACGGTGACACTGTTACCGTTAAAAGCCTGTGACAGCTCATTCTCCTCAGTGGCCTAGAAAGACAATATCCATGATGGAACTGCCCCGTGTCGCTGTCCAAAACTCATTAACACATTGGAATAAAGACAATGTAGACTTGTTCACATTAAGTTGAAATTACAGCGCCCCTGTATTCCACTCTCTCCTTTTTAATTTTGTCTTTTTAATTAGATTTTCAATTGCTGCAGTATAAATTAGCTTACCTTGAGAAAAATGGCCTGCCTTCGTCCACTGCATGCTTCAAAAGTTCTTTATAATGAATTAAGGATCAAACAGATTGGACACGGGCCAACTGCACCAACTGTGTGTAAATTACAACTTAACTTAGTTGTGACACGAAGTTACAACTTTTGCACTACTAAATATTAAAATTGGTTAAACTACGTATTAACTGAATATTTACGTAGGCCTCCAACCAGGAGTAATGGTTGGAATAAAACAACATATTGATTGATCTCCATCAATAAGCTTGTGTTATACCTGACAGATTTCAAACCTTCAGACATATACGATGATATTGACTTTACACTC
The DNA here is from genome assembly GCA_018155175.1 of Sinocyclocheilus anophthalmus. Taxonomy (NCBI): domain Eukaryota; kingdom Metazoa; phylum Chordata; class Actinopteri; order Cypriniformes; family Cyprinidae; genus Sinocyclocheilus; species Sinocyclocheilus anophthalmus. The sequence goes on along the minus strand of JADLZN010012056.1, from coordinate 492,972 downwards.
ATTTGCATTTTAAGAGAGATAACATTATGGGAATAAATGAGTTGTTAGGGGCTTTTCAACACGAACCCGATCTAAACGGCACACGTCTGTGTGCGTCACTCCATGTTGTGCATGTCAAATTAAATCAGTCATAATAAATAAATGCAATTTCTTTAGTTTATCTTTAGTTGTTCTATCAGCATTCACCCTTTTCTCCTTATTTCAAACAGTTTCTGAATGTTTGCATATAAAAACACCTATTATATTATTTAATGATAACATTTTAACAGAAACCTCTTTTTGTTGTTGTTATTCATGTATAGGGAAAAAACATATTTGTATGATTCTATTTGTTCTGTATTATTATATGTTCTTATTGTAAATCACTTTGTAATGTTGTTTTGAAAGGTGCTATATAAAGATAAATAAAAAAAGAAAATAAAGTGAACTGAATTGAACGCTGTTTAAAAAAAAATATATTGCTCACAAATTTGTATGGCAGCTAGTGGATCATTAAAGTTGAATGTCTATCTACATTCTGCCTTTAAGAACAAATTGTGGAAACAAAAGTTACAACTAGCTAAGAGTGTTGACTTTATATTCCAATATAACTATATATAAATTATTGAATTCGGCTGATTTGACAGATACTTACTAATATACTAAGATCATGTCTTATTTATATTAATTCAAACTGAACTTTTTTCCTTAAAAAGAAAAGAAAAAATAAAGAAAATCTTTCGTCACATGGGTTATCGGCCACAATAAAAATAATTATAGGCCTACTAATAAAATGTATGATCACAATAAGAAAATAGAAAGAATATAGAGAATAAAAATCATAGAATAAAAATATAGAGCATTTAAAAATAATAATATTTTTGGTCAATAATTACATTCTCAACATTATGGAAGCCTGTTTCCGCCACTGAAAAAAAAAAAGTTATTGCGACTTTTTATCTCACAATTTATAGTTTATTATTTAGAGTTTATATCAGACAATTCTGACTTTATTTCTCAGAATTGCGAGTTTATATCTCAATTCTGAGAAAAAAAAGTCAGAATGGCGAGTTTATATCACGCTAGGAGAAAAAAGTCAGAATTGTGAGATAAAAAGTCGCAATTACGTTTTTTATTTTTTATTCAGTGGCGGAAACGGGCTTCCATACATCACTACGCAAGACTTATTAACCAAAAAGCATGTCGTGGCTTGAAAATATTTACAGACTTGACAAAGTTTGCAATGAATATTCAAGTATAATGAGTTCATATTTTTATTTTATTATTTATTTATTTTTTACTTCTATTTGATGTCAGAGAAATCAAGCCAAGAAATTGCTGCCTCGCTGTAATAGTATCACATACAGTTTTCCTAGAATTAGTGCATACATCTTCTGACTGAGAAAAGGATCTTTTTAAAGGTAAAATAAGGTCCAGTTTTCCATCTGGGATTATTCTGACATCTCAGGACTTAGAATAAAGCGTAGTTGAGGACAACCACTCCCCACCCCCCCTTCCTCCAGCTACCTTCTGTCTTGTTTACTCATCCTTTCGTCTTTCTCTTCTCAGATTATTCTGCTATTTCTATCCATCAGATCGCTAAGCACATAATTAGATTCATTTAAATGTTTACTAGGGCTGTCACTTTAATGCATTAATTCAGTTTGATTAATTATACAAAAAAATGATGCAATTAAAAAATTAGTGCAATTAATCATGGCCCCTGACCCGTACATAAATTCTGTAATAAGGGATGTTCTAACCACAGAAACAATTCAAGCTTGAATGCTTGATGCAATGGCCAAAGACCAACACGACTACAAAGATGACTAAAAATTATGAAAAACCAGAAGCCCTAGTTTCCACTGCTGTGCTACCTCCTGACACTGAAGTGGATGTGCAGTGTACAATTTCTGAGCTTTAGCGGCACCAAACAAAGCTACAAAATAATGACTGTCTCCAAACAGGTCCCCTAAACAGAGCAGGTCCCACTGAGATGAATTAAATGCTAAGTAAGTGCTGGGATAATTTTCTCCAGGTAATATACACCTCCTTGACTAAACCACTCAAACAAACAAAGCAATAATAAAAGCACCACAAAGTCACAATTTGTATTCTTTCCAGGAAAATTGTCTCTGTGCATTAAGCAAAGAGACAATGGGTAAACAAATACACTGAGCTCAGAGTTTTAAAAACTGTTACATATTTTATATTATGTGATCTATGCTGTACCAATATTTCTTCATTTATATTGTATTTTCCTGTGGATAGAGCTTCTTGGAATCGCTGTTGGTCCAGATAAAGGACAAGATGAATGAAACAACGATGTACACACAGTTTCCTTCATTGTGATTAATATATTTTTCCAGTCTTTTGGCACAGTCTATGAATATGGTACACATTTGTGTCTCATTGCTTATTTTTAAGCAGCAGTGTATATCATCCTGTTTTTGTGTGTAAGACCTATGTTGAATATTACGAACAAACAGTGAACCTAGCATTATCATATTACAGTTTTCCACCTCCTTACACACAAAATCTTTTACTTTTCACAAAATTCGAAACCTGACACTAAAAACGCCGAAACCAACACACCAAAATCGCAAACCATACACTAATTATCGCCTTTTTGACTCAGTTTCAATTTCATATAAAAAACACTTTTTGCAAAAACAACACAAATTCTCTATGTAACACACAAAAATTAATAGGAATAATATTAGGCAAAGGTGTTTGCAAATGTTGCTTTTGAGAGGTTGGTATTTTGAAGTTCGTGCTTAAAGTTGCAAGAGATGGGAGACATTGGCATTTTGTAGTGCGCAATCTTGGATTTGTGTGTAACGTTTGAAAAAAAGCCAAAGTTTGAACTGTGTGTAAGCAGTGAAAAAAAAAAAAGTGTGTCACTCCTCAAAATGATGATGTTGGCATGTCTTGCCCGCCACCTGTTTTTGAACAATCCATGAAGCGGTTAAAATCGACAAATTATGTGTGAATTGATATTTCAGCCCCGTCCACGCATACAAACAACCCTCGCACACAGCACATCTTTAAAGAAGCCAATGATAGTCTTCCCCTGGTCATTAAAAACGAAGAAAATATTGCGGAGCAGTGTTTGTATTATTAACTAAAACTATAACTGTTTTTGTTATTTTAAATTAAACTGGAAAAAAAAATAAATGAAAGCCTGATGAAAAACCTAAAATTAAAAAAAAACTTAAGTTGATTAAACTTAAATAAAAACTTAAAGTAGAAGGGGCTGGCAACAATATATATACAGTGTTATTTTAGTATTGTTACGGGGCTGACGAGATGTGAGACTTGCGGATCCATTCGCAGAGCCTTTAGGGGAAGACAGAGACGTGGTCATACAGCAGGCAGGGGGCAGATGATGGCAAACAGGTATATGGTAGGCAAAACACAAGAATAGTCCTAGGGCTAGCACAGGTCGACGATCGGCAGACAGAATCAAAAGGGGCAAGACAAAAGGGGTGAATCCAGGGAACCAGGCGAAGATCAGAAACCGTGAAGGCTAAGGCTAAGGCCTAAGGCAAAATGACTAAGGCTAAAGCTAATGACTAAGGCAAATGACTAGGGCTAGGGCTAAGGCAAATGACAAGGGCTCCGTAAGGTAGCTATCCAGGGGAGTGATAAATGCTAAAACAATACTCGGCAGAGGGAAGGGATAAGAGTGAGTGGTATATAGTGAGGGAGTGATATGAAACAGCTGGGTGCAATCAGTGTAAACAGGTGAGTGCAATCAGTGCAATGCATGATGGGAAATGTAGTCCGGGGTGCTATGCAACAGGTTGTGTAGTGCGAGAGTCAATGAAATTAGAAGTTCATGAACCGGATTCGTGACAGATATAGATTATTATATACACACCACACCACACGCATACTACAAGTTAAAGAACGCATTGACACAGGCAATAAACTATCTAAAAACAGAACTAAAAAGACAATGAAAACTGCAAACAAAAATAGAAGCTTATTCAAAATATTGATAAATAAACAAATCATACTAAAATAATACAACTTCAATTCCAGAGAAGTTGTGACATTTTTAAAAATGCAATAAAATCAAGAATCTATGATTTGTTAATTCTCTTTAACTTTTATTATAATTGACAAAAGTACAAAGAAAAGATCTCCAATGGTTTCACATGTTTTGTAAATATAAACAAATTTAGATTTTGATGGCTGCAACACACTCCAAAAAAGTTGGGACAGAGACACGTTTAACACTGTGTCACATCAACCTTCCTTTTATGTTTCATTGAGGATACTAATTGTTAAAATTTTGCAAGCAAAATCTTCGTCCAGTGTCGCTTGATACAAGACTTCAGAATCTCAGCAGTCTGTGAACGTCGTTGTCTGATTCTCCTTTTCATGACTAGTCATACATTTTCAATAGGAGTCAGATCTAAACTGCAGACAGGCCAGTCTAGCACATTCACTCTGAATCTACAAAACCATGCTGTTGTAGCACATGCAGAATGAGAGCTGGCATTGTCTTGATTTAATAACCATGGACTTCCCATGAAAGACATAATCTTGATGGCAGTATATATCTCTGTACAATCCCAATATATGCCTCCATGTCAATAGTACCTTCGCACATAAGCCTGTCACACATGCTGTTTGATCTGCTGCACCCACCCCATACCATGACAGAGGTTTGCTTTTGCTTCTGTAGCTAATGAAAGTCTGAATGTTCCCTTTGGGACTGAGAACTCGAAATCCATTTTTCCCGGAAACAGGTAGAAATGTGGATTCATCCGATTACAGCACACATTTTTTTTGACTATCTGAGATAAGCTCTGGCCCAGAGAACCCTGCGGCATCACTGCATGGAATTCATGTATAGCTTTCTCAAGAGTAACAGATATTCAGGTTGCATTTCTTGATGCAGAAGCAGACTGGGGTAAAGGTTTTCTGAAGTACTCCTGAGCCCATGTGGCTATATTTAACACAGCAGCATGATGGTTTCTTATGCAATGCCATCTGAGGAAATATTTTCACAATATTATGTATGGTACTTGGTGAAAGACATAAATTCTTTGCAATTTTGCATTGCGAAATGTGGTTTTTGATTTGTTTGACACTTCTCTCTTGAAATTTGGCACAAAGTGATGAGCCTTGATCCAGCTTTGCTTGCAAAGACTGATATGCTCCTTTTATACCCAAACATGATTCCCTGACATATTACCAATTAACCTGCTTACTTTGAACTGTTTCAAAACAGTTTAACCTGGATATTCTAAAACCTTTTCACTTTTATTTTGCCTCTGTCCCAACTTTTTTGGAATGTGCTGCAGCCATCAAAAACTAAATTTGTTCATATTTACAAAATACATTTAAGTTGGCCAGTGAAAACATTGGAAAATTTGTCTTTGTACTTTAGTCAATTAAATAAAATTTAAAGAGAATGAACAGATAACATATTCTCGATTTTATGGCATTTCACAAAACATCCCAACTTCTCGGGATTGGGGTTGTAGTTTTCAAATAATACAATTGTGATAATAGCATTGAATTATTCACCAAAGATTTTAAAACCTAACAGATATGAGAGAGTGTAGTTTTATTGGAAGAAATTATTGTACAAAGATATCTAGTTATATAAATATAAAAAACTATAAAAACGTTTTATTTAAAAAAAGATTATAGAATATAGAATATTAAATAATTAACATAAAATATGGTTTTATTTGTAATATATTATTTTTTAAATAAAAATCATATATTTTACCCGACATAATTTTTCACCAATTCAAATTCACCCAGGTTACACATAATAAAATTAATTAATATATATAAAAAAGTGTAATTAGGTGGAAATATAAACTTTAATTAATAATAATTTAAATTAAATTAATAACAACAATTAAAAAATGTAATGATGGTATTATCAATAACCACAAACCAGCATTTACTTCCAAATTAGTTTTCCACTATTAGCTGAGAGCTTAATTTAGACTTACAGAGTCTTAATTTAAATTTGCAATACTTAAAAATATCTATACAAAAAATGCATTTTGGATATTTACATAGAATACTTTTAGATATTCATTAATTACTGCCCCCCAAAGTAATCTAGCCAGGTTTTGAATACACATTGTGTTTTTTAAACTTCTTCGATGTCACTGTCCTGCTGGGTGACCCATGACAAACCTAATGCTTTAAATTGGCTTTGTATTCGTCTGATTTCACGATACCATGCACACATTCATGTCATCCAATGCCAGAGGCAGCACAACAATCCAAAGACATCAGTGAACTTTCCTTCTCATTGGCACTTGGGAAAGAGTTATTCTGCTTTCCTTTGGCTACAATTTGGTCTGACTCTCTCAGATAATTCTGTTTTCTGCTCTCTTCTCCACTGTTTACTGCAGGACACACAGTGACACATGAAAAGAAAATGACTTTTCTTTGGACAGGATTGAATGAGTGGAGGAGCATTACAGCGACTAAAGATGAGTTCAGTTTAAATGTAAAGCTCGATTTCACCGTGTGAAATCAAACCACATTTCTGTCGGCATCTTTAATGAAGCCAACGATATTGTTATGGTCATTTTAACAAATGTATTGTGGAAAACAATGTGTTATGAAAACTTAAATTGAAAATAAATAAATAATAAACAAACAAATTTAAATTAAAATGAAACTGAAAATATAAAAATAACAGCTAATTTAAAATATATTAAATGCTGTAATAGTACATAAATAATACTAAAATTAATAATCAATGCAGTTATTCTCATTTTATGCACTGCAAACTCAAATATATCTAAATCTTTCAGATATTGAGAGATTTCAGTTTAATTTGTCAAAATATTTGTACAAATACACAAATATTTAAAACATAAACATATAAAATAGTTAATTTTAATTAAAAAAAAAAATAATTTTGTAGGAAATATATAAATATTAAAATATAAAACTCTTAAAACAGTTACAGTTAGTTGTAGGTATAATAAGTTTATTAGCATCGATTTAGCAACACTGAAAAGACAACTAATGGGATGATAGTAGATAGATAGTCGATAGATAGATAGATAGATAGATAGATAGCTAGAGATAGATAGGTAGATAGATTAGATAGATAGATAGATAGAAATAGTAAGATAATAGATAGATAGATAGATAGATAGATAGATAGATAGATAGATAGATAGATAGATAGATAGATAGATAGATAGATAGATAGATAGATAGAGAGATAGATAGATAGAGAGATAGAAAGATAGAGCGATAGAGAGATAGATAGATAGATAGAGAGATAGAGAGATAGATAGATAGATAGATAGATAGATAGATAGAGAGAGAGAGAGAAGAGATAATAGTAGTTAGATAGATAGATAGATAGATAGATATATAGATGATAGATAGATAGATAGAGAGAGATAGGGATATAGCTAGATAGATAGATAGATAGATAGATTTAGTTGTTTATAGATAGATAGATAGATAGATACTAGGGGTGTATTTCCATGTAACAGCCAGTATTTGTATCTGCATTTGTATCTGTAACAATCACAAAATTATTTGTATCTGTATTCAGATAAAACCAGGTGGAACGTCGTACAGTTATTTGATAAGACCTTTATGACTATCTTTTTTTTTCATAGTTATCACTGAACAAGTATGCCGTGTTAAACTAAAATAATTATTAATTTCTAAAAATATATGTATCATGCAAGCAGAGAGATGTCATGACAAACGTTTAGTGATCATTTGAACACGACTGAATTAATTCAATGCGCACATTTTCATCACGCAGAACTCTTTAAGTGAGTCTTTTTTTGAACTTCACTAAACAATTGTGCATGTGCCACGCAAACCAGCAAAAGATAAAGATGCAAACATGTAGGCCTAGTAGAAAATGTATCTGTATCTAAGTTGATTATTAGCCTAAGCCTACTCTTGAGAGAGAGCTGGTTTGGTTTTTGAGATACTGAGACGGCAGCGCGGCTGTTTGATTGGTGAGAGCGCTGTGCTTATTCCATTCATTCGTATCATATCGTAGCCTAAGGTTTAAATCATTGCCTTTTAAAAACATGTGGCCAAGTATGGTGACCCATACTCAGAATTAGTGCTCTGCATTTATCCCATCAAAAGTGCACACACACCATGAACACACACTCGGAGCAGTGGGCAGCCATTTTTTGCTGTGGCGCCCGGGGAGCAGTTGGGGGTTTGGTGCCTTGCTCAAGGGCACCTCAGTCGTGGTATTGAAGGTGGAAGAGAGCGCTGTACATTCAGTCCCCCCACCTACAATCCCTGCCGGTATGAGACTCGAACCCGCAACTTTGGGTTACGAGTCTGACTCTCTAACAATTAGGCCACGACTTCTATTATATACAAATAACAGAACGTGTATGATGTATTATTATAGGTGATATTACTTTTGCCAAGCTCTGATTTCTGAGAGATGCACGGAGAGGCAACAGCAATGCGGTGTTTGATTTGCGCTCTTTTCATTCATAAAGTTTACATTCATTCACTTCACACTCTATTGCGTAACTTTAGAGGTCTGTGTATAATCTTGCACTGATCCCCTGGCCCAACTGTTTTCTAGCAAACACCAGACTGTACCAGCCTCAGCCGAATATTCAGGCAGAATAATTCCTTGTCTGTTGTTCGTTTTTGAAGCCATTATCCGTGCCATTCCGAATAAGGTATTCGGCTTCGGGCACACCCCTAATTATTACATTACATATTTTAATTTTACATGCAACATAGATAAAGTCATAGAAAGTAACAGCTACACGCAATATTGAAATCCTAAAATTCACGTCGTACTTGCAAACTCTGTGCATGCATTATGGTTAATGCATGCTCGAGTAGTCGATTGTTTCCGACAGCGCAGACTAGTGATACAAGTAGTCGATCACTCGACTACTCGACTAGTCTATGCAAGCCCTAATACATACATACATACATAAAAATAGCAAAGACAACCATTGTTGTGCAAACACATACAGGCCTTTTAAAGTTTTAGCTCTTTTTATTCTCTATGATTGCAATTTAAGTCTCCAAATCATGACAATCCTATTGGCAGTCAATCATCTTTCAGTAAGAGGCTCTGTTTATCCTTACATGCCAAATGTCAGTTGGCTTTTCAAGAATATAATGTACTGCAGCAAAAATCATATTTACACACGCACTGTACTTCCGACATGTGCGGTGCTGTTACTGATTGTCATAAAACTCTTTTGTTTTCTGGCTCCGTCTTCCATCACTAAAGCCTAAAGCTTCTTAGCATGTAATACAAAGCATCTATGAATATATACAGTAATTGGGGTGAGAAGCGGATGTTTAGATTACATCAGGACACTTACAAGTCAAATTCTTACATGCTAAAACCCATTTAATTCTATGAAAATGATGTTGGGTCAGAAAAGCTCTTGCCTTTCTTTACATAAGACGTTGATGTGAGGTCACCGGGGATTGCTTAAGGATTTTATGATTGCATCTGAGAACAACAGGCAGAGAGCTGAAGAACACAGCATGTGTGTTTAGATGGAGACACTGCAATCTGTACTAAGCCTCTTATAACAGGCAAATGCCTTAGTGAAAATGTAAGTGTATTGTCAAGTATCAAATCAAAATAATATCTGAATATCCTTCTCAGCGGCAGCTCGACAATGCAAATTCAATAAAGTTTAATGTCCAGAGAGCTGTACCAATTGTGCCTGTACCAGAAGTAATTGAAGTCTTCAAGACAATATACTCATTGCGTGATGCAGTCATATAAAGAAGACGGAGGGTGTACTGAGTGTGTAAATGCAGCGAACTGATTAAATTAGATGAATGTAACATTATAAAATACTGCCATATAGCCTCTATTAATCAGCTTTTCTCATATTTTACTGATAGCAATATCACAGGGCAAAATAAATAAATAAACTCAATAAATACAAAGAAAAGGTATTCAGAATGTGAAACTTTTATGATTATATATAAGGAAAAGCCTATTTTGGGACTATCAAGAGGCTTTGTATAAAAATGTATTTTACATCGGATAAGAATATAAAACTATTATTATTTCTAATAATAAATACAATCACTATCATCATAAAAATAATAGGCTATATTTAACTATAAAAATGCTTAAAAGTAGGACTCAAAAAAATAAAAAGAAGTTTGAAGGCTTTATGGTAAAGCGAATATGGGTAATTTTAAAATGCAATGCCAACTATAGATTTTAATATATAATAATTATGTATAGAGTCTTGATAGTCTTTGATAGCTATTAGGACCCGAGCGCCGATGGTGTGAGGTCCCTATTGGAATTTCTTCTTCTTCTTCTTCTTCTTCTTCTTCTTCTTCTTCTTCTTCTTCTTTCTTCTTCTTCTTCTTCTTCTTTTCTCTTCTTCTTTTCTTCAAAGTGAATTGCTTTGATGGCCTCTAAAACAGCCCAAAACACATGAAACCTTGCCACACGCCTCAGAACTGGCGAAAATTTAAATCTGATATGGGTTTCAGAAGTGGGTGTTGCAAAATGGCTTGATAGCGCCACCTATACACATTCAACGGTGTGTGCCTCGAGCTACGTTTTACGTATATGTACGAAAATCGGTACACACATGTAACACACCATTACATACAAAAAAGTCTCTTGGTATATAATCCAAAACCCGACAGGAAGTCAGTTATTTTGAATTTCCTGTACAATTTTTGTGCAGTTTTTGCCATTTTCAGGACTATCCTATTGACGACTCCTCCTTATTGTTTTAGTTCGGACCTCTTCCAATTTGTATGTAGGGCCTTTGTGGCGTTTTTTAAATGCGAGATCTTGAGTTTTTCGTCAAAAGGGTGTGTCGCATGGAGGCTTGGAACACGTTTGATGTTCCCATCAAGACACAGGACGTTGCTGTTATCCTCAGGCAAGCAACTTAAATAAGTGTTAAATAGGCTGGCATCATGCTAGAAACATACTAACACATGCTAGCAACACTTATTAAGTGTTAAAGCATGCTATTATTACCATGAATCAGGAAGTTGTTGTAACTCATGCATGCAATGTCCAATCTGCCTCAAACTTCTCATGTTTTAACAGAGCTCTGGCCTGAAGACATCTACATGCTCATATTCAGTTACAGTCATAGCGCCACCATCTACTGGCAACAGGAAGTGAAATGTTTAACACTGTGATGCACATGAGCCATAAGTTAAATTGACGTGTTGGGCTAAAAATATGCTAGAATATGATAAAGAATGATTTAATGTCGACTGAAACAGAAGTTGTTGCTTAATGGCGGTTTCACAGCGCAAGAGTGAGCGGCGTGTGGAGCAAGCATGTGGTTTTTTTTTCGACATGCATGTTAAACAATGCGTGCCATTCATTAACGGGAGCGCAGGCGTTTCGCGGGGGAGGCAAGGACGAAGTTTCGCGTGAAGCAGCGCTGCTGGGATGGTTGCGGCACCCAAGTTATTTTTGCTGTGCTGCTCACGGTCAATTAAAGTGACAGCACACTTTTGATGGACAAAATAAATATGATTTCACACAAAACGTGCTAAAAATGCACAGAATAAGCATGTCTAGTGTGTTTTAACATAGGGTGACCATACGTGCCAGTTTCCCAGGACGTGTCATGGCCAGGATTTCTATATTGCCTAAAAAATCCAGGTTTTGGCTTTGTTTCGCGGTGGCAGAACGATCGGTGTCTGCATCAAAGTATGGTATTCAAGTTTTTGTGAATTCCACCCAGTTTGAGTTTATAAAAGTTTCAGGAAATTCATTTTTTGCTCTTTCCTTTCAGTTGGTGTCTTACTCTAGGGTACAAAGATAGTGGTCAGCTGAAGTGTCCCAGGATAAATATAAGCCAGGATTTTCTCATCTGGGAGCTACCTACCCCGAAAATGGCTTAAACTGCCCGACTGCAGGTATTGTACCCCTGCGTTCATGTAATCTAAACCCCACTGATAGTAAAACTTCAAAAAACAAAGATAACTGACACCAACAGTCAGCATAGGGCTCAGAGAGATGCTCCACTGCTTTCACCACAGAGCGCTTCTGTGTCGAACTCACAGCAGAGGAAGATGGACCTGCCAGAGGATAACCTCTTTAAAGTGTCCATTAAGATGCCTCCATTAATCTCTAAGCAGCCAGTGATGAACGGAGCGCGGTGTGACAGCGGTGCCCTTCACTCTGCCCACTGTCTTATATTTCTCTTTCAAACACAACAGCAGGAAAGAAAACATTCTGTGTTGCCACTTTCTGTTCTGGAAGCATGCTAGGAGCATCATTATATTCTCAATATAAGAGATAAGCATGTCCTTTGACCTTTCAGTCATGGGAAACATTTCAAATATTTAAAAAACTTAATCTAAAAGCATCATGCAAGCAAAGATTTTAATAAATATTAAGAAACGGTTAACTATTTTTGCATGAAAAAAATAATACCTGAATTTGCCAGGTGACTGAAAAATACTTATATTTACAGCTATTTATACATGTTCATGCCAGTGTTTTTAATATTACTGAGATACTATTATAGTTATTAATAATACTTTGAATTTGTTTTTATTTAAGTTTTAGCAATTGTTTTAATACATATGTTTATGTTGTATTTATTTATATATTTACCAGTTTAGTTTTAGATATTTTAGTACATCAAGTTGAATAATTAAAAATGTTTTGCTTTGGACCATTTTTTTTTTTTTAGTTATAGTATTTACCATGGGTAACAGATTTAGAGTAAAGTTTTTTGAGGTTTACATTACTGCAAGATCTAACAAAAAAGTAAAATAAAACAAGTCAATATAAAATATATGAATATATGAAAAGGAACATTTGTCCCTATATTTATATGTATTTGGTTATTAATGTAAAAAAAAAGAAAATTGAGAATATAAAAACTATTCAAACTACATTCAAGGCCAAATCTCAGAAGAAATGGTGCACATGGTGATTTTCCCACCATATTAAAACAGTTACATTTACCTTTTATTCATTTGCTTAAATAAAGAATAACATTTACAAAAAGCTACCCTTTATAATGTCTGTACACATACTACTTGCATGTTGTGTTGCATTTAAAACATTTTTTTAATTGTTTTGTATTATTATATCTTATCTTCTTATTGTAAAGCACTTTATTTTGAAAGGTGCCTTATAAATATAAATAAATAAAATAAAAATAAATGCATTTTGAGAGAACTGATGGCTACTTTTGAATGGTCATGAATGGAAAAGACGCTTTTGACCTCTTGGCTACACCCCATGTATGTCAAATGCACAATATCAGTCGATCATAAAAGAGGTAATTCACATAACTTCAAAAAAATTAAAACGTACATGTTCATTAGACAAGAGAGCCTATTTAATTCTCAGGGTCAGAAACAGTTTGAAAAATGGTCATGAAAACGATTTACGACCAATTTTGCTGTAAGAAACCTTGACCTGGACTTTGTGGAACTGAATTAAGTGGAGTGTAGATTATGTTCTCTTTAATTGTGGGTGGTGATTGGATGAACAAAACAAATGAAGATCCTGACAACTGAACGGCGAGAATAAGCAATACTGAAGGTTAAGTATGCACGCATGTCTGGACACAATATGGCAGCCTATTTCTGAGTCAAATACTGAATGTGCTTACTGACCAACAGTGCAGAAGTCTGACTGGACCCCTCGCAGACTCCCCGTCAAACCCTCTTCCCGCTTAATTGCCTGGGGTGTGTATCTCAGCGAGCTCCATGGGACTGATCCGTACGGCTTCCTCCAAAGGTCAACCCGAGCCCCACAGACTCGTAAGAGAAGTCCAATTAATACTAGCTCAGTGGAGCTACATTATTTATTTAGCACTGAAGAGGAGGAGGAGGAGAGAAAGAGAAGAAGATCAATGAAGGTTTGGAACTTAATTACCGCTTTCACTCGACAGGCCTCTTTCAAAGTGGCATAGTCCCTCTCCTGTCTGCAGTGCGTCTGAACACGCTTAAACCGCTATGAGGAAGAATTATTGAGATCACGCTCAAGAGTGTGTTTGACATATTTAATTAACATTTATGCTACTTAGTCAGATTACAAAATAATACTATACTGCCTGTAGGTCTTTACACTGCAAAAAATATTCTCTTACTTAGTATTTTTTGTCTTGTTTTCCAGTAAAAAAATATCTGAATAGCTAAGATTAATATATTTCAGAAAATATGTAGAATTGTTTTTTTTTCTTGCACAGATGACAAATAGTTTTGTCTTGTTTAATAATTTTGTTAAATCGATGCTTAAAACAATGCTTAAACACATTTTTCCAAAAATCAAACTTAAACTTAATTCAAGGTATTTTAAATGTATTCTTATTCAAGACTTGAATTCTTCAAAAACTGGTTTTATCTTACACACATTTTTTTTTTAAGAAAATTAATCTTGTTTAGATATTTTAACTGGAAAACTTGTTTTAATGCAAGCAACATAAAAAAAAAATGTTTTCATTGCCAACCACAGTTAAATACATTAGGTGTTATATATAATATACTTTCCATAGTTCAACATCTTTAAAGGCAGCACACCAAAAGCATTTTTACAAATATCACCTTAACAAAATAGCCCTGCTGTGGTTATAATTACATGAATACGAATTGATTATAAACGTGTGTTGGAAGACATTCTGTTAATGCCCATATTTCTGAATGGGTAGTTGGCATGAAATACTTTTGGGAAGTTGAAATGTTCTGTAATGTGACATGCTGTACTTAATCTCAAAGCATTTTAAAGAGCATTTTGCTAATTCTTTTATAATTATCATATATATTAATTGAGAGACTCTACGGATTATGGAATATTGGTGCTTAAAAAAATTAATTTGTCTCACAGCGGGACCATTTAAAATGACCTAGTAAAGGCAAAAAGTTGATTAAACTTAAAGGAAAAAGTCGCCATCAGTTACAGCACCCGAAATACACAATTTCCTTAAACACACATAGAAAATGCTAAGTAAATACTTGATATGTATCAACATCAAGAACATGTCAGCTACCCGAGTATCCAGACCCATTCTGAATCTTTTGAACTTCTCCGAATCTTCTGACTTTTTTCTGTTTGTAAATTCCTATGAACACATGTATGCAATATTCAACCTAATATTTTTATATCCTAACTGATATTACTAGTAAATTACTAGTTTCAATGTTCAATTATTAACTCCTTGTAGTGATTTAAACCCTTCTGATACATATAAGACCCCTCTGTACACATACTAGTATTTAGATTACATTTTTACAGCTTTCATATTATTCAGTAAATATTGCTATTCTTCTGTAATTCTCTGTCTGTTTGCGTTTCTGAAGTGTCTGCCAACTGAGCACACTTGGCGCATAAAACTCATTTGATTCTGATTCTGCAGATTTCAGTGGAATGGATATGAGATTACTCCATTTTTATTGAAATCGGATCCTGATTCTGTTCAGATTCTGTGTGGGCCTGCAAAACATTGCATTATATATACAGACTTCATAGGAAAAGTAATAATACTTTGTATATATAATATTTATTTTGTCATGTTTTTGAAAGAATTCTCTCATGCTCGCCAAGGCAATCTTTTGATCAAAAATACAGAGAGAAAGACAGAAATATTGTGAAATATTATTACAAATTGAAATGATATTTATCATTACATATATTTCAAAAATTATATTTTTTACCAGTCTTCGTGTCACCATGATTCTCAGAAATCAGTCTATTGCTGATTTGTGCCTAATAAAGGGTGATCAAGTATTAATAAGGTTCTGGTATTATCAGCATGGGGGAAAGCAGATTTGTGCCATCACGTTGGTGAAGCGTGAAACATGAATTTAGGCATTCTTGCTAAATAAAAAATATAAGTTCGTCTTTTTTCAAATATTCATTACCCCAAACTTATGAAATTAAGTTAAAAAAAAAAAAATGCAGCAGCACTACTGTTTTCAATTTTAATAATAGTAAGAAATCTTGCTTGAGCAGCAAATCAGCATATTGAAGCTTTCTGAAGGATCATGTGCACTGAAAGATTGGAGTAAGATGTTTGAATTCAGCTTTGTCACAGCAAGTATTTTAAACTGTTCCTACTATTTCACATACCGTTTTTACTGTATTGCTCTTAATACTGTATATAATTGCGTCACCAAGCATTGATCCGTATACTTTCACATCATAAAGTAAACACCAGATGAAAAGCATGCAGTGAGGTTGAGAAGAGTGTTTGTAGGTTCTGTTCTTCCGACTCTCTATCCAGAAAAATGATCCTATCTGATTACAAGAGCTTAGCTATGAATGTGAGGAACCCAAGGGACCCAACATTGTATTCTGATGCCAACGCTCATTACCAAGCACTCTGGAGTAAAAACACATTGAGAGCTAACGAAAACAAAGCAATTCAGTTGCCGCCTCTGGTATAGGTTTAACCATTTGTTGAAAGATCACGGCGCTGAACGGAAATGTTATTTCAAGGCAGCAAGGATGAGACATTCAAGGTGTCCTTTGAAGTAATAGGACCACTCTGCACCTGTTTCTGTAGTTACTTACGTGTCAAGTATGGTCTGCCCGTAACTTGGGCGCCTGCAGAAGAACAACGAAGACAGAGACGTTATGACCTTATTTACATTTAGTCTTAGCCAAGGCTTTTATCCAAAGCAACTTACAATATGATATGACTCAGTATGTGTCACAGCAGTGGTTGTATTGAAATATTTACAGGTTAAACATTGTATCTGTCACACTGCAAGACAGAAGCAAAACAGGAGTGATGGACCCAATATTTATAGAGTGTTTTGAGGCTCTTGCTGTTTAAACATTTACAATAAACTGCAAGATAGCAATGCAAATTCCGCTCAGATGCATATTAATCTGTTTGTTTGTCTGTCTGTCTGACTGATTGTTTAATGAACACACATGTTCAATAATGCTGGAAATGATTTATGTGAATCATGATAAAAGTAGAGCTACTAAATTTTTGGGTATACCGACCAATAGTTTTTAATGCACTAAAAGTCATTAAAGTCATTTTTTTTATATATATAATGAATCAATCTGAATGCGTTAAACTATATAGTATTGTAAAATTTGAGATTAACTGCTGAATGCAAAAAAATACCATGAAGTTAATCACAATTAATTTTCATAATTCACAGGCCTGTTTGTAAGCATTCTATAAAGCTCAGCACTATCAGGCCTTATGTGAGCAGGTGTTCATATATGATTCTAACGAATTACTCCGGCCATCTGGGTGAGAGTTAAATATCCTGAGCTGATCCATGATACTGTAGATGTCATCTACAGTTCACCATTATTAGATGAATTCTAGCAACAAAATGCAATTGAGATTAAGATCTATGGTCACATATTCAGGCAGATATCACAAACCATGCTCACACTGAGTGATTGGTGAAAATAAAGAGCAAGAGATTCAGAATAATAAAGTCAAAATCTTAATTCTGGTCTACAGTAAAAAAAAAAATAAAGAAATAAAACACTCAACACTGGATTACTTATGAACATCCAATAAATATTCAAGTCAAGGTGGATAGAGGCAGAGCATGCACACTTTGATCAACGATTATGAAGACATACTTTTTTTTTGTACTTTTCAAATGCAAGAATTTCAAGTTCATGTCTTTTAATGTAGCAAGAACCACAGGGTAACTTCATTAACGCCCTTGTACACAGAAGTGCATTTGTGTTTCAGTGCCATTTCTTGCTTATATAGACATTTACATTCATGCATCTGGCATGTAGTTTTATCTAAAGTGACTTACAGTACATTATAGCACACAGCTCAGCATGGGAACAGAATAAATATGTAAAATAATAGACGTTTTAGTCTTATGGATGAATTGTGCCACGAAATGGTCTGGGACAAGCATGCATATTTTATGATCATCATATATCATTTTTGAATGATATGCAGAGGTTGCATGCAAAAATATAACCATATGTTGCCCTTCGAGGGTGCCCATAATAGTGCAATAGTCAAGATAATAAAAGCTCTTTTCTACCTGTTTGGTCACCTCATCTATAATCTCCATTTCAGCTGTCACAAACTACACAATGATCTATAGATCTACACATAAAGCAAACCATGTGTGTGGCTGCACTGATTTAGTGCATTCGACTCAAACATGGAGAAACTAGAGGTAGATATAATTACCTAGACATTAGCAGCATCTCTTGTTCAGGTGCTACGGCAGATGGGGTGCAGAATGCAAAAGTTATTGTGAATGAAAATGGCCTTGACTCAGTCTGTTAGATATGTAGATTCAACATAATGACCCCAGTGAAAGCTATTCAGCGATGTGATTTAACACAGTGAAACAGACTGTACTAAGTGCTTCAGAATCTGTGTTAAAAGCGTCACATTGTGAATAGAAAGTTACTGATTGAAATCCTACATTGGGCGATTTTGTTTAGACTATAAAGCAGAGGTAATGCAGGCCATTCACTATAACCTCACACAGAGCACGCACCTTCTCCATTCACTTTCAAAAGTCTTTTTTCATTTCCTAATCGTAATACATGCCACTGGCTTGTGCATTGTGCATGTAAGTAAGTTAATAAACAAATAAGCAAACTTGTGCTGTCAATCGATAAAAAAACCTAAAAAAAAACCGAATGGTAACACTTTAGAATAGGGAATACTTATTCACTATTAAATACAACTTTTCCCTCAATAAATTCCTAATTTGCTGCTTATTAATAGTTAGTAAGGTAGTTGTTAGGTTTAGGTATTGGGTAGGATTAGAGATGTAGAATAAGGCATTAATATGTGCTTAATTAGTACTAAAAAATTCTAGTAACATTCATGCTAATAAGCAACTAGTTAAGAGACCCTAAAATAAAGTGTACCAAATAATGATTACACTTTTTTTTTTCTGAAAATGAATCTAATAATTGCCCCCCCCCCCACTTCTTGTCAAGAAAAAAGAGACAGAAGCAGCAGTTGTGAGTGAGGCGGCCAACCCTAGCTCAACCCTCCCTGCTTAAACTGTTAATATTGGTCATTTTTAACGCGTTTAAACTGGAAACAAAATGAATATCTAATTTTGACAGCATTAAAGAAAACAAACAGATATAAATAATCTATATTTTTTTTCACCGCTCTACACCACAATTACAAAAATTGAATGTAAATAAAAAAATCATATAGACTATTCTATATATATATATATAGTTGGGGCGTGTGTGTGTTGTGTGTTATTCTTGTTATTATTTAATAATTTTTTTTCTTCTAGTGTGTTCGTTTTTAAATAAAGATCACAGACACACTGCAACGGACCCACACCGTAATTGTATGTCATTTAAATATATTATCTATATATATCTTATATTATAATATATTATAATATATAATATATATATATTAGATTATCTATATCTAATTTTTTTATTTTTTATTCATTCATGTATGTATTCACAAAATACAAATACGATTTGATTTATTTAGCACCTCACTGCAAATGCCATGAACTTATCACTCAGGAAACACAAGAACACTATTGTCTCATATTGTTTCATGGTCGCCAAAGGTACTTTTTACGGGCCGGTTGCAGTAGGATGCCTACAAGTGCGTTCTTCTGGTGGATGACCTGATGGGGTTGGGTGGGTTGAAAAACTGCGTAATGGGGAAGCTGGTAACATAATTGGTTTCCTTAAATAATGCAAGCATTCCAATATGTGATTGATCCATTATAGGTGGAGGCGATGCTTTTTGGCCTGCATAAACAGGGGCTAATGCATTTACTGCCTGCGGTTCCTCATTTTGATGGGTTTTTGAAGACAATTTGATCGCAACCCTCCCACCAGCAGCCCCGTTCCCCGCTGAGACTCCCTTCCTTCTTCGACCTCTCACCCCTTTACCCTGCCAAACCCCCACTATCCCCCGCCCCTTGCAGCCCTACTCCATCCCGAAACCCTGCCCCCCCCAAACATCCAAACACAACCACATCCATTTGAGTCTCTTAGGCACCCAACCCCAACACACCAGTACCACCTGAAACAACCACCATAAACGACGACCAGTTTTAGCTGAACTAAGCTTGCCCGCGTACCGCCCATAGGATAATTGTCACCCCATCCCCCATGTCCCCCCTGGCACAACACCACGAACCCAAACCACCCCCCACACCCCCCCATCGCCGTCACTCACCACCCCCCGCCTGTGAATATTGGTGTGGTCGCGCCTCTGCGTAAGTTGTGCTGTGCCACATAAACTGGGTACGAGAAAACACCCATACGTTAGGCTTTAATGGTCACACCATACATCTCCCCAGCACGAGCAGCGTACTCCTCTGCCAACCCGGATTGGAAAACTTTTTGCCTTGCAACTCTCTTGAAACCCACAATAACATTAACTTTTGTATGGATCATCCAGTACTGCAACACAGTACACCAAATTCAGAAAATTCCACTTACGTTGCCTTTGTGCAGTTCTCCTATGTTCAACCCACATCCCACGATACGTCGTGCAGTCATTTCCCTACCGGACTGTGTTTCTAATCTGTACCCATTTTATTCATTTAGGGAAAAGCGACTCATAATATGATTCAATAACAAAGAGGAGATACGGGGGAGGACGACAGCCAAGGACTGACTTTAATGTTTTCACAAGGATTGCTGAACTACAGTCCAAATTATTTCCCTTCTCTATGAATAGGACACTGTGTCATTTTTACCAAAAACAAACCTCTGTCATGCAATATTAATGCTTTGGATTTGCTTGAACAAGTTAAGATATTTAAAGCAGTTTGACACTTACGGCCGGTTTCCTCTGAGTGAATTATGACCCTCATAATAATATGTTATTAAAGTACAATACTGTATCATGTCTTTCGGTTCAAGCGGAGGACTCTAGCCTGACTGTGATATGAATCTAATTTGCGACGAGAGGGTGGGTGTGAGATTCAGAATTTAAGAAATGGCCGCCTTTCCGGTTTTGATCAATCGATAATCTGAATATGCACACAAACATGACAGAGCCATAAATCTTCTATAAACGTGAAATACTTAAAAACAATAACAAAGGACATCAAAATTAGCTAGTGCGCAAAAGATGGATTCCAATTTTATTTTAAGGTAACTTTTAAACAAAGTAGCCAGTGGTGGCCAAAATGATTAGAACACTAGTATTTTCCCCAGCTAAAAATGGTTGATCAGTTATTTCTATCCTTTGCTGTGGTGTGTCAGTTGGAAATATCAGTTTACATTTCCAAACAAACATTAATTTTGCCATTAATTGTAACAATCCAGTGAGATTTTTGTATGCACAAGTCTGACAACAGCCAGTGCTCCACACAGAGATCTGAGCTCATCATCATCAGTCTGTCTGGAATGACGTGAAAAAAAAAGAATACACTGAGACAGACTCATCCAGAAGAACTGTGGCAGCGTCTCCAATAAAGCTTCAAGAAACCTCCCTGCAAAGCTACCTGAAAAACTATGCACAAGTTCACCTAGGGCAAAAGCGCTTTAAACTCAAAGGATGTTCACACCAAATGTTGATTTAATTTAGTTAATAGAAGTTAACTGATAAAGAAAATATATTTATGACATTATTTTTTGACAGCATCCTCATTTTACAGCATTATTACACAAGTGCCTACAACTTTTAACAGTACTGTAGCTTCGCAAGTAGGTTTCTTGAAGCATCGTGGAGACGTTGCCACAGTTCTTCTGGACTTGAGTCTGTCTCAGTTTGTTCTGTTACTCATGTCTTTCCAGACAGACTGGATGATGATGAGATCAGGGGCCGGTTCCCGATAACGCTCTCTTAGCACGCTACGAAGACTCTAAAGGTATGCCTTAACTAAAGCTGTACCATTTCTAGGTGTGTTCCCCGAACTATACCTTAGGATGCTGCTTAAGATATACCTCCTTACGTGCGTCGTTACCAGGTGCTGTCCATGGCGGTGGAGCTGAATTGGTTGATATCAATGACTCGAGAATCGATTATTCATTCTATGCACAGGCCGCTTCACTGCGTTATGTGAGAAAGTTGATTTTACATAAAGAACGGAAAACTCTTTCCCGGTTAGAACGAACAAATTGCGTGAAAACTTTTACATGCACTTGCAGCATACAATCACGTCAGGAAAGAAAACAAGAAGAAAGAAAAAATATATACCCAGAGCACCTACAGTGGTCAACCACATAAAAACAAGGATAAAAAATCAGGAGACACTGCTTATAATTTAACAAGCTTGTAACAGAACAGAGAAAAAAAAAAATACCTTGGGCTTACACAACAGACAAACCTTGTGGTAAGAGTGGCCTTCCAAGTTAATTACATATATGGCTCTGTGGCCAGCGCCTCTTTGAATTTGCACAGCTATTAATTGTATATGTCACGAAATTCGGTCCTGGAATTACGTTTATCACCACCAGAGGTCACACTTCCATTACATTGACTCTCGCACTAAACAAACTGTTGCATAGCACCCTGGACTACATATCCCATCATTCTTTGCATGATTTGCACACTGGACTGATTGCACAGGGCTGTTTCGAATCACCTCACTCACTATATAACACCACTCAAACCACCATTCTCTGCTGAGTATTGTTTAGCCTGTACACCTTTCCGAGTCTCCGTGTTTTCCTTATTTTGCCTTGCCTTGCCTGTTCTCTCAGTTTCTGATCTTTGCCTGTTTTCTTGGATTTCTCCCTCTTGTCTCGCCCCTGTGATTCTGTCTGCTGATCGTAGATCTACGCTAGCTGGACTATCTTGTGTTTTTGCCCGCCATATACCTGTTTGCTAGTGTTTTGACCCTGCCTGTTTACCATGTCTCTTTAATAAAGCCTGCAGATGGATCCACGTGTCTCACGTCTCGTCAGCCACGTTACAGTATAGAATGAGATGTAAAGAACTGTGAACTGTCAACAGTGATAAGGTATATCTAAGAGTGGTCCAGACCAATCTTACGAAAGTATGACTTACAGAAGGTGTACTTAACTAAGAATGTTTTGGGAAACATGGTACAGGTTAAGGTACATCTTAAGAATGATGTATAGCGTTAAGTAGGTTTCGGGAAACGCAGCCCAGATCTCTGTGTGGAGCACTGGCTGTTGTCTGGATTATTACAATTAATAGCATAATGAATGTTTGAAAATGTAAACTGATATTTCATACTGACACACTACAACAAAAGATAAAATAACTGACTTAAAACCATTTTTAAGCTGGTGAAAATACTAGTGTTCTAATAATTTTGGCAACCACTGTAAATAGAATATAGTCAGACCCCAAAAAAATATCTACATACATATTACACCAGTTATATAAACATTTTAAAATAAAATTAAAGTATAAATAAGATACAAATTTTACTATGAATGGTATAAAATAAACAGCAATTTTTTGTGTTTTTGTACTTGTTATTATATTATATATGCCGTATGTATGGTTTAAGCTGTAATTTTTTTTAATCATTTCTTTTTTTTCAGCAAGGTGAGTTCAATTGATTAAAGTGAAGTAAAGAATTATATTGTTAGAACATGTTCCTATTTTAAATAAAGCTGTTCTATTTTATTTCTATTTTTTGTTCATCATTTAAAAAAAAAAACCTAAGAAGCACAACTATTTCCAACATATATAATAAATCAGCATATTAGAATGCTTTCTGAAGGATTGTGTGTCACTGATGACTGCAGTAATGGCTGATGAAAATTCAGCTTTGCATCACAGAAATAAATTATATTTTAAAGCATATTTAAATAGAAAACAGTTATATTAAATTGCAATAATATCTCACAATATTACTGTTTTTTTACTGTATTTTTGATCAAATAAATGCAGCCTTGATGAGCACAGAGACTTCAACTTAGTTTCGGAATTTTAACGCACAGGACAATTTAAAAGGTTAATTCAGTTCTGAACATCACACAACCATGTAGAACAATGACTAGTCTTCCGCACACAGCTGAAGCAGCACTCCAACATCAGACACTCTTTGCTCTTAGAGACATGACTCCTGTAGGTTACTGAGAATGATGGAGGAACAGAACACAATGAACACAATCAGCAAACACAATGCAGTAAATTCACCTGGCACAAATACTGTATTGGCCAAACACAAGCTTATCGTGCAAAGAAGCAGACAGACTATTGCAAACAGCCCACACCACATCCATCAATCTGGACAAGAGTAAAAAATTACACATTGGAGCAGATGAAGTGTCCTCTATCATAGTTATCACTATCATGGCCAGATAGATAGAACCATAAACCTGCAATCATGCTCTGGGATTCTGTTGTACAAAACAAAAAAAAAAGGAAATACCAACAAAACCAGTCATCTATTGTATACTTCAGAGAAGTCCCAGAGATTGAATACTGTGTTCTGTATGAAGGTGTGTTGGAGTTCTGGAATCTGTTTTGGATCATCTGTAGAGAACAGACAACTTTATCAGGTGCTTTTCTGCAATCATGACCTTACGGTGTACTACACGTTATTCCCGTTATTATAATTAAATAAATAAATAAATTCCAACCAAGACCCAGTGAAAGAAAGTGCTTAACCTTCAGATGTTGTTCATTCACATCAGGAGGTCAAATTAAATATTAAATGAATTGCTTTATTTTCTATTCATTTTAGATGAGGAATGCAGTTCTGCAACCCTGTAACATTTGGGACATGAATACAGTTTGAAACTCAGATTTTTGATTGATCTGATTTTGTTATGTTCTAGGAATAAATATTAAAAACCAGAATGGGTAAATTAGCCGGCAGACATCACTTAGTAGTGGCTAGTTAACTAGGCCTGTTTTATTGATTATCTAATCAATTAAAGAAAATGTCACATATTTATGAGCACTTAAAAAGGGGGAGGAACTTATAGAACATCTATGGTATTATTATGAAATATTAGTGATATATACAGTATGTTGCGTGACAAATATTTGACTTGGAAAACAGTATTTTAGTATCATTGAAATTATTATTATTACAATTATAATATATACTAGTTTATATTTTTATATTTCCACATTCATTTCTTTTTAGTTGTTTAGTGTTTTTGTCTTTTTAGCTTTTTTTGTTCTAAAATGGTTTCTATCATTTTTATTTCAGTTTAATTTATTTATTGAGGAACTCAGTTAAATCATACAGACATAAACTAGTAACCCCCAAGTTGCTTATGTGACTTTGTTTTTTTGTCGCAGTTAACATTTATTTTATGTCAAGTAACGGAAATGTTTTTGTTTTTATTTTAGTTTCAGATTTAGTTTTAACTATAATAATTTTAAACGGTTGCCAATTAAGGGCTGGAGTGCACTATGTGACTTACTAGGCATCATACATTTGCAGACTTAAAGGTGACATATCCTGAAAATCTGTCTTTTTCCATGTTTAAATTTTATAATTGGGTCCCTGGTGCATCTACCTACCCAGAAAATGACAAAAAGAACAACCCAGTAAATTTACATTTACATTTACATTTACATTACAGACAATTTATCCAAAGTGACTTACAGGGAATACATGAAGCGATTCATCTTAAAGAGGCAAATAGACACAGGAAGTGCTAGTAATACCAAGTTTCAAGCATTGTTCAAATAAGTACAAGCTAGACAGGGAAAGATTAAAGAAAGGAGTAAACAGAGTTGTTTTTGTTTGTTTATTGATTTATTTTAGGATGAAGTTAAATAGTGACGAAAGAGAAATTTATTTTTGGTAAGCCTTTCTCTGAAAGCTTGTGAAAAAACGAGTGCATCAGATTTTGCTCCCCCGTGACGTAGAAAGGGTCTCTTATTATAATATTACCGCTCCTTAATCTTCCACCCACTGAGTCACCATTGTGTTTTCGCAAGTGACAACGGTGTACCAGTTCTAACGCCATGGCAAAAGTTCGAGCTAAGCATGGTAACTGTTCTGTCTTCGCTGCACAGACAAGCACAGAACACTATTTAGAGTCCCAGCCTCAGAGGAGACAAGAGAGCAGTGGATTTATTGATTTATTTACTGTATGTTACGCTGCCGCCACACAGATCTAATATAAACATGTGATTTATTTCCCAGCTGTTTACATTCACAGATAACTGACTGTTTTTGTAACTCATGTGTGTTTTTATCATAAACTTGTGTGTATTTGACAGTTTAAGCGCAATAAGACATGAAAGAGAGCTTAGTTTAGTACTCACATGCCGTGTGAAAGTTGCTTTCTGTGCATGCGCGTGCAAGACGTTTAAACTAATATGGTTTAAAAAGCATTATTTCTGCACGATAGACATGATAATCAAAACAAAACAGATGTTTTATTAGCAGAGTATCTGAGGAAAGAGAAATAAAGGCACAGCCCTTTTCTGGAAAAGGGGGCGGGGAGCAGCAGCTCATTTGCATTTAAAAAGACATGCATGAAAACAGCTGTTTCTGTTTCAACTCAAAATAAGCATTTTCAAAATGATATAATAAATGATCTTTGGGGTATTTTGAGCTGAAACTTCACAGGGGCACATTCCGTGGAACGACTGGGACTTATATTACATATTGTAAAACTAAATGACTTAGGATCACACACTACCAGACTTTCAAGTCATGAACACAGCAACATGTCTGATATCCTCCAAATGGATGAAATCGTAGTCTGAAGCTAAAAACAAAATCAGCCTGTGCCCATTATACAGTTTGTGGATTTCTGTGAAATTGGTCAAGTATGACTTCTCTACATCTGCAGATGAGCAATGACTTACAGCATCTAGCATCAACTTGTCCAGATTAAAAATCGGGATAAAAATCTAAGAAAGATGCATTTAGAAGCAGATGGTGTAGTTATAGCATCTACCAACAAGAACTAATTGTACCATGTCACTCAGCCAAACCTTGACTCCATGACCAAAATTTCAGTGCCAAAGATCAATTTGTCCTATTATATATATGGAACACCATTTTGTATTTTACTAATGGAAAGCTCCAGCTATTGTGTTTATGGGAGCTCTATTTTGTTTTTCAAGGACAGAGAGGCATCAAATTTGATGTTCAAATTAAAAAAGGAATATGAACCTATCTGCAACTACAGTATAAACAGCATTAACTGAGCACATAGAGAGCAAAGACTTTCAAATAGTCACATAATTTCTATATTCAGCTGGGTTTATCATGCGGCTGCCAAGGCTGCTTGTGTGAATGCAAGACATGATATGCATGCATAATTGATTTATCTGGCCTTGTTTGTACCAAATGAAAATTATGTTTCATTGCATTGGAATTAAAGATGTGTAATCAGAGGCCACATTTCATACTGCAAGAATGAAGCTTCATATATAGCAAAAATGAAACTGTCAGATCAGGCTTTTTTCCTAACTCGCCTACTTTCTGTTAGACAGTTTAAACAAGGGACGAAACAAAAGGTGGCCATTTTAGAAACAACGGAGCATAACTGAAGCAGTGAAACATCAATGCACTGCAAAAAAATCATTTACTTATCTAATACTAAACATAACAGGTTTTATAATATCACCACATAATGAATTAATAACTCAAATTAATGAATACATTAATGACATATAATTTAACAACTTTCCTGTGTGATTGTTTATTTCATTGCAAAATGTAATATATATTATCACACAGCTCTTTATATATACAGTTGGATATAAAATATATTTAACTTTATCTGCAAACATACAGCATGCTCAAGTAAAGAAATATAGTATATAGCAAATCTTAACTGCGTGACACAAAATGTAATCTATATTATCGCCCAGCTCTAATATGTTAAATGTAACATGAAGATATTAAGATATTATAAACATTAACATCATAGTTATTTCATGGCTTTGAAACCATGTGTATTGTGGAAAGCTCTATACAACTATATTTGACTTGACAATTTGTGTAGTTTGCCAAAAATCAACAACCAAAAAGTTAACAAGTTGTTATAAGGACTAGAGGTACCATAAAATATTGATTAAGAAAATTATTTTTGCAGAGTGAAGTTCAATTTCTGAGGTCAATGTGTGAATACTGTCCAAAGAATGATTGCCTAAAGCAATCACATTACATTGATGTACTCACATTGCTTTAGCAGGATAACTCTAAGACAACTGGTAAATCACAAACCGCATTTAAACACATGCATCTAATGATGTGGTCCCTATGTTGTTTTTTTTTTTTTTTTTTTGCCCTGTAAAAAACTAAAATTGTAGATGCTGTTGTGTTATAATCTGTGCACCTGATTTAATTAATGTCTCATGAATTATTCCACTGGACTACACCAGGAATCTCTCATTGCTCTCCCCAAATGGTCACTCACATCTCCCTCTGGGTCTATTTTCACTTTAAAACTTTATTTTGTTTGCCATTTACCTCATTTGTAATTCTTATTAGCATGCATCACTTTGGGAATATTTCTGAAGTAGTGACAAACATAGACCAGATAACTTATTTTTTAATCTGTGAAAATGATATTGATTAAAAAAAGGTAAATATTTTGAATAAAAAATTGGATACATAACAAAAATAAATAAATAATAATAATTCAATTAACAACCTAAAAAAATGTTTAAAAGTTGTAAATGTTTTAAGGTTGTAAATAAATGTAAATGTTTGCACGCTTTTGTAAATAAAACAAAGATTATTGGGGTAAAAAGACTATTTCAGTCTTTCCACTTCCATATTTCACATTTAATGTAGTGTGTTACTTGCCACTTCTTTGCAATTATTTGTGGGAAAAAAAGTAACATTGTCAAAATGATGGAAAGCATTTTAAATATATATTTTTTGATAAATTATAAAATATAAACAACCATTATACATTATACACAATAAAACGTTTTAAGGTTTTAAATAAAACAAGTTTATTGGAGTAACAAGAAAATGCTATTTAATTCTGTATACTGTGTACAAAATGTCATGTTTAATTCAATGTTACTTGACATTTCTTTAATTATTTGTGAAATTTACTAGCAGTTTTTAAATGAAAATATCTTCCACAACATTGTTTTCCCAGTGTAGCATTAGAGACTTTGGTGGATTTATTTGTTTATTTAAAAATTGTCCACTCACAAAAAATATATATAAATATCCTCAATACCCCCTGTAAATAGAGGTGGTTTCTCAATCCTATTATCCCATAATGTCCTCTTTCTCACTGTCCCTACACATAAAAGTGGCAAAGAGAGCAAATGTTAAACAAAATACCCCTTGACAAAACATAAGGAGTTTTTGCTAAAATGCTGGAGCTTAATGTTGCTTGAAAACACATCAGATAGAGCACAAGATTGTTGCAAACACAGCTACTGTAGCATCAGTTTATAAGGACAGACATAAGACTCCAGGAAACCCAGTGGAGAGCGACTAACACACATGATAGTGTAAGTGTGTCTTTGTACCTGTGTTCCCGAGTCTTTATCTTATGACTCTCAGATGAAAAGCAGCCTTGTGCGTGACCCATGAGGCTGAGGTGTGGATTTAGAGAGGCAACCCGGTCTTTGACAGCGAGCTGGAGCATCGACCGCGGTAGAGGGGAGAGCAAGGGGACGACGGTCAATACACCAAGACCTAATTAAGGCAGCCTCTGAATGTAGTCAATGCTGTAATTGCAGTGCCTTTCAGAAGTCATTTGATATAGTTAACCAAACATACATGAAATTCACTTCTCACATGACAGTGTGCAGGCAGAGGTTTTTTTGAAAGGTGCACTGCGGCAGAGCA
Source organism: Sinocyclocheilus anophthalmus (assembly GCA_018155175.1). Lineage (NCBI taxonomy): Eukaryota > Metazoa > Chordata > Actinopteri > Cypriniformes > Cyprinidae > Sinocyclocheilus > Sinocyclocheilus anophthalmus. Next base: position 463,371 of record JADLZN010012056.1, on the reverse strand, counting down.
GAATAACCCGCAGAAGACCTCAGTACATAAATTCATCGAAAAACCAATGCACATTGACTGTAAGCACAATGTGGTGCTGGGAAATCTTACATTGACTTGCTATTGTTTGTTTTTGGTAAAAGAAACTTTGTTCACATTCATGACCCTGGCAAGTTACACTACTTTAAAAAAATGGAAATTGCAGAATAAGCAGCTTTATACTAGTGATTTTATAATTTATTTAGAATATAAAAGTATGTATATCTTCAGTTAATTAAAGGGGTCATATGATGCTGCTAAAAAGAACATTATTTTGTGTATTTGGTGTAATGAAAAGTGTTTATGCGGTTTAAGGTTAAAAAACAGTATTTTCCACATACTGTACATTATTTTTTTCTCCTCTATGCCCCGCCTTTCTGTAACGTGTCGATTTTTACAAAGCTCATGTAAAAGCGAGGTGTGTTCTGATTGGCCTGTTATCTAGTGCGTTGTGATTGGCCGAATGCCTAATGCGTGTGATGGAAATGTTACGCCCCTAACATACTGTTAATGCCGTGTCCGGCCGGAGCGACTAAAACCCGGTCGCATTTTGTGATTCAGAGAAATTGACAAGACCAACAAGTGGGCTCTGTCTACACTGCTCAAAACTCGTGTTTGAATCATCGTTGGCAAATTATTTAAATATAAAAACCGTACTTACAGTCTTTGAGTCAGAACAGTAGTCTACTCTACCAGGATCAGGAAACGGCCCTCCATAAAATGCGCTGCACACATCTGAAATTTGGGTTCAATATTACTGGAACAGTGGTTGTAAATACAACTTAACCCACTGATTTCCTGTCGTGGGTCCCTCTTTTTGAAGCCAAACAAATATTTTTCCTTTCATCCCCAAACGAAAAAGTGTTCACACACCGCTGCCTTGAGTTGAGCAGAGGCGGATTGCCCTAAGTGAGCCGATGGCCTAGAGGTATGCGGGGCTGTCGGCCTGAGTGAGCAGAGCGGCAGGGCGGAGTGGGTGGATTCGACAAAGGAGCGTCCGGCGGCTTGCGGCAACCACATGTGACGACCCCGGGCTGGACTCCGCTTCGTCCACGGTGAAAGCTGATCCGGCGATCCACAGCGCAAAGTTGATGTATTTCCTCAGCAACCAGCACGGATCAGCTCCAGGCATGACGAAGCAGATATCGTCCTCTTTCGGAAGGCCAACCAAAGTAGTTTCGCTCTCACAACGAAACACACAGCGCCTTCAACGCCTGGCCGTCGGCGGCGTCAACAACAAGACTGAACAGCGAGAATAAAAGTTACGCCTTCTTTCTTTGCGTGAACATTTGGGCGGCGTAATGCAAATCTTCCCACATCGTGACGTAGACATGTGGGGGCGTGTTAGAACGAGCCGTTTTAGGTAGGCGTGGTTGACACGTAACTTTTATAAAGAATGTCTCTTTGGATTTGAGACTTTAGTCTTTGCAACTTTACAGATCTTCTTTATGCACCATGAGCTTGTAACACTATCCAAGAAAAGGAAAAATTTAAATCGCATCATATGACCCCTTTAAATTAATGTATATCTTAGGTTTCAATACTAAAAAGAGGAAATCTACTGTTAGCAAATATTTTTTCATAATAAAAACTATTCCTTTAAATGCTGAAAGAACATCATTGAAATACAGCACTTTCCCCTTCAAAAATCCCTTTCAAAGTCACTGCAGGTGTGAGACATTGATTAACCCAAGGTTAAGAGATGTTAACCCATGATAAAGTGCAGTGTGCGTTTTCGAAAGTTTGAAACTGTCAAAGTTTGTAGTACACTTAGTCTTTTCCTATGTCTCTCTCTCTTTCTTTCTCTCTCACTTCCATTCTCTCTAGTCTCTCATTTGTCTGTATCTCTTGTCTCTACTTACCTTGAACATGGAAAAGGTCACCCCATTCCTCTTAGCGTGTTGCAGGCCACGTTCACAGGAAATTAATGGTTTGTGCCAGCGATTGCCTCCGCTCCCTCCCCAGCGTAATATTTTTGGTTTACTTAAAGGACACATTTATTGAAGGAATATAGAAATATGGATTCCTGACAGGCACTTAGTTTGATGCATTTGTATATCAGGCCCTTTTTTGGCTTCATTGCTCAAGTAAAGTATTTCAGAGGCAACACATATATAATAGACAAAGAGCGTCAGCTTTTAGCGTGGTAAGAGTGCCTTGTGATCTGCTGGGTGCAATTCTGAGCGCTGACTGATGTTCTTTCCACTCAGAATGGGGGCCGCTGAGGGAAATAATTGGTGCATCAATGGCTTTGCTGGCTGTTTACACTCATACAACTGTCGGATTATGGATGAAATGATTCGCCCAGCCAAACCAGAGACTAGCGAAAATAATCCACTCAGCATGTCCTTTCAATGACCTGAACAACATGTCATATTTCACATGTTACAGTGTGGTCAAACACATTGTTATGGACAATTATTCTTCATTTCTTCAAATGGAAGTGTCAAAATTGATTCTGGAAAATAAATTCTAGCCCTACAGTATGTTCTCCATCCCGACAACCATCCTTTTGCATTTTAGCTCATGCTAGCTCATGATTCATTACCATCTGCTCAATATGGCCTTGACTGTCCGATTGTTACATTAGAACCCCACAGTCACCTCAACTGGCTCTATTAATCAAACTGACCTGCTCTGGAGCCCCTTAAACATTTATAATTTGTGCTTTAGTGCAGATAAAAAAGACACAGTCTGGTTACAAGCTGTTGCAGAGAGAAAAGCATAAGCATTGTTGGTTTAAAACAACATTGGAAATGCCAAAATTTGACATTTTAGTAGACTGAACGCATTCAAAACGCATTGTCGTTATTTATTCACCTCTACGATCTGATGAGCTCCTCCATGTTCTGTCAGAATCAAGTTTCATTCTAACAAATGCAAAAGGTTTAAAGACTTATTTGGCTTCACTAAGATTATTGTGATCGTTTTTAACACCTTTAAGGGCTCCTTCAGATTTTCAGATGTGTGATTTTTATGCTGTGCGCCTGACAGACTTCAAGCCAAGAGGCAGAGACAGTTCTCTGAAGCGCCACACACACACACGCCCTTGCCGAGCGCTATTCTTACAAATGTGATGTGGCCAGAATAGCTCTAATGAATTGACCAAATAATTCACAACATAACGCGAGACACTGCTATGTTCTCTACCTACTTCCCAGCTCTCATCTAAATGTCCCTGACATTTCTATCCAACCACATGGACGTACTATTTACCACATCGACAGCACAATTTAGCTCCAGCGAAGCTAAATAAATTGAAGTGTTGTTGATCAGTAAATTATGGCTCTCTGATGTCCGAATGCTGTTTATCTGACATGGAGAACCTGATGATTCAATCTCACCAGTTCTGCTAGAGAGAAAGATTTATTTTTTTAGCTTTTGTTTTCTTTTACAAGATATTCAGAAGCTGCACTGCATGCTGTTTATTGGTCTATACTACAGTACACTAGAGTTTTGGATTGTTACATACCACATAGGGCTACAGGTGGTATATTAATTATTAACAGTATATTAGGTTTTTTCACACTCAAAGTTGTTCACAGTAGTCCTAAAGGTTTATTTTCATGTATATACTGTATGAGCAAATTTGACCTTAGTTCATCCAATCCATGTGTTCTACTCTACACTTTTGGCTCAAAATGAACACTTTTATTCAGCAAGGATGCATTCAATTAATCAAAACCGACAGTAAAGACATTTAAAACTATTTGTTTGGGTGGGGGGTTTTCCCATTTTAAATAAATGCTGTTCTACTGAACTTTTTATTCATCAAAGAATCGTGAAAAAGAAATATATCACAGTTTCCATAAAAAAATATTAAGAACCACAACTGTTTTCAACATTTATGATTATAAGAAATGTTCCTTGAGCAGCAGATCAGCATTTAGAATGATTTCTGAAGGATCATGTGACGCTGAAGACTTAATGGGGTACTGACGCTGAAACTTCATCTTTGCGTCACAGGAATAAATTATTTTTTAAAGTATATTAAAATAGAAAATAGTTATTTTAAATTGTAATAATATTTCACAATATTACTGTTTTCACTGTATTTTTGATCAAATAAATGCAGCTTGGGTGAGCATGGGAGACTTCATAAGAGATTTCCAATACATTGAAAATATTCACGACCCCAAACTTTTAAACGGTTTTAAACTGTATTTTTCTTTTCTTTTTTTTTTCAGTTAAAAACAAAGAAAATAGTTAATATACCAGATTACAGCTACTGGATTAACATTTTTAAACTGATGGTTAAGAAATACGTAATTATCGATATGCAGTATGTATCGAGAAGGCTGAACAAAATGAGGATTTCAAGTAAAGTGAGTGTACTAAACAGTATTTGAACCCTCTTTTATATAAAAGACCACCCTTATTGATTTTGACTAAAATTGCTGTGAGAGAAACTCCTGCATTGGGCCTGTTAGGACACAAAATTATACTTGCCTCTTAAATAAAATCATTAGCCTAACAATTGGTTGCATAAACAAAGCCATGGAGAAACAGAGAAAGATGGGGTTTCTGGCATATACTGCTTTTGTATTTATTGGGTTTATTGATTTAGTTATTTGAGATAGCGACCTACTCATGCACCCTCTCTAGCAGAACGGAAAAGTAATAAACAGATTTAATGCACATGAATTTGTTAGCACAGACTTAAAATAGACTTTTAAAAGTAGCCATTATGAAGAGGATTAAGGGTTGCGATGGAGGCTGAAGAGGTTGTTGATGTGTGTAGGCCTACTTAGGCTACAAGTGTGCTAATGTTGATGTTACTTTTCAACATTTAATCCTCAAATACTGTGGCAATCTCACAGCCTCAGTTCATCATTAGCCTCAGATTTCCCCCTTTTCAACTGTTTTTAGGCATATGAATGCAGCGTACTGTCATTAATCTTTAAATGCGTGTAAGAATACACTTCCCGCGCCCATCAGAAAATGCACAGTTCATGGTCTAGCTATTTTATGGGTCAGTGTTAATGGAACCGCTGGCAGATCCGTGAGTCATATGGCCACTCTGAACAAACATGTTTACGTCTTCGTTGCCGCTTTCAGTTAGTGCTAATGCTGCCGTTCGTGCTCCGGGTTTTATGTCACATGGGGAGTGTGTCGCAGATTGAGAGTTGGCGTAATTGAAATGCGATTGTTTCCGTTCTTTCTTCTCTCCTGAATCCCAGGAGAGTTCAGAACGGTTTACTGTGTCGTGTTGTAGAGCTTGCTCTGCATGCCGCCCGGTTTCACAGCTCTGAATATAATCAATGCTAATGTAACTACCGATGTGGCTCGCAGGCGTTCTGCTATGATGAGTCACAGAGGACAGGAAAAACAACAAAAAAATAAAAACCAGGCCTATTCACACAGAGGTTTCAGTTGCCTTTCACATTAGCATCTAACAGGTATTTCTACTCCTTTAAAGTGGCTGTGGTGCTGTTTCAATATACGGTTCAGTTAATTCAGATAATTTGGTGTCAAAAAGTGGCTCAGTTTACCTGAATTCATAATATTTTCTCTGGCATTATTGTAAAGGTCGGCTCTCATCTCTATTCAGGAGTGAAAATTATCATTCATGAGATATCATTTAAACCTCAGCGCACATTTAAAATGATAAACCTCCTGATTTTTGTATCTTGACGTGTTTCATGAGACGTCCTCATTAATTCTGCCCAGAGTGTGTTTGGTTACTTCGAAGGACTTTTTTTTCAAGATATAATTTAGTTTAAAAGAGAGACCACACTGGATCAATAAAGGCCGAGTCAATGATGGATGGTACACCATTTATTAATTTCACCTCAGGACAAATTAAAACCACTCTGGGTACTTACACATGGAGCATATGAGCAGAAATAGTTGCCTGGGTTTTGACTTTGCATAATCTCGTTTACTTTGTAGGTTGGATCAAAATGCATGGCATACATTTTGGAATTTGTATTTACCTATTGTTACTCACTTTCACAGCTCAGCTATTATTTTTATGCATTTTTAAATTTTTTTCATTTAATTACTTTTTTTTTTGTCAGAAGAATCATTATTTTACCCAAACAGCCACTGTAAACAGGTATATTGACTATTGTCTTTGTGTTTTCAGCAGTGTTGTATAAGGTACTCTAAAAAAGTAATTAAGTACAAGCTACTAATTGCATCTTCAACAGTGTAATTATATTACTGTTCTCATACTGTTCTAAATCCCATATCATGTCAACCTCAACCAGTTGAACAATTCAAGGACAGATATGAAACTGCTCTTTTTATTCTTTCAAATAAACAATATAAAATTGCATACATTATTCTTGAAGTGACCAAAGAACTTAAAGGACAAGGTTAAATTAAAACATACATTTTAACATTAGATTTTAACATCACTATTGTTTTATATAGAATTGTTTTATAATATATAGCCATAACGTAGGGATTCAATACGATATTGGATTTTTGCCGATATCCGATATGCCGATATTTTGCAACTAATTTTGGCCGATAGCCGATAGCCGATAGCCGATGCCGATACAGATATATTTATTTTTGTTTGGAAACAACACCAAGTCTCTCCTGTGTCTAAATCAAAAGCAAATTATTTTTAACAAGCGCTTATTTGTTAGAATTAAATAAACAATAATGAAGTTATTTTAACTATAAGTAAACTATATATCAATCGCTGCATTTTTTTTCCAGAAAGATGCAGTAGTAACCTTAACATTTTATTTTAAGATTTAACATTTGTAGATGGTCTAAAGCAAAAGAGTTGTAACAATTCTGAAAATCTTTCAGAGTCATAATTTGTTTAAAAATATAGCATATTACACATTAATGAATAAATCAGTACATATAAAATTATTAAATTTACAAGTGTCATATTTGTGTTTTTTTTTTTATGTAAGCTATAGCTTCTGACCTTTAAATCAAAACATACTCATGATTTTATGACATCAGTTACTGCTTTATTTAATCAGAAATACAGTCTAAATGTTATTTGAGTATTTTACTTTAATTTTATTAAAAGTAGGCCAACAGCGCCCCCTACAGAATTAAAACTCATTACCGAAAGAGCATTAGGACCCGGGGGAGGCTGCCGCTGCACATGCTATTACTGTTTACTCTATCTCACAGAATGCATCATTCTGTACTGCATTCTCAGTTTAAATGCAGGGATCCAAAACAGTGAATCTAATCACCATTCAGGCAAAACTTGAAGAATGAGCCACACTGCTGACATAATCCAATCGCTAGCACGCCCTGAGCACATGTGAGTTAACCTATTCCTCTTATCAGCGAGACATATCAGCATAATTTTTCATGTCGGGCCGATGCCGATATTTACATTTAAAGCCATTATCGGCCGATTCCGATATCAGTCAGATAATATCGTGCATCCCTACTATACAGTATTCAATGGAATTACGTCATAATTAGCTGTAAAAGAAAATACATAAATATTAAAAATAATCCCTTACTTTGCTTTTTCAAAGGAAAAGTAATTAAATTACAGTAATTACTTGGTAAAGCATTTCACCCAACACTATACATTACGTAAAAAAATGGAGTTGGTAAGATTTTTTTGTGTTTTTGAAAGTCTCTTGAATGCTCATCAGGGATGCATTTATGTGGTTAAAAATAGAGTAAAACAAAAAAATTATGCTTTGACAGCTCTGTTTGTATTTAACATACTTTATTTATTAACATATGTTACTGGGTTTGAAGTCAACATGATACAGCATTCACTACCAACGCACTGACAAACTGTTCATAAAAAAAAATAAAAAATTGCAATTCGAGAGAAAGTAAACAGAGAATTTTTATTTCATATTAATAAACCTGTATTTACTGCAACAACAAGCTACAGAGACAAAAGGGGGAAACCCATGTGGCACCAAATAAGAAGCAATGACCTACTGGTTTGCTTTTGAGGATTGATTTTCTTGCAAAGCGAGAGAGGGAGACAGACAGAGACAGACTGGGAGACGGGGACAGAGCTGATGGATGCTGAGGTGCGTAAATAGGGTAGGTCAAACTTGAAGCCGGGGACATGTCCAACTTTCCCGGGCCCTGCCGCTCAGATGAACTCATTAGAAGTTAATTAATCACATGCATCGATCTATTGTCACTTTCCTCTGCAGCTGCCTGAGAGAGAGACGGGGCTCAGGTTCTGCAGAAAAAGCTCTCTGTGTCAACATCCACATCCTTTAGGAGCGGTTTCTGCTGAGGCGCCAAATCCACACCAGAAATATGAGCAGGTTATCGGCTTAACAGGTTAGAATATGTCCTCTTTATACTTACGGTCGCTATAGATCTATCTTCATGTGTGCAGGAAATATACACACTCATACTCCACCTCCTCCAGCTGAAATGCATTCGGCTGAAGTGTATAAATGTGACAATACTGAAACTCTGCAAAACTTGGGACTGTATTTTTTGAACCTTGTGCAGTTTAATGAACCAACGCTGCCAGGATGAAGCCTACAGCTTGTGTTGAAGGGAAATGTTTGATGTTGTTTAACCTTTCATTTTTCTTTCTGAATGGTCGGCTTGAAAAGAAATGCATTTATTAAAAATGTACTTGAAATACACTCAATTTCACTTATTTCTGCGCCACTAACACTTTCTGCTTCCAGTAGTGACGCTTGTGCTGTGTTTGCATACTTTATCACAGTTGAAGTGGATTAGATGCAATGTTTGTCAAATACACAGACGTTTCAGATGAAGCAACAGAAACCCTTTAAATGCAATACTTTATGCTTAATACTAGAATAAAGTTCAGCATAAGCCTATACTATTTACTGTACATACTAATAAAGTGGGGTCTATATTTTTATATTTCGGGGTCATATAAGTCTTTGATAATGTAAAAATATAAAATAGAATTGTTTCTTTTCTTTTCTTTTTCTGATAGCGTAAGCAATGTTTATTTAACCAAGAAATGTGACTGTGACATACACTCTCAGAAAAAAAGATGAAAAAGTTGTTTCACTGTCAAAACCAAAGTCACTGAGGTTTTGTACCTTATAATTAATTAATAAAATGATTTATTAAATCTAAATATGCATACAGCTCTGGTTTAAGCCAGCACTTAATCATCATTGTAAAAGACTTTGCATCATGTGCTTTAATTTCAATTGGTAGCATGTTCCACTACTGTGAGACCTTTAAAAGCTCTTTGTCCTTTTGTGGTTCTGCATTAATCAATCCTACAGTTTCCACCTGCTGTACTGAACCTGGTAGTTCTACACTTATCATCCTGTCTAAGATGTGATTTTATTGATAGTTTATACTTTTTATGAATGGACCAAGGTGAACATACTTAGACAAGTCACATTACTTTGCCTCAACATGTCATGCGACTGAATACTTTTCTCCGAAAAGAAGATAGCATCAGACTAATATGATTGCACAGCATCTCAAATGTTCCTCTGATGATTCTGAAATGCAAAAGCCAGAAACACAGCTAACATTTACACTTTTCAGGAGAATGCTAACGTTGTCTAACGTAGCATATTCAGCTGGGGAAGGAGAAAGTGTTTTACCATTGGGAAAAAATGTCACACTTCAGCTTTAAATGCTTAAAATGTGCCGACTTAACGCTCAAGTATGTTTTTAAGAAACAGGCCAGTATTCATTATGCCTCAGGAGTGTTCTGTAACATTTGTGAAGAGTATGTTTTATTTTAGTAGCTGTGGAATCGGGGTGGCAACACAGGTGTCAAATATGCAAAGTTTGTGCATGTGCAGTCTTTACCTTAGCCTGTTGCAGATACCATTTTCACCCAGGACTGAAACATGAGCGTTTGTTATTTTTGAGACGTTATTTTTTGACAATATCACCACTGGAGGTGTAAAATGCTTTGTTTTCACTCACACTCCTGAAAATCATGCTCAAAAGTTATGCCATTTGAAATGAACAGTATAGCGCATGTAAATAATTTCAAGTCTCTTTCATAAAACTCATTATCATCCTTACACCTCTAACAACTGATTTTTAATACAAATACACATAAAAGTGTCTCATAACTGTGTCAACAAGAATCCATAATGCCACACATGATAATATTCTATATTATTATGTAGGTTCATATGCACTCTGTTCTTTTTGGTGTGTTCATTCCATTATGATATTTTCGTTTCCGTGTATTTTAAATGGGAAGTCAATGTCAAATGAACAGTGGCCACAAAAAGTTTTTGAACATTTGAGTCAGACTTAATAATGTCTGAATGGATTTTGTTATAGTTTACAAAGACATTCATACATTTTAAGTGCAGCTTATGTGTCCACATATGATTTAAGATGTTGTAGACAGCCATAAGATGTGTTTGTGTTGGTAATCAAATGCAGTGGCTGTGTGTAATGAAATTCTGAAGAGTACAGTAAACATACTGTATGATGACAAATGTTCTCTGTTCCTATTGGAATACAATGAAGACTATAAACCCTGTTATTTAAGTTAACCACATAAAAAACAGCACCATATAACTTCTGAAGTCTGTGTTTTAGAGTTAGCTGTGGAAAAATTGATCAATATATTGATTTTAGGCCCAGGCACTAACTTGTATGACATTGCATTGTTGTCGTGTGACAGTGGATACAGTTCGCTGTAAAGATACTGACTGGTCACAGATTGACCTAAATGCATGAAAAAAGTCATTATATGGTCTATGTACTGTAATGCTAGTACTGTATTTTCTTTTTCTTTTTTGTCACAAAAATCATTAACACCATAATACATAATTTGTTCTTTTGAACTTTCTATTCATCAAGGAATCCTGAAATTATATATACTGTATATGGTTTTTACTAAAATTGCAAGCAGCAAAAACAGTTTTCAACAGTGATAATAATAAGAACCATTATTAATAGCTGAGCACAAATGATAATAAATAAAAAAAGTATGATGATGATAATAATAATTATAATCCTTTAAATATAACTACTTAATTCTAAAATTTCCAGTTTCTACAAAAATATAAGGAAGGCCCAACATCAATAATATAAGAACATTTTTATAACTGGTTTTGCTTATTACCATTGTTAATAATGCACCAATATCTCAATATTTAATACAAATAATTATTCGTCTTCTATTATTAATGTATTGTTTATCAATTATTTGTAATTAATAGGAGCCTAAATACACTCAAATAAATGGAATTCAAGAACTGTTAAACACATGATAATAATAACGTCTTAGTTTCTTATAATAATATAGAATACTAATAATATTATAAGCTAAGATATATATACAGTCATGGTCAGAATTATTGGCACCCTTATTAAATATGATCAAAGAAGGCTGTGAAAATAAATTGCATTGGTAGCATTTTGATCTTTTATTTAAAAAATTCACATAAATTTAACCTTTCATTGGAGAATAATAATTTAAAATGGGGGAAAATATCATTATGACAAATTATTTTATCTAATACACATTGGACACAATGAACGGCACCCTTTTATTCAATGCTTTTTTAAACCTCCATTTGGCATAATTACAGCTCTGAGTTTTCTCCTATAATGTCTGAAGAGTTTGGAGAAAACCTGATTAGAGATCAGAGACAATTCCTTCATCCAGAATCTCAGAGGAATCTCCCCAGACCCTTCAGATTCCCAGCTCCATGCTAGTGCTTCTCCTCTTCAGTTCACCACACTCATTTTCTATTGGGTTCAGGTCAGAGGACTGGAATGGCTATAGCAGAAGCTTGGTTTTGTGCCAATTTTGACCCATTTTTGTGTTGTTTTTAAGGTTTTTTTTTGGATTATTTGTCGGTTGGAAGATCCAAACATGGCCCATAAGATTTCAAACCGAGTCCATCAATTTTTTTTAAAAAAAATGTTTTATCTTGTTGGTATTTGGAGAATCAAGAAGAGCCTGATCTACACAAGATGTCCATGACCTCCAGCAGAAATCTAGTCCCACAACATACAGCCGCAGTAATTTCATTGTACAACACAAGTGTGACTTTTTTATCCCGTTGTGCACCAAACCCACGTGAGTGTGTGTGCATAACCAAGCTCTTTTTTAGTTAATCTGACCAGAGAAGCCATCCAATTTGAAGTTCCATTTCGGGTCTGAAACGAATATGCTGGGGATTGTTTATTGGAGGCTTTTCGTTCTTGATTTATTTTTCTTGAATCCCCCCAAACACATGTGGCGTCGGTAGGTTGGATTTTGTGGTTTAAGGTTTTCTGACACTGAGACTCAACTTTTTTCTGCAATTCTCCAGCTGTGGTCATTGGAGAGTCTTTAGCCACTCAACCTCTCCTTCTCTCCGTGCATTAGGACGATATAGACACGTCCTCTTCCAGGCAGATTCATTTTATGTTGATTGGAAATTCTTAATTATTATGGTGGAAATGGGAATTTTCACTGCCCTTGCTCTTTTCTTAAAGTCACTTTCTAAGTTGTGAAGCTCAATTATCTTTTGCTGAACATCAGAAATATATTCTTTGGTTTTACTCATTGTGATGGACGATTAAGGGAATTTGGCCATTGTTATATTCCTGTTCACATGACACCTGGGCTGAATAAAATAATTTCATGTTCATAATCATCCTGGTGTGCTCAAAATTGTGACTATGAATGGGAAGATACTTCACAGATATTTTACTCATAAAAATTTCTGGGGGGGGGTGCCAAATTGTGTCAACGTGATTTTAGAAACAATTCTTTATATGAGATTTTTTCCCCCATTTTCAATTGTGTTTAGTTCAAATGAAGGTTTCGATATGTGTTAATTTTTTAAATAAAAATCAAAATGATAACAATGCAGATTTATTTCACAGTTTTCTTTGATCGATTTACCAGGTGCCAATAATTTCTTATCACGACGGTATATAAAAATTAATAGTTTTATAGGTTCATTATTACAACAATCACAATTAATCACAGAAAAGTTTATTTAATTTTTTTGCATCAATTATATGATATACTAAATGAATTCCGTGATAGAAGTATGGGGATGCTATAAAATTAGCCTTGCCATCCCAATAATTAAATTTAAACGTGTCTTAAATCAAGCAATAAAATAATGTAAAAAATCCTCCCAGATTAGTACTGTTTTTACTGTATTTTTTATCAATTAAATGCACCCTTGGTTACACAATGGGAACTTCTTCTATCAAAACTTTTAAAATCAGAATTGTATTTAAACTACTAACCCGCATGGTCTTTAATCTTCATCCATGGCTTCTTCTCCTAATTGATTACAACAAATCAAAATATGAAGGCTACAGAAAGAGTTTATTTTTAGTTTAAAGGAGGCCATCAGCCATTCAGATTCGAGAGATGAAACCCAAAACTTTCACCATCACGGAACGTGCCTGTGTCATCGCCTTCCGTTCAATTAGGCAAATCCCTCTTTCCCACTCTGATGCTTTAGATAAGCTAAAATCTTTACTACCCTCCACTGAATCTCTCATGCATATCCCAGTATTTTACCGTATAATTATGCAGCGATTTATGAGACCTGGGATCGGTGCCTTTTTGTGCGCGCGTGATTGCATATATCCGCGATGTCAGACCTGCCATGATACCAAATTCAAATATGTTTGTCACTAATCCTGGATGCTTACAAGAAAAGAGCGAAAAGCAAGTGAGAGGGAGAGAAGAGTCTCTGGCTTACCCTAGCGCGGTGCTCTCCAATACATTATATAATAGTATATATAGATCTGATATATATATATCTATATATATTCGTATTATATATATCCCTTCTAAGTCCGAATCTGATTATTGGAGTCCTGGCTCACTAGTGACCTCAGCATATAATAGAATGAAATAGATCGAATGACAAGTCATACATAAAATATCTTATGCGTTTTGCCTTGTGTAAGTTTTCACCACCAGTGAGGCGACCACTGTTCAAACCGGCCTATGTTAAAATTATTTTATACAGCTTTTGGTAATTTTTTTTTTTGTTTTGGTTTTTTGTGGAAACGTGATAAACATACTGTTACAAATGTGGTAGTTATTTAGTTCAACACCGCTATTAAATTGTAACTCAAATGTAACTGTAATACTTTTATCACGTTCAAGATTTATTTTTAATAAACAGCAAAGACTCGTGAAATTAAGAATGTTTCCACAAAAATATTATTCAGCAAAAATGTTTTCAACATTAATAATAATAATAATAAATAAAAGAACTAATAATAATAATGTTTCTTGAGCACTAAATCAGCATATCTGAATGATTTCTGAGGATCATGTGACACTGAAGAGGGAGTAATGATGCTGAAAATTCAGCTTTGTAGCACCGATAAATCACATGTTATAAATGTAATATAGACAACAGTTAATTTTATTGTATATGTTTCACAATATTACGTTGTTTATTATATATTATATTGCAACTATTATAACATTTTCTACCATTAACATTTATATTTATATTGATAATAAAAACAACCACAATTCTGCAACATGTCTCCTTTTAAGTTCCACAGAAACAAAAGTTAGTTTTGAGCAATATGAGAGTGGTTAATGTAAATGCTGACAGGATGAAGTATGGCTTCACCACAAAGAGTGCATGCTATGCTGCTTTAGAATCTGGCTGAAATTAGAGATCTTAGAAGGAGGCATAAATATTCTGCCTACTTTTTGGAACAGCCTACATTCATGAATCCAATCCATAATATGGGAGTGGGAGTTCTTTCTAACATCAGCAATATTGATGACTCGCTCTTCCTCCTTCAGCAGCTACTTCAGAACAACGCATCTAACCACATCAGAGCAAAATCTCCTGTGATTAATGTCTGATGAGATTAGAGTACCGCTGAATTGTTTAGTGCTACAACAAGGTTGACATCAACAAAGTCACATTGGGTTGAATTGCGGCGAAGTGCACGGCCGGCGTAGGATAATGATATTTTTAAGGTTGGTGATGCTGGGCATTCATGGACTTAATGGACTTACAAGTTCACTAGCAGCATCAGAGAGCTGTTAAAAGTAAGAATACGTCTTCTATTCAAATGAGAAAATAAGCCAGTCACTTCAAAAGCCACCAGGTAAGAGTGAATCAATACTAGTGTCCTTGAATATTACTACATGCAGATGCTACAATGAAAATATAAAGAGACACAAAAAGCCTTTGATAGTCTAAACATGAAGGGACTGTTTACAATATATGCCTAACAATCTCCTCCTTAATGCCACTCTGAAACCATGACCTCTTTAAATCTTTGCACCGAAGAAAAGAAAAGTCCCACTTTAAAAGCTCATCTATGGTTAGGCAGCACATTAAATCAAGGACATCCATTTATGCTACCTGCTCTTGAAAGCCACTCTCTTTAATTCACATCTGACGTGTGCTTGAATGTACAGAGTTATAACCGGCTTCAAAACCTGTCATCTTGGCCGACCTCTGTCCTCGTATGGCACATGTGTAAAAATCACATTTTCCCCCAACAAGTAACACAATTAACCTCGCCAGCCATGAACACGCTCCACATATTTGTAAAAGGAATTAAGACGCTATTGTACATGAAAGCCACGAATGTCAAGCCTTCAACCATGACTTGGCTTTCATCATGAAAATGTTTCTCTGCAGGTTTTTGTTTATGTGAATATATTCCTGTTGCGCGCTATGGGGAGGCTTCCTGAAAAATAGGCTATTTTAAATATTTCTGAAGATGAACTGATAGAATTGCACTACATGGGTCCATGAAGACAACCTCGGGTTATTTAATTTTGAGAGAAAGCATGAAAATAGATCTTTCCAAACTATGGCAGGGATGTTAGAATCCCAATTAATTTGATATATGTTGTGTTTTTCCCCCTCCATCTCAATGTTATTTCAACAATAATTGCCAGGATCTTCAAGGTCGTTAACTAAACGCAGTCAAATGCCAGTATCTGTGTTTGAAACCTATTAACTATTACACGGAATCTCTGGAATACGTGATTCTGATTGGTTAATTGCACCATGCAGCAGTCTGATATTTCCTGATAGAGTGCATTTGTCCCACCCACTTTTTTTAGTGGCCTTGGTTCCAGAAGTATTTTTCCCATAGGGATTCCCATTCATTTTTCCCATAGAGCCATAAACCAAACTAACCAGCTCAAAAAAATTAAAAGTATTTGGAAATTGGACAAACAGACAAAGGTACAAGACTGTGTACTTACAGTAACGGTTTTAATAAGGACAATCACTAAATTGTGAATGACATGAATTAAAAATGATGGACAAACATACAATGATTGATTTAGAGATGTTGATTATATATAGAAACAATATATACATGTATTGCAAAATATGCATGCAGATACATGGGTAGTTAGAGAGATTTGGAAAACTTTAGCAGATGCTAAAATGTTCTATGGTGCGACTTGTGACTTGCTTTGGTGTGAATCATGTGTAATGTAGTTTTTCACCGTTAATTTCGTCGCTGAACACAATTATCTTTAAAAAAATAATACATTCAAATAAAGCAGGATGATGGCTTCGAAAAAAGCATATACCATAGATTACAACATCATAACTCAGATCAAGTCTGTCTTCAGATGTTTAAAAGTTATTGTTCAAAATCAATTTCACTATGGAAATAAATGGGATTTTTAATTTAGTCGAATGAAATCGGCACTACTTTCGTATCTTACGAGTTACTAATCTAAAAGTAATCAAATAGTACTCAGAACACTTGACCTAATATGTGTAATCGTACTCAGAACACTTGACCTAATATGTGTAATCCAATAGATTACGTTACTAACCACACATTTTCGTCATGCCATTTGTAATCAGTAATGGACTACATAGGTTATACCCAGACAATCTGGCTGCTGAAGCCAAATTCTCATTTCCAGTCTTCTCTAACCACCATCCAAAAGGATACATTTACACGATGGCATTTACTTCCTGTTCTCAATGAACAGGTGTTATTGATCACCTGTCAGCTCTCTGACATTCAGTAAGTGTAAAGTGTGTGTGTGCGTGCGTGCGTGTGTGTGTGTGTGCATGTGTGAGGAGCTACAGTATTCTATCACATTTATTTTGTTTACAAATAGTGCCGTAAGCGACTTCAGTAAGACTGTGCACGCTCTCAATGAAACCCCACCCTCCAAAGCCAGTGACATGACAATGTCAGCAGTGTCAAAGTGCAAAATGATGACAGGCAGAGAGCATCTGTTAAGGTTTGGTCACAGGAGAAATTAAGTCATTGCTATAGGAATCGACGCAATCGAAAGTTGATTCCTTTTCACTAATTTTGGAGTTGGTCATGTGAATTTGCTGCACCGATCAACAGCCCAGCTAACATGAAACTCCCACAGAACTTTGGCTAATGTTATAAACAAACATTCTTCTTCCAGTAACACTAATAAAACTCCTTCAAGGGAGCTGTCTTTTAAGTTGGTTGAATATGGATCCAAAATGTTATTTATATATCATTCATGGAGAGCTTGAAAAGAGTCCGCCATTCAAACATTAAAGCATCACAAGCGAGATGAGAACATTATATGCATTTTACTGAATAAAACAAGGAAAACGTTTCGGTCACATGTTGACCATTTTCAATGCCAAGCTAACAGCCGTTAATTTAAGGAATCACATGATAATTGAAGAGATCACATGATCAATCAGGACACACACAGAAGAGAAAAAAAATCCACAATGTGTGTATACTGTATGTAGAGCAATGGATAATTTACATCAAATTAGAGAACAATGGTTGTCTGTTGGAGTTAACAAAAGTACTGTTCATAAAAAACAAGACAATTGAAGTTCTTCATTTAATCCCTTCGGATATACACAGTCCATATAATAGATCCACTTAGCTTCACATTGTAACAGTCTTTTGTTAGAATCACCACCTCTTCTTGAACTGATCAATCTCTGAATACCTGTAAATCTCATATCACTAAGTTTATGGTCAGCATCCACAAAATGTCTGGCTACAGGAGAATGAATGTCCATCTTTCTAATAGAGCTACTGTGCTCGTTGATACGGGTCTTTAATTGACTATTAGTCTTGCCAATATACTGTAGACTACATGGGCATGAAATAAGATAAATAACAAAAGACGATGAACAAGTGATAGTCTCTCTAATTTTGAATGTTTTCTGAGTGGTGGTGCTGAATATCATTCATGGAACATTTTTTTCTTAAATATTTAAGTTGGGCATTTGTCTAATGTTTCTTTAAACATTTCTACTTGTTTCAGAGCATTCAGCGACTATTTAAAAATAATGTTTGCATAAAGTTCACAAAGTTGTCAAACTGAGCATCCCTTGATTTTTTCTCTTTTAGGTTGGTATAAACAGAAGTTTATAGAACATTTAAAAAAAAACTGGACATTTTGAATTGTGGTGGGGGGGGGGGGGGGGGGTGGGGGGGGGGGGGGGGGGGGTTGGGGGGGGGGGGGGGGGGGGTGGGGGGGGGGGGGTGGGGGGGGGCTGGGGGGGGGGGGGGGGGGGGGGGGGGGGGGGGGGGGGGGGGGGGGGGGGGGGTGGGGGGGGGGGGGGGGGGGGGGGGGGGGGGGGGGGGAGGGGGGGGGTGGGGGGGGGGGGCGGGGGGGTGGGTGGGGGGGGGGGGGGGGGGGGGGGGGGGGGGGGGTCGGCTCGGGGGGGGGGGGGGGGGGGGGGGGGGGGGGGGGGGGGGGGGGGGGGGGGGGGGGGGGGGGGGGGGGGGGGGGTATTATCAAAACATTCAAAAACCCAAAGATACCACATAGATCAATAACAATCAATATCTTTTAGCAGTGCATTTGTGTAGAATTACATTTCTCTCAAATTCCAAAACTATTATGATTCACAAAATGGATATTCGCATTAATTTTAAGTTTATCAATCCTTACCAGGTATTGTACCTTGAATTATTAAGCCAAATGTTGACTCACTCAAGGGAATTTACCTTACTTTATGTATAGTAGGTCTATTCCTCATTTGTTTCTGTCTAGTTTAACTGCAGTATAAGCGTTGCAAATTATGCATAGTACAATGAAAACTGCACTTCACCTGTTTCTACATGTCCTATATGTGCAGGAGATGAGCTACATAAGGTATAAAAGTATAGATCAAGTGACATGCTAAAGCATTTCTAGAGATGTACAAAGGGTGCCTCAGACTTTCGTTAAACAAATATGTCTGTGGATTTTGATTTTGATAGACAAACAGAGGAATGACTTTTCACTCAGAAGCCATATTATGGATTCAATGGACTTTATTTTGGCCAAAGCCTGAAATTATGGTTGTTTATTTTTTTCTTACACTCATGCACTCATTCACTGCAGAGGATCCATTGGTGAGAAAGTGATGCAATCTAAATTTCTCCAAATCTTTTCAATTGAAGAAACAATGTCATCTACGTCTTGGATGGCCTGAAGGTAAGTACATTTTCAGCAAATGTTCTTTTTTGAGTGAACTATTCCTTTAATTTACTCTTGTTGCGGCCCACACTTCATTTTTAAATTGCTTAAAAGACTGATTAAACAATTTATTTCTTCTTGAAATATTGTCATGATGATGGTCTATTTTTTGATTCATATATTTATTTACAATATCCTTTTGCTTGTAATTAAACTTAACTGTTTATCCTCTCATTGCCTTCAGTAAGCTTGAGCATTTTTTTTACTTATATTAGTTTTAGTTTTTACTGTTGTTTTGAAATGACTATTTTTTTAAATATGATGGCAGCTTCTAGCTTCAAATGAAAATGATTTTTCTAACATCTTTGTGGAAATTTTTTATGGGTCCAAAACCAATTTGGGTGGCCTGTCGTCAATTATTCCTTTCATAATGTAATTTATTAACTACAAAGGCAGCCCAAAAGTACAACAGAAGATTTGTAAGTTGCCGTTATGGAAAGTACATGTATGGCTTTTATACACAGTGTGTGTTATTGTAAAGACTAGGTTTATCCCTCGTAAAATTTACATCCAAGAAAAAATTGGCTAAGGTTCTAACCTTTTAGTCATATGAAAGTAATTTATTTATTTTTTTTTCATTTAAGGGAGAACAATTTTTTTTAATACAAAATAGGGCTTATAAGGTTCGCATACAATAGGAGCTTATAATGTCTCTCACACACGTATTTATTAGTCTTAGGTTTTCTGTTTTTACATCAATCTTTAGTTATCTTTAGTGTTGATTTTTGGCGAACTGCATGAAAACTAATTAGGATCAATTTGGCCTGGAGTACAAAAGTCATAACTCAACACAACAGGAGGGTTAATCAATCAAAATAATGTAGAATATCATACTGTAAGCTCTGTTCCAAAATCTAGTGAGCTGCCTCACAGTTAGCTGCCTTCTAAGGGAGCATCCTAACTGATACACTTCTGATGAACCTCATAAGTGACAGATCTGGAACGCTCTACATAGGAAGTAACTCTGCGGGCCACACAAATAGCACACCCCATGGGAGAGCCGACCCGCTATTGCTTTCATTACAATTTGACATTAGTATGTGTGATATGATAAGAATAAAAATGCTTAGCAGGCAGAAATGCTGGAGTAAAGTAATTAATTTTTGATTACACTGAGCTACAGTGTAATTTTTTGAAAAAAATAATGATTTTGCTTAATTGTTCGTAAACATTTTTCTCATGTCGTCATCTAGGATTTATTTGCAGCATGCATGGACTAACACGCCAACCTTTTGGAACAACCTACTGTATGATGAAAAGAACCATACACTTTTTGACCTGAACCAGTAAGTATCCACCCACAGCACCTTAGCAACCACTTAGCATGCCCTAGAAACCACCCAGAATACCATAGCAACTTAGCAATGCTCTAGAAGCCACACAGAACCCCCTAGCAGCCAATTTGCAATGCCTTGGCAACCAACTACAGAACTGTAACATCAATGCACTGAGAAACAGAAAATGTACATTCTTCATAAAATGTAATAAAAATTCTAGTTTATCATTTGGTAGGATTTATTTCTTTTTAAGAAAATTAATACTTTTATTCAGAAAGGATGCATTAAACTGTTCAAAAGTGACCGTAAAGCTATACGGTATAATGTTACAAGAGTTATATTTCAATTAATGCTTTCTAGTTGATTTAAAAAAGGAATATCACTTTTTTTTTTTTTTTTTTCAGGATTCTTTATAGAATGAATCATGATTCCGATCCACAAAAATATGAAGCAGCACAACTGTTTTCAACATTGATAATAATAAGACATGTTTCTTATGCAGCAAATCAGCATATTAGAATGATTTCTGAAGGATCATGTGACACTGAAACTGGAGTAATGACAGCTTTGTCATTTTAAATATAACAAAATAGGCATATATTCTTCTGTTAATTCCAGAGATAAGAGGAATCAGGGTGGCAAAGTGCTGAAGAATGGATTTTATGACCGCATGTCAGGTTTGAATTACATTTTACAGGCATTCGCCCTTTAACATGGTTAAAAATATTGTCAATATATTTGGCGTCTACGACCAGCCTTCCGTTGTTTGTTCTGCTTTATTCATCATCTTCTTTCCGGCCTGACTTTTCAGTCTCCTCAGCCGCCCTTAGCATTTAGGAAGAGGATCAATCAACTTCCATTTATCAGAAAGTGACAGTAGTTCCTATTCATTTTTCATAAAACTGTTTGATTAATCTGATCCTCATAAAAAAACCTTTCCAAACCACCAGCACTTGGTAAAAACGTGCCCTCCTCACGCCTCGCTTCTCCTCCAGCACTATCAAATGTCCTTGCCCCAGCTCGTTCATATGCCATCATGATTCTCTTTGTTTCTAGAACTAACGTCGGGCCTCTAAGGTGCACATCTCATAAATTACAATGTCCGTGTAAAGTTCATTTATTTTATTTCAGTAATTCAACTGCAATTGGTGAAGTTGTGTATTAAATAAAATTTCAATGCCAACAGACTGGAAGTAGTTTTATGGTCCTTTGGTTCTTAGTTTAAAAATATTGTGAGGATTTTGGCTCACAATTTAACAAAAAACGCCAACCACCCAATCCACTTTTCCAAACACAAATTAGATATGGACAAGCCAATCAGATTAATCAACTCAAAACAGATCGGCAAAGGTTTCCCTGAGCTTCAAAATGGTCTCTCAAAATTTTGGTTCACTAGCTACACAATCCTGGGAAGACTGCTGATATCTGACATTGTCCAGATAGACATCTTGACACCCCTTCGCAAGAAGGGTAAGGCCCAAACATGTCATTGCCAAAGAAGCGGCTGTCACAGAGTGGCGTATCCAATCATTGTTAACAGAAAGTTGAGCTGGAAGGAAAAAGTGTGGAAAAAGAAAATCAAGCAACCACTCACAACCAACCTAGAGAACCCGCAGCCGCCTTAATGAGGATTGTCAGCAAAATATCAGAATTCAATAATTTTGAGTGAACTATCCCAGGAATTGGACTAGGCTGTGGTCATAGTCAATCAAGAGCCCCCAACACACGGTTCAAGGATTGGCTACGTTGTCGTATTCCTCCTGGTTAGTCCACATCATTAACCACGGACAAAAATCCGTCCAGGAGGCTCTTACCCTCGACTAAGGGGAAAAGATAGAGACTTTGACTGGGAGGTGCTCGCCCAATGGTCCAAATTCCCTCTTTTCATATGAGAGCACTTTTTGTTTTCATTTGGAAACAAGGCCTAGAGTCGGAGGAAGGTTTGGAGAAACTCATAGCCAAGGTGCTTGAGTTCCGTGTAATTTCC
The DNA here is from genome assembly GCA_018155175.1 of Sinocyclocheilus anophthalmus. NCBI lineage: Eukaryota > Metazoa > Chordata > Actinopteri > Cypriniformes > Cyprinidae > Sinocyclocheilus > Sinocyclocheilus anophthalmus. The sequence continues at coordinate 440,741 of JADLZN010012056.1, read as the reverse complement.
CCGTCTGTGATATTTTGGGGGGCAATGTCATTGCTGGTGTTGGTCCATTGTTTTTTTTTTGAAAATCAACGTCACTGCACCCGTTTATCAAGATATTTTGGAGCACTTCATGCTTCCTTCGGCTGACAAGCTTTTTGAAGATGCTGGTGCAAATTTGGCACCACACCCTGCCCACCTCACTGTGCAAAGCACCAAAAGTGGTTACAATGACCATGTGTTGGTGTGCTTGACCTGCCGCAAACCTCCCCGAACCTGCAACCCCATAGAGAATCTATAGGTATTGTCAAGGAGGAAAATTGAGTAAACAAGAGAAGCCAAACAATGCTGGATGAGATGACGGCGCACTGTCAAGAACCTGCTTTCCATACCAACCCCTTCAGCAGTTCCCACAAACGATTTCACCCGACCTGCATGCCCTCTGCCGCTGTCGCCCGCATTGAGGTAGTAATTAAAGCAAAATGAGCCCCTACTAAGTATTGAGTACATGTATAGTAAATGAACATACTTTCCAGAAAGGCCAACAATTCACTAAAAATGTTTTTTTTTATGGTCTTATGAAGTATTCTAATTTGATGAGACAGTGAATTGGTGGGTTTTTGTTAAATATCAGCCAAAATCATCACAATTAAAAGAAAAAAAGACTTGAACTACTTCAGTCTGTGTGAATTGAATGTCTTCACAATTTGATTGAATTACTGAAACAATGAACTTTTTTTCTTTCTCCACCACGACATTCTAATTTATTTATGAGAGGCACTCTGTATGTATGGTCGGAGTGAAGAACTTTGGACTTGTGTGGGGAAGAGGTCTGCGTCACAAAAACAAAAATTAAACAACATAATATTTTCAAAAAGTGATGCATTTTTTGTGGAGAGAATAAAATTGAAATGTTACTTCTGCTCCAAGACAGATTTCTGAAAACCACACCCTTGCCATGACATGTTCAGAACACCCCAGATACCCCCCCAATAGGTAGGCCCAGGCCGCCCCCCCCCCCCCCCCCCTCCCCCCTAGGCAGATAGTTAGGCTAGGCCCCCCCCCCCCCGCCCGCTAACCCCAAACTCACAATCCAGTTGGGTACCATCATATCTCTAATATATATATTTGGTGGAATATTCATCCTATGAGTTGCTTACTTACAGTCTCTGCATATTAAACTGGGATGAGAGAAACCATTTTAACATGATAAATGAATTAAATGGTCCTAAAAATAGGCTTCATGTTCTTTAAGCAAAGTATAATTTCCTCTATGTAGGTCACTGAAAAGTTGTGGACATTGCGGGAAAGGTAGATTTCATCAAGCAGGTTGCCCAACATAATTCCCCCATGCTATTGGTCAGACAAACAGATTATATACTTCCCCAAACTCACTCATTTTTTGCTAAATTACTGACACTGCATTAAAAAAAAAAACAATTGGAACCTGGCCCTACATTTAGGCTTTTTATAGCCTTACTTCGAAATTTATAAATGTTGTGTTCGTTTGTGAAGATTATCATGATGAACAAAATGTGCAATAATCATAATCTTTTGTTGGTCACAGAGCTTATTTTTTCTGCAGTAATCCAAAAGCCAATGTAAAAATCCTACTGGGATTTTGTGGAGGGAATCAGGATGATGTTAACTGCCAATTTGGCCAATAAAAGTGCATCATTACTGCAGTGCAAAAAAAATGTAGATGCATTTCAAGAATTTTTTAAAGAAAATTGTTATTAATGTTATAATGCAAAAATAAAAGCCAGCTTCTTTTATCGATATATAACCTGTTTTTGTGTGATTATTTTGCGCATCTAAGGAAGTGTGTGTATGTGTGAGAGAGAGTACAAAGAAAGAGAAATATAGATGGATGACACTGGTTCAGTGACAGAATGAGAAAGGGAGAGATTGAGAATGAAATAACAAACAGAGATAATGTTTGACCGTTCTTCCGTTACAGCAGTCTTACTCTCCAGCCACTGCTTCTGTAACCCAATAACAGTGTGGGCATTATGACAGCATTAGCACACACACAGTTAAAGATCAGGTTTCTCCTCAACGCCATCAGAGATTCCCAGTCTATGGTCTGTTATGGAAGCTTCTCCACCCCTTGGCCACACTCTTTTAGCTGTCCATAGCTGTCCGTTATCCCATTAAACAGCTGTCTGCTCTTTGTCTGCTCCTTAAAGCCAACAGGATTTCCTTGTAAAAGCCACCCCAGACGTGTTGGGGCGAGCACATAACACCCCTGTGGAGAACTGATCTATACCCTGAGGAATGAAAATTAAGCCAGAGAGTTTCTCAGGGGAGGTTGGTCACCACATAGAGCTCAAACGGTTAATCACATCACATTACGTCCATTTGAGACACATCTGATAGGTTCAGTTTCTTGGATTTTTATAGTTTATGATGTTGGAATACTAATGCAAGTTCAACCAAACGTTTAACTGAATCAAAAGTTGCAGTTAAGTAGCTAATAGACCCAATATTGCAGACTCCATATTTAATTTTACGTGGATGAAAATGAGCCTGGTTTTCATTACTGTGAAACAATAAATATGGCGCCACTCTTAAAGGGGTGGTTGATTGCGATTTCTCTTTTTTAACGTTAGTTAGTGTGTAATGTTGCTGTTTGAGCATAAACAATATCTGCAAAGTTACGACGCTGAAAGTTCAATGCAAACGGAGATGTCGTCTTTTAAAATTCTGGCAGTTTAATGCCTACAAAACTGGCTGGTAGGGACTACAACGAGTTACTTCCCGGGTTTATGATATCACAAACCCTGATGAACCCCGCCCTCGGGAAAAGGCAGCAAAGAGGGCGAGGCCATGATTCTGCTTTAGAGAAGAGGAAGAGAAAACTAGGGGTGCATGTAAAAATCTATTCATATATGAATCAGCTATATTTCTGCTGGTATATTGCTGGGGATTCTTTTCTCTTCTTTCATTCTTAATAAACGCTCTAGGGATTCACAAAAGTTTCAAAATCAATGTTCTAAAGCAAAGGTTCTCAATACTGTTCCTCGGATGTGTTGCCTGCTCCAGGCCTCCTCCGACGGGTCCTAACTCTCTCTCTCTCCTCATTCATATCAGCAGCTAGTTCGTTCGAATTTATACCTTAATTTCACATAGCTATGAAGCGTTATAACATGGACGCACGTGCAAGTTGCTTGCCCGTACTAGTAATAAAGCTTTCATCCGGACGAAAACTGTATATTAAGCTAACATAAGCATTATAATTTACAAATAACAGCATTCTCCAAGTAAGTCAAACACAAACAAAAAACATTAGGCCCGTAACCATTTAAAAGAAAAGCTGTGCTGCACAGTTCTGGCAAGCAAAACGATCCTCGTCTAATATCCTCTGCTTCCATCGGGCGCAAACTGATCAGTGATATTACGACGCCGGGTTTACAAGTCAGGACCAGAGCACAGGCCACGGAGGGAGGGGCGGGTGGGACCTCAGACCGCATCATAGGCGATTTAGAGGGTTTAGCAATCACAACACACTGGTCTAAGGGCTAACCAATCAGAGACCGAGTCGCTATTTCTGATGGCGGGTGGCTTCATACAAACTAGATCAGTCCGTTTTTTTCAGAAGGACGAGGCGGAGTGAATAGATAAATTATGATGTGAAAATAATGAGTTTGTTTTTTTTTTAACAAGGCATTCACACATGTTAGACACGGCAACCCCATAGAAACACAGCAAGGGAATCAGGAGCAAGCCGTTAAAAATAAAAAAAAAAATCCTGATTAAGATGGATCGACGTTGTCACTGCAGAGCAATTTAGTCATTATGGTACTTAAGTTGAAACAGCTAATGATTAATTTTTTTATAACAATCAGCTTTTCACTTTGAAGCGCTGGACTCGGACCACTCAAACCCACAATATATTTTTGTTAGCGTCTAGATTTCACAACAAATACTCTGTAACACACCAAAACAAAAACACTCCCAGGAACCTCCGAACAGGACCCTGGTTTCATGGGTAAACCCGATATACATTTAAACCTGTGTGGCATGCGGTCAGACTCTCAGCTGCATTCCTCCAGCAGAGCACAATGCACATAGAAATGGTCTTTTCTACTAATTAATTCATAGGAATACCTTCTTTGAATGAACACCCATTTTTTTCAGGCCATTGTGTATATTATTGCTTTGTTGTATTTAATCTGTTGTATTATAGTCTATTTTTATTCATGCTTACGATAAAACACTCATTAATATAACCTTACATATAGCTTGTTTATTATCTATGAATTCGCCTTCTTATGATCTAAACAAGATTGTATATTATTTGTTGGTACGTAGGCTATATATTAGTGCCCTGAGAACCTTTATTATTTTCGATTCAAGTTCCAGATACTAAGTCCATGTTTCCACACAAAGAGTCATAAAACTCCCCAGGATCTCAAAACGCCCACTTGGGATTCCGGCCTTTGTCATTGGATAAGCCCATCTCGAGAGGCGGGGATCTTCTCTGACCTTAAAACTGACACACCATGTGACCCGCCCACCTGCCTCCAAGAAGTCGGTGGTTCGGTCAGATGGTAAGATGAAGATGTGAGAAAACGCTTCAAGATACCAAAGCATGGTGCCAGGCCTTTCTTCGGCCTAGTCATTTCCATTCATCAGATTCTCCTTACTCCGAACTGGTCTTTCTGCACACTCACTAACGTCCTCATCACTAACTCTTCAGCAAAAGATCTACTGGAACCTTAAATTGAGTTTGCTCGAAATCTCTTTCGATTCAAGCAGAACCGGACCGCCCTACCTACCACTGCCTTGCAATTATCAAACTTAGTCTTATTAATTGATTTATTAGGTATCAGTTGCACCTTTTTAACAAGGTGTGTTTGAACTAAGAATCTGACGTAACCCTAAAGGTGTAGATCTGCTGAATGCAAAGTTCCAACATTCAATTCTTTATGCCCGCGTGGGCTGGACGCTGGAGGGTAAACGTTACCTGGCCTATACCCACGTATGGGGGGTATGTGTGTATTGACGACCAGTTTTTGTGTGATGTAGGAGTTAAGCCAGTTTTATGTGTTTATGTAGTATGTTAGATTAGTTTAAGTGTTTATGTAGTTAATATAGTCTTACTTGTATCACACTTGACGTGTTGATTGTTTGCTTATAACCGGAGTCACTTATTATGCAATATTTATGCTACAAGCTCTTTGTAGAATGTACAGTAAGAAAGTTATTTCCCTTAAGTAGGAAATTAACGTTCTTAGAATTGACCAGACAGTTGACCCTGAGAGGTCAACTAAAAATCTACAGCGGATCTAAAATATTCATAACTAGTTATAATTAATTATAAATATTTTGATCCGCTGTAAGTATTTACTTGACATCTCAGTAGCTGATTCGTCTAACAACTTTTCCACAGACAAAATTGACTGGAGTGGCGTGAGTTACTTGTGGATTTTTGTGATGTTTTATCAGCTGTTTGGAAAAACACACTCATACAGAGGTACATGAATAAATGACCGCTGGTAATAAACGGTTCTAGAGCCAATATTGTGGGTCTGTTATTTTGTGGAGATTGAACTCTGATTGTCCTCTAGAGATTACCACAGGACTTGTAAGCTATTGGCAGTTATGTGTGATACTCTTACCGTCTACCCCCGGGGCTGGGATGAGGCGATTGTCTGTTGTAGAGGCAAACCTGTGGATGGCGTGTATGTAATTATAGCGTTTTGGTGTTGGGGTCCGGGTGCGTAGCCAATTGCTACCTAGACCTGTTTCAGAGAAGGGCAGACACGGCAGCGAAAGTGAACAACATCTCGAGTTCAAAAGAAGGCGACGAGTGATCTGGTCACATGCGAATGTGCAGAAACAGGGTTTCGCTTCCTCGGGCTAAACGGGGGGGTCGTGTTGGGGTGTGTCTGTGTCTTCCTGCTCCTGTGTTGTGACTCTACTGTGGACCTACCCCCATCTTATATGTGTCTTCTCTTTCTCCTTACACAACACTCAGTTTCTTTGTTTTTATTTTTTTTTTCCCCTCCTCTTTCTCCCCCCCCCTTTCTTCGTTTCCTCTTTTTCTCCTCCCTCTCCTTTCTCCCTCCCCGGCTCTGACTCACCTCCGTCTCTCGCTCGTCGGCCTTCGGCTCTCGTCGTCGGCCTGTAGGCCCGTTTTCTTCTACCGCTCTGTGCCGTTAATAATGAGGGGTCTGTTTTTCGGGCCGCTGGCAACTCACAGGGGGCTAATACCACCATTGATTGCACGCGCTCCGCCTCGACACCTGACAAAAGACTTGATCACTCATCTTGTTAAAAGAGATTACCGTGATGTTTGCATCTTCTTTCTATACGCCAATACAGATCTCGTATCATAAAGATCTCTTATTCTCTCTTTGCACTATCATTCTTGTTCTTTCACTCATTTAAAGCATTAAATGGTTTCTTTAAACCGTAATTATTGTAATCACGCTGTTTAGAGCAGCTCTTCCGTAGACGGCGCTGTCAGAAGTATCTCGCGGGTGATGAAGGATCAATGGATGAAGATCGAACATCGGCATGGGAGAACTTGGGTTTCTTTTCTAGCGGCTGCCACACTGAATGGTTCTCAGACTAAATAACGCTCTTACTGCATTGCAGTTTTGACACTCTTATGGCGGTAGAGCTATATCATCACCGTGAACTCTGGAGTATTTGTGGGTTGGTCTTTTTAACGCAACTTCTATAAACCACAATTCATAACGTTTGAAGTGGAGGAGCAGTGACTGATGTGCTGATCAACAAAAGTTTCACACGGTCTCATCAGTACTTTACAAATGCAGCATCGTAGCACAATGTTTTACTGATGTTATGCATGTGCACATTTGTAATTTAGTTAACCTGCTTGTTATGAAAATGTAAATATGTATTGTATGTTTACATATGACTAACAATGATAATTAGCGAGACTGAAAGCACTAGCGTCTCGATTCTTGGTGTATTCTATTCTAATCTATCTTTTGTTTTATATTTATTATACAATTAACAAAGCCAAAAAGTGAAGGCCTCTAACAACTATTTTGTTCTAATTTTTTTTGTATTCTATCTGTTTTCTTTTTATTTATTATATAATTACAAAATTGCTAGTGTACTGCGTTAAGCTAACTGAGATTTTTATATATTATATATACTATATACTATAGTAATATATGAACACTGAAATATTAAATATAGTGAACAAAAAACTATTCTTGATTTTTTTTTTTTTTTTGATTCATTGTTCGGTTCTCTCGAATATGACCATCTTTGACAATCTTTTTTTTAAAGAAACATTATAAATATAAAAATAAATAATATTTAACTATCCTACCTCATTTATTATTGAAAAAGAAGAAGACAATGTAAAGTATTTGCATGGGACTATTTGAGGGTAACTTGTGCCAATGACTTCAAATGACAATAACAAGAACTAAAATATACTAATAAATTAAAAAATACATACATATTACCACTATCTCAACAAAAACCATTCAGTTATTCTCCTCAAAAAGTGGGAAATGCCAACTCAGATAGAGCAAACCGCAATAATAACGAGTTTACCAACTTTAATGTATTGATGCCCATTTAAATGACGCTTTTGCGCTGGCGGACCTTCAACCATACTATAAGCAAAAATACTTTAATAAACATAAACATTTGGTTGAATTTTGTTAGTGCTGAAGAGTGTTGAACTTGCTCGTCTCACTGCGTTGGACGGTACAACGGAATTTAGCAAGTTGTTCTGCAACCTGAGGCTCAGTTATTTCACTTTTTGGTGTGAAAAGGGCTTTTAACACCAACATCTGCAAAATAAGAAATTGTATATATTTAAAAAATACAAAACAAGCAAGCAAGCCTGCCCCAATTTAAAAAGTAACGCAAAAGTAACGTAACACATCACTTTCCATAAAAGGTAACTAAGTAACATAATTACCCTCTAAAATGCTGTGAAATATGGACAAACCCAGCAACGGGTAATGTTTAACCCAACCTTCTGGGTAGCATTTTTTTGAGTGTAGTTACTTTTTTATAGAGTGACGCAACATCGTAATGCATTACTTTTAAAAATAACTTTCCCCAACACTGTATATACGTATATATATAAATATATAGATAGAATATATATATATATATAACAGTAACAGTGCTTTAATGGGCCTGATACGCAATTACTTCTTATTTGTTAAAAATCTTTTAGCATAACTTGGACCTTTTTCTTCGTACCATACCGGCACTTCTGGTGTCTGGTGAAATAACAGCATATAAATCACAGTACCAGGAGGTGTCACCTCTCATCTTGAGAAATCGTGTGAATGAATGCAAGCGGAGTCTTCATCTGACTACCGCAGGTGTTGCCGCTTTTCCACTGTCTGGCCAGTGCGACTCTAAAAACCCGCCCTTCTGAAGCAAACGGCACATAATAACATTTCACCAGTGAGGGGAAAAATGAATAAACTATCGCAAAATGAACTTGACAGAAGTGGACGTTTCGTCCTTATAAAGATTTAAAAAGTCTCCAGCATCTATATTTTACCAATGATTAAGTTTCGCAGTCATTTATTACTAATTTGTGTCAGAAGTGCTCCTCATTGGATGCTATCCCACTACTATTTACATTATTTTCCATAACATGACAAACACCTACGTGTTCCGTCGTGGCGCTGCGCTGCTCTATTTAGTATTTGTATCACAAAATCATCAAACAACACAGCCTATTTAAGGTTCCAAAGGCTAACACTGACTAACCTAGAAAACATTGAAAACCCATATGTGTGCATCAACTTCTTTATAAAGTAAATTAATTTTTCCCTCACACAAATATAATGTGAGGAAGTTTGGGCGTCTGTCCGTTTCACTATGCCTACTGTTATCCTTTTATCCTTTTCAGCCAAATTTGTGTGAGGTGCAGTCATGAAAAGTAGAATAATAATACTAATTGAACATTAATGAAACAGTACCTATTAAACAATGACGAAGAGCCAGGTTTGTGTTGTGGTCGTTAAATGTAAGACTGATAAACTCCTGTAAAGTCCAAGGACCATATGGCCAATTCAAACAGTTTGTACAAACAGCGTAATGCAAGAGAACACCTGGTCCGAATTTTATATCAGATGTTTGGAGAGACTAGTGACTCAAACCACCCTCCAGATGACATAATTATTGTTTTAATTGAGTATTAGCTAAAAGCAAGACTTTCATAACGTACCAAACTGCTGGCGCATGTGTTATGCGGGTTAAAAGAAGTTTAGGCGATCTGAATAATCCATCACGGTCAAGCCAGGAGGTTTAGTGGTCGTTGGCGTCTCCCTGGTGGTCCTGTGTTGTATGCCGCAAGCTTGAGCTTGGTCTATTGTCTTGAAAAAGTTTAAATATATTGATTGACTGTTGCACTATACAGAGCCTATGTGAATTATGGATAAATTAAAAAGTATACTATATAAAATAAATAAACATAAGGGGCAGTGGTTCTGTGGTCACTCGTTTTCTTTTTTCCTTTTTTTTTTTTCTTTTTTTTTACTTCTTTTTTTTTCTTTTTTCTTTATTTTTTTTTTTTTTTTTTTTTTTCCGTTCCTTTTCCTTTTTTTTTCCCACTTCACAGAAGCACTGTAATATATAATATATATAGATATAGATTATATTATAATTAATATTATATATATCATATATAATCTATATATATATTAAAAAGTTTAAAAAAAAAAAAAATCAAAATAAAAAAAAACAATTAAACTATATTAATTCAGTTTATCACTGAAACTGAATTTTAAATGCCTGTTTTGTGAGCCTCGTTTCTGATCCAGCCATAGTTTTCTGCTTGGTGTCATATATTTTTTTTTAATTGCACCTCCAGTGCTGCCCAAAATGTAAATTATAGCTTGTATCCTGGCTCTCTTTCACAATTCAAACCACATCTCTCCTCCCTCATAACTTTACTTATCCCACAAACACACGTAAACAAAAAGCAAAGTAACAGCTAACTCTGCGTATCCCCCTTTACCGGGTAACCGAACAAGAAGACTATGACTGCTTCATCTAATTACAAATTAAACTCAGGTTAATCTGGATTCTCTATTCTCAGTAAAATACTCGAGAACGCGGCCTTCAGTCCCATCATCGATACCACAACTGAGGTATCTGGAGGGCACCTCATCCCCCCCCTCCCCGCTCCCTCCTTCGTTCTCTCTGACTCTAATCCCCGGACATCCCGTTAGCTGTCAACGTGTGTCGTAACAAATACCGTTGTCTCTCAACGTCCATGGGAGAGGCTCGAAATGGAAAGGATTAATACATAACAGGCATTATGGAGGGCAGACACCTCATATTGTAGTGCAGTAATGCTATCTCTGTCTCCACAGAGGTTAGGCAGGCCTCAGCGGGCTCTCAATAGCTGTTTTTAGCTGATTCAGGATGTGCCTGCATTCAAACAGTGCTGTTGTTATTTATATTGTTTATTGTCATGTGTTTATTCATTGTGATTCTCATATAATTGGCACTTTTTGCTGCAGTGAAATTCAGCAATATGTTACATATTCTTAAAAAAACAAACAACATGTGCATAATCGCTTGCTGCAGTTGTCCTAAATTTTCACTTTATGTAGGCATACATAAAACCAAGGGTTTTATTATAGATTTCACAAATACTATAATAATATTAAAATTTGTATTGGTAGCTATTAAGATACTAGTTCAAAAGTTTGGGGTCAGTAATACTATGTTTTTGAAATAATTATCTTATGCTCACCTTAAGGCTCCATTCATGTAATTAAAAATACAGTAATATTCTTAAATACTATTACAAATTAAAATAAAATAACTCTTGACTTAACTTGATTTTGTTGTGATTCAATGAGTATAATTAAAGCTATTTTAACATATTTAAAATACATAATTTTGACATGTAATATGGCTAAATTGCTAATTATTAGACTTCTGTTTTTGTTTAGCATTTATTAAGAACAACTACAGAGCATAATTCATCTTTTAACAACTTTTAATTGAAAAAAAAGTTACAATCAAATGTCACAATTAACTATTATTTAGGATTAGTAAGTGCATGATTCTGTAGATTTTGCTTTCATGCTGAAGCTTAATTAATGCAGTAATTTCCATGCTAAATAAATAATAAAAACACTGGAAAAAAACACTTTGGATCAATACTTTAATGTGAGGATTGATCCTTTTGATTCATTATCAAAGGAATCAATACTTCAAGATCAATCTGTCCATCACGTAGCATCATTATTACTATGAGATTTGACTAAATCCCTATCCCTAATTATGAAACTAATCTGGCACGCTCTGTGCTACAAACATGAATGATACCGTACATTCGTTGAGGAGAGTTGTGCTTTTTCCAAGTAATCTGGTGAATAATAAAATTGGCGCATTTGTACATTTTCTAGATAAATGTCCAAACCAAAGGGAACATTAAAAACATCAAGTGATAAAAGCTCTTTCTTAATCAGCCACAATGCTACATTTTGTCATTTGCCAAGGTTCGATTTCTGTGATGTCATGCCAAGTAGCCCCGCCCACACCGAAAACCCATTGGATCAAATTCAACTTCAAAGAGCATTTTTTTGTTGTTGTTTTTTAATGACAGAAAATCCTCATTGAACTCATGTAAGTTATGCTGTTTAGCTGCAGTGGGTTGTGAGTGATTGGCTGTGATTTTGTGGCATGCCATTTTCCTCTTTTAGTGTGGAGAGACAAATTGCTTGTCGCATCAAGCCTAGTGAGGACACGGTGCTATGAGTCCACGCTCACGGTCTGATATTAGCCTGTTCTTCAACCACACTCGGAGGTGTTTTGATCCTTTCTCTGCTTTCTAATGAAATTTACTGGCCGTCTCAGGAACAGTGGGATGCTACACTGGTTCAGGATAACGTCATTTACTGAGAGGAAGAGACGAGAGATTGTCTGTGCTGCCCACACAATATATGAAAAACCTGTAATTGCTGCCTTTCTGACCAACAGAGAGATAAAAGGGGACAAATACATCCTGATACAAAAATGTCTCTAAGCCTCGACTGGAAACATGTAGGATGATTTACCTCAAATTGAAAAGAAGACGATAATGTTAACAACAGGGAAACGTAAAGGTCTAGTTACAACAAGCTCATTTCAGCATGCTGATTATGAAACTTAAAGCTCATTTTAGCAATTATTGACATAATATCCTCCAGACTGACGCTGAAGAATAACACAGAGAAAATGTTTCATGGATGGACAGATGTTGGGTATATATATATATATATATGGACAAAATGACGGACAGAAAGAACAAAAAATAGACATAATGACAGATAAAATGATAGACAGAAAGATAGAACGATAGATAGAACAATAGACAGACAGACAGACAGACAGTCAGATAGATAGACAGACAGACAGACAGATAGATAGATAGATAGATAGATAGATAGATAGATAGATAGATAGATAGATAGATAGATAGATAGATAGATAGATAGATAGATAGATGCTATAGCTGCAGAGAGATATATAAAGAATATGGTAAAACTGGTGGTTTGAACAGCTACTGTAACAGAATAAGAAAACTACTCAAGATTGTGGACAGAAATTGCAACAAATTGGAATGTTATCTGGTTTCAGAGAGCAACCTTGAACTGAAACATCCTGACTCAGTGAGCGCGGCCTTGCCACAGCCGTACAGACCCGGATAAAGCCGGACATGCTGTGCTCTTAATGCACAAGAGATGAGGCAGAAACAGAATTACAGTATTAACCTCATTCTTTTCCCATTTTGCAAACCACAACAAAGAAGCCCAGTGGAAATGTAATGCAAACTCCTATATTTGCTCGGTGAAACCCTGGGAAAGTTTATGGTATTTCACAAAAAATAAAAAATAAAAGAGTAACACAAAACCAAGGTGAAAGTGACCTGGACTTACATTTACTTCCAAGCCTCTTTTCTGCAGGCATTTCTTTAAACAAGGGGTGGACTGCATGCTTAACAAAAAGTGCTATTTTCTCTATTCACTGAGCCATATGCCCCAACTTACACAAATTATCACTGCATGAATTAATTATACAATTAACTGCTTTATTGTTTACGCTTTCTCTCTTTTTACTGTTTATTTGAACTGGTGTTGCTGTCCCCTTTGAGTCATATATCATGCATTGCTGACTTACAGTGCATCTTTTACTTTATTTATTGAGTTTTGTGAGTCACAGGCTCGCACCACTCTCACTTTTTCATAAAGAGTAACTATCTAATATCTAATACAATCTAATATAATTTGATTAATATTTGACTTTATATTGTGCTAAGTGATCTTTTTTTCTAAGTTGGACAAGCTGCCAAGTTAAAGTATTCACATGAAATTGAAACAGCAGAAATTTTGGGTAAGGGGCCATTCACACAGAAGGGGCCACCAAAGATGTAAGCACAATCGTCAAACACATCCGTCTAGTGCATGTTTATATAGAAAATATATGGAATCTGTATGTCATTCAGATGGATGGATGGATGGATAGACAGATCTTGCAATGGTCAAACACATCCGTCTAGCTCATTTACACAGAAAATCTATGAAAACTGAATGTCGAACGGACGGATATAGATAGATAGATGAGAATAGATAGATAGATAGATAGATAGATAGTAGATAGATAGATATATAGATGATATATGATAGATAGATAGATCGCGGCGGACGGATACGGACGTAGGATGGATGGATAGAGACAGAGATAGACAGACAGACAGACAGACAGATAGATAGATGGTGGATGGATGGATGGATGGATGGATGGATGGACGGACGGATGGAAATGTATTTTTCATGTCTTCAAGTTCTCATTAGTTTTAATCAATATGTGCTTACATAAATGAACAAGAACATGATAACTTTAATGGGAAGTAAATAGAATATAAAGGAACTACAAAAGCCATACCATTTTATGTGGGATCCAGACAGGTTACCTAACTTCACTCTGCAAAAAAATGTGAAGAAGAAAAAAAGTTGTAGCAAGAAAGAAAAATCGGTAACACTTTATTTCGATAGTCCACTTTAGACATTCTGCAAACTATAAGTAACTTTGTAACTACATGTCAACTACATGTCAACCAATTCTCATTAATTTGCAACTACATGTCTGCTAACTCTCAGAGTAGACTGTTAGGGTAGGTTTTGGGTTAGTAGAATAAGTTGACAAAGAAAGTGTTAGAAGATATTAAGCAGACAGTCTACTAATACACTCTTAAAAATAAAGGTGCTTCACGATGCCATAGAATAACCTTTTTGTCTAAATGGTTCCATAAAGAACCTTTAACATCTGAAGAACCTTTCTGTTTCACAAAAGGTTCTTTTTGCGAAAGAAGGTTCTTCAGATTATAAGGTAAGAAAGAGATGGTTCTTTAAGAACCTTTGACTGAATGGTTCTTTGTGGAACCAAAATGGTTCTTCTATGTCATCGGCTTAAAGAACCTTTTGAAGCACCTTTATTTTTAAGAGTGTACTCTACTAACTGCTAGTTGACATGTAGTTGCAAAGTTACTTACTGTTAATAGAATGTCTCAAGTGGACTATCAAAATAAAGTGTTACCAAAAAAAATGCTTTAAATGTAATGGAGGACTGAGCAGAAAGAACTCTTGAGAGAAAAATTAAGTGTTTCTGGTTTGCAAAGAAACTTAATCACAGTCATGAAAGAATATGATGTACGCTGTCGACTACTTTGAAAACACACTTGCTTTTAATTTGATTAAGACCTTCACAGAATGAGTTCGCAGCATATAATGCACTTTTCATCTTTTTTGCAAAAAAAGCTAAAAAACCTTGAGCTGTATCTATGGAGACCTCAGTACCTGGCTGTGAAGCTCACCAGTTGTCCCATTCTTGGTCACAGATTGGCACTTTTTTTCTCATCACCAGCCCACATCCTTAACCATCAGACTTGCACCGCCCACTACACCTGTCCAACAAACAAACAAGCATCTGAAAAGGTCAACATGTCTAGGAACACCACCATAGACGGCGAGCGCTGAACGTCTGAAATCATAGCTGACTGAACAAACAAGCGGTTTGGTGGCAATTTTGCCGGCAGTTATGAAAGCTCTGACATCAGTGACACAGCACACTTAACGGATGGGAAAAACCGAACCGTCAGTCACGGAGGAAGTTTTAGGATGTTTCCAAGCAAGATAGGAGGTGCTTCAATAAAAAAGAATTTAGCCTGAGACAAGTATAAACAACAACATATGGGATGTGTGCGGCAAGAGAAGTAGCTAGAGATGGAAACAGTTTTGTATAGCTGTTATAGTGGTACTGATGTCGATTATAAATCCAAAAAAAAGACTGAAGAAATGAGAATGCACTAAACAGAAATTAAAATATTATCTCCAACCAAAGCTGGATTTAAGATGCTAAATATTAAACTGACCCTCCACAAGTATGACTAATAATACACACAAACATTAAAACTACATGCATATTTGCACAATACTGTTCAAATGTTTAGGGTTTGCAAGATTTTTTTTGTTATGTTTTTGAAAGAAGTCTCTTATGTTTGCCAAGGCTGCATTTATTTGAACAAAATTGCAGTAAAAACAGTAATATTGTGAAATATTATTACAATTCAAAATAACAGTTTGCTATTTGAATATATTTTAAAATGTAATTTATTCCTGTGATGCAAAGATTAATGTTCAGCATCATTACTCCAGTCATAAGTGTCATGTGACCTTCAGAAATCAATCTAATTTGCTGATTTGATTAGTAATAATTAAAAAAAATATATTGATAATGTTAAAAACAGTTTTTGCTGCTTAATATTCTTATGGGAATTGTGATACATTTTTATTTCAGGATTATTTAATGAATAGACAACACTGCTTATTTGAAATAGAAATCATTTGTAACATTATAAATGTATTTACTGTCACTTGATCAATTTAATGTGTCCTTGCTAAATAAAAGTATTAATAAAAGTATTCATATTTATTTTATGTTATTTGTTTTTGTTTAGTTTTGGAAAAATCTTACTGGCCCCAAACGTTTGAATGACAGTAGAAATCAAACAGTCAGTATGTTAAAAATAGGTTCACCAAGGAGCCTGCAAAACATTGAAGACCCATGATCTAAAATGTTTTAAGTGGTTGCTCACTGACCCAAATCAATAGCCCATCCTCATGTCTCATTCTAAATCTGGTCCGTCCTTCAATGTCTTGTCTTATCATCCACCAGGCACAGAATGTAAGTCTGCTTAGTAAAGTATTAGCAATAGTAATCACGATGTTTCCCTTAGGAAGCTCCACTAATCGTTCACCAAGAGGCGTTACAAGCATAAGCAGGATTTTGCATTCGGATGCGTCTATAGGCAAATTTAAAATTGACTTCTGTTTGCTTCAATTTAAAATATATAAAATTGAGCGCTGTAAGACGCAGACCGCAGACCACCCGTGGCTATCATCATAAAGTCATAAAAGTGTTACCAAAAAAACTCAAATTCTGAGGCTACAGGGAAACGTCTCTGGAATCAGTGATTCCAAGAAACTCAGATTTGCTTTTGATGTGCACTGCCTGTGAGTTTTTCAAGAAAATCAGAGTTGGCGTGGTGGGATATTGGCAAGTTCTTTCGGATGATAACCCTCTTTATGATTGCATTTTTGTGTTATGTAACTAAGCACCCTTGCAGTCTGGTCATTACGGGGTACAAGCACTTAATAAAACAGATGTGTGGATCTTTTAAAAGCAGTTAATTGAAACAGGAGCCTCAGCAACAACAGGAGAACCTTATGCATTGACCAAACGATCAATGATGCTCTCTCAGACGTCCTTCCAGGTGCTGATTGCGCTGCTAAATTGAATCGCTCTCATTTCAAAGCACAACGGTCCACCTTTGACATTTTCTGTGACCCTTTTACTGCCACTGTAGACAGTGTGTCGGCGCACATTAAAACAACTGCCAGATCTGCAGTAGAACAGTCTGAAAGCAAAGTTTCAAGCCACTTTAATACTCACACTGCACTGCTAGCGCTGACTTTAGACAGCCTCTGTCTGAGACTAATACTTTTTTTTTTCCATTAAGAATTTCAGTAATCACAGATTGCATCAAAGTAATGAAAACCTCCGCCGTGTTTTATAAAATGCCACGGGACGCAACATCAAGCTGAATATTGACACAATGATTTGGTGTCTTGAGCTTCTGGATGAAGCAGCATCTAAATGACAGGATTTCAAGAATTACGCATGAAATTAACTCCACTGCTGTTTGAATTTATGAAATATAAAGTCATGATGTCTTCGTAGGTACAAAAGCTGCAATTTTGTCTTACTGACCTGGTAATTTAGTGAATTGTCAATGGCAAGGGAATATAGTTGATGACCAATAGCCAATAATGCATTAATTATTTGCACTGATTATTATGGATGATAGTCACCTTTCTCCCATTTCCGAATGAGAAAGTAGTATTACATGCAATTAGACATTGAAAAATCACCTGGTGTAAATCACGCTGTAGTTTCTAGTCTCTCCTTTAAACTTTCTCACATGATCAGTTAATATATAATATTCTGAACAGAACAAAATCTGATTGTCTGTCATTAATCTTACACATAACTTACACAATCAACTCCTAATATGGCTGGACAATCAAGTTTAAGAATCAATAATCTCAATATTTTCCAGCCTTTTGATCTTGTATTCATTGATTGCTTAAACAAGATTGTTTTCCAAAAGGATCAGAGGAAACATAGTTTGCTCCAATCTAAAACACAGTAAAAATATTCTATAGTTGTAATGATTTTCCACACGACTCTTCACTAAATGAACATTTAGAATGATATTTTAAAAAATCTCATTAAATTTCTTGTCAAGCACAATTTTCTTTGCTATGCATTCCTCTCGGAAGAGGACATTTTAAATGTGTATATTTGAAAAATGAGCATATTCTACACTAGCTAGAATATAAATGACCTTAAAGCTAACAGATATGAACTCCAATGTTGATTTCATAGCGCCTTAAAGGTCAAAGAGTTCCTGGGGAATGAAGAAATGTTCAGTAAACGTTCTCAGCACTATTTACTCCATACACCATAATCTACCAATATTTATTTTTTATTTTATTTTGGGGGGGGGGGGGATGCCTCTCAAGATCATTATTTTTGAATTATGTTGATTCGAATTAACTCGATTCACTGAAAGACCATTTATTTGAGTTTGAATCAAAATTGTATTAAATCTTCAGTAATTTTAAATTAAAGACTATAAAAATATTGACACACTTATAAAATAATTATTAAAAATTATGAAAATAAAACAAATTATATTGTATTGTTCATTTTGCAGTGAAATACTTTTTCAGTCTTTCTACTTCTACTTGTCATTTCTTTATAATTTTTTGTGAAATTTATAAGCAATTTCTGAGGGAAAATGTAAATCCTATTACAAATTTTGTTCAGTGTAGATTGTGATTACTGAATACATCACAACATGCTGTATAACCCCTTATAGCTTTTAATAGTGGCCAATTTTTTGTTTCAAATCACATAAGCATACAGTAGGCACAGTGTTGTTTCAGCATGTATAAAAACAATATAGCGCATAAATGTTTTGTCATCCTTATTAGATTCATTGATGCTGATGGTTGCACTGCCATCTATCTCCATGTTGTCCTTGATGGAGGAGACCATATGCGCCGGAGATTAAAGCCAGATTAAATCACACAGTGGCTGTGCTCCTAATGACAGACCGCCCTGGGCTTATCTTTATAAAAGGAAAAAAGTGATTCCCCCCTCGAGCTTTCCTTTTAGCCTCACACACTGACGTCACGCTATGTTTAAGGCCATTCACTGCCCCTCTGTATACCTGGCTGACTGTCTTTGCGTTGATGATACCATGTTCCGTAATCCTTATCCTGGAAAACATCTAGCTAACTGGCCCAATAGTTAGCAGCATAATGATGGATCACAGTCAGTTTGACCTGTGAGATCGACCGGGTTGTCCTTAAGTGCTTTCTGGGTTGATGTTCGTTTATCAAATCGGCCTGTCTGTTTGGATGACTCTGGAGGATTATCCGTATAATCCGTAACATTGTGAACTTTCCTTGAAGCTGCTTTTACCTTCAGTCACCCTGCGTGATCTGGTGCCAAAGCCAGTCAAAATTGCACCTCTCTCTCCTGACAGGGAGGGTGAAATACACTTCAACTGTTTGGAAAACAATGTACGCTAAGAATAATCCAAGCAAATAATTACTGTTTGCCAAGCAGGCAAATGTTCCGGTGGTTTATATGAGTACGATTCTTCCTCGGTGAGTAGGGAGAACAAGCATGCCAATTTTGCAAACGATACAAATTTTGTACACAGCTGTGTAAGTCATTCTAATCACCTTTGATGGAAAGGTTCCTGAAAATCTGCATTTTCTTCATATTTAGGCATAAACAAATATACTTATCCTGCTTCCACGGTGCTCCATAAAAACATACAATCCAGTTACTGCATGTATCTGTCTTTTTATTTTTATTTTCTTATGAGGTAAACTGATTTAAAATCTGCTTACCTCATCAAGCATTTTCCAAACGTTCAATTTCAAATAGCTCTTGACAAATTTGGGTCAACTGCAAAACAATGCAAGTAGTACACAGCAAAGACAAGAAAGCCTATTGAAAAGATTGAAAGTATCACTATCCACAGACATAAGACTATCAATAAAATAATCCACAGCAGACAGTTTAGCAGACCTGCATGTACAGAGATACAGAGTGCTCCAAATGTCTGAGACCACTGGTGAAAATACATCTATTTAAAAAAAAAAATGATGCAATTTTTAAAATTAAAAGAAAAAATAACATTAAAAGTTGGGATAATTTTGGAATATGTGTGTATATATTATTTATATATTATATATATATAATTATATTTATATATATATATCATTAATTGTTTGTTCTCCTATGCTCATTTATTTAAATTATCAAAAGTATAGTACATTTGTAACACCAATATTGTCAAAATATTATTACAATTTAAAATAACTGTTTTCTATTTATTTTTATTTTTTAAAAAGTAATTTATTCCTCCAGTGTTCAGTGTCACATGGTCCTTCAGCAATCATTCTAATATAAAAATTTGGTTGAGCTGATTTGCTCAATTTGATCAATTATTATTGGTGCTCAATTATTAATAATGGTTCTTATTATTATCAATGATTTTTTTTTACTTCCCCCCCCCCCAAAATGATATGATGAAAGAAAATCCCTCACAATAATATTCTATGTAAAAAAACAAAGAACAAAGAAAAATAAACGTATAAAGTTTACACAGGAGAATATAATATTGTCAACATATACAACATATTATTGTAATAATATTTCACAATCGTACTGTTTTTTGTTGTTGTTGTTGTTTTTTTTATTAAATAAAAGCTCTGGTGCAGAAACAAGACTTCTTTCAAAAACATGAATACATCTTACTTATTACTTTTGACCTGCAGTGCATTATGAGTAGCACTTTTATTATCCAACAAAGTAATCATTTTTATTGTTTTCAATTTTTTTTCCCCCTAAATCTTCAAGTCTAAATTATTAGATTAAATTAAATTACTATAAGGTTCTGAATCCCAAATGTTCAACTTTTGATCTTTCAACGTTCATAACGACACTAAACCAACAACCGTTTCCAAACATACAGAAGCACACAGAAGTCATGCATTACTTGTTTTTACAACGTATAAGCAAGTTTGACTATAATAGTGTAGTTTCTGTTCTTTGATACAGTAACACATAATTCTATTAACATCTGCATGGTGTCGGGCTTTTCTTCTGTTTGAGTAAGTTTTTTTGTTTTGTTTTTCTCCCCCAGAGCCTAGAAGCTCATGAACACAGCAATACCACTGTAAAACCAACACTAATGTGTCACAATGATTTCTTTTCCACTTAAACCTTTTTTCTTCCTCTATTTTTAAAATGGGATCTTTACAGTCCATTGCTCAGCGTCAATGCCAGGAACAGCAAACTCAAACAAGTGCTCGCTGGAAAAGAAAGCATTGATAAAATGCTAGTTAGAAAGCACTCAGGTCTGACCAGCGGTTGTATTTGTCCCTTAGAAACAGGCGTCAGGCCCCCCAGGTGCACTGTGGTTATTATTCTGCACACAACTCATTTGCTTAGCCAAATCAATGCATTATGTGATGCATTGAACACTATCATCACTGAAAGAAATGCAAATGCAGCGCTTCAACAAGACAAGATAGATGCAGCATTTGTTTTCTAAATGCATTGCCAATGTGATTAATATTCGTATGTTAAGTGAAATTCTAGCAAACATGCCTTTTGAACATTGAATGCATAATTTAAATGTTACCATTTAAACGTTCATAGAATGTTTCATTCATGGCGTTCACTGATTGATTTCATTGTATTTATGATAAATTAGATTAATTCAATATGTTTAACTACTTACTTTATTGAATGACTTAACACATTTACTCAGTTTAAACTTCCATTACAAGTCTGGGTTTCATTTATTAATGCATTTGTCATCAAAATTTTGCTCTCCATCATTTAACACCATATGTTTATGAATACTGGATTTGAAAACTTTAAGCAGTTGTAACCTTATGCAGATTTGGAAAGCTACAGAAATGCAGGCCACGTTCATACAGCAGCAGAATACAGATATCATTGCATTCCAGTGTTTAATAAAGTTACGGTCATCCACAGTTTTTATTTTTTATTGTTTGCTATAGCGACAACCGCTACAACTGAACTCACACCCGTATTTTTCAATAATCATGAGCACATTTTCTACAAATCCTGCTGTTGGAACTGAACTGTACTGGACAAATAGTTTGACAACTAGTGTGTCACATGCATCTCATGTTTTGCACGTTTTTATGTGTGGTTTCAGTAACTTACAGAGAATGAGATATGAGCTGTTTGTCATGTGAACGTTTTAAATCCAGTCAGCTTTAACCAGAGCTGCTCCCGTCAGTTTTCTGCTGAGGTATAAAAGCCAAGGCGACTGTCGCGTCAACTGTGATAAGTGTTACGGATGCCATCTTTGATGTCTACTTTAGTCACTGTCACCATGTTTACAGACAGTATTTCAAGGCCTTCACTAAAACAGAAAAATTGATTGACATTGGTCATTCATTCTACAGTACACTTACAACGATCAGAATACTATACGAAAGCTGTTGTATGAACAGGTTATACAGACTGTGTTAATGTAGCTATGTAATGTAGCTGTATTAATGTAACAAGTCATGTTAGGGCTGCACAATTAATACAAATCAATTACAATTACAGCATTCCACGTCAACATTCAACACTTTTTTGTGCAGTGGTTCACCATTATAGCCCCTAGAAGGCTGGTCATCCATTTGAGTAGGGCTTTGCAATTAATCTCATGCCATTGTCAAGCGCATCTCGCCAGTAAAGCCGGTTCCATGATTGGTAGTAAATCGCCACAACCTGCTTTCAGATGGAGCGGCATTTACTACACAGAGCCATAGTTCACTGACAAGCTACACAAAATCACGTTCATAATCGGCAATGAATCGCCTTCACTAATTATGAATGCGATATTGCCTAGCTTGTCAGTGAACTACGGCTCTGTGTATTAAATGCTGCTCCATCTGAAAGCAGGTGATGGCGATTTACTACTAATCACGGAACCGGCTTTACTGACGAGATGCGCTTGACAATCACATGCGATTAATTGCACAGCCCTACACGTAAGACAAATGCACAAGAAGGCAGAATAATGTGGAGACTCTCAATGGGGAATCGGTTCAGCACTGCAGCTGGAATTGCTCACCAGTTCAGCGATGAACAGAGTAAGGATCTGTCTCGGCATGTTCAAGAGATGTCAGACTGAAAACACTCTGTGGTGATGAAGTCTCTCATCAACAAAAAAAATCAAAAGGCTAGGCTCACATTTGCTGAGGAGAATATTGTGTGGAGAGAGGAGAACTGGTCCAAAGTTCACTTTAAGTGATGAGAGCAAGTTTAATGTATTTGGGTCAGATGGGACACATTATGTTATGTACGGTGTTAAACTGGGGAAAGACTGAACCCCGAGTGCGTAAAGAAGTCAGTAAAAGGTGGAAGAGAAAGTGTCATGGTTTTCTACTGGAGGTCTGTGCATGCCACTGTGTGCTTATGTTAGTGGTGGCACATAAAAGAAGAAAGAAAATAATACACTCAAAAAAGCAGTCTCAGGACCAAAGGGAAAAGCACCATTAGTAATTTTGAATTATTTTGGATACATTAGATGTCGCAGTGTTGGCCTGCAGAACAGAGCAAGCAAGTTCTGCAACCAAGTGCCACATCCAAACAGCAACACTCCCATTACAATCAACAAAGAGCAGGCATGGTGTAAATAAGTGATGTGTTGAGCAGTAGCCGCTTTGTTGATTACATGTAGATCGTTTGCAGGAGTTCACAACTCTTCGCATATTTAGTCAGAGATCTTGCACTGATCTGCAGACCTCAAACGGTTGCGTGTGTAAAATCACAGTGACAGGTTCAGTGATTATAATGGGATGGAAGTGTCGCTGGATTTCTGTGTGTAACTTATTCAGAAACAGTTTTGTTTTTCATGCTGCTAAGTTTTTCATGTTGTGAAGTTTAGCTACTGTCTTGATTTGCTGATGTATAAAACAGCAATAAGTTACTTTAGGAACACAGTTGTCAGCTTGTTTAAAAGAAGAAGGCACACAGATGCAACACACAAGAAAAATAAATAAATAAAATAAAGAATTCACTACAACGTCAAGAAATCCAATCTGTTTTGTCAAAATTGTGCAGCCCAAATGCAAATCATAATTTTTATTCAAAATGAAGTTTTGAGTATTTTAAAAAGTAAATAGTATTTTAAAAATGTTTTAAAAACTTTAATCAAAATGTATTGAAAAAGTTATATTGCATCATAATTGTTTTTATTTAAAAAAATTAAAAAGTAATCTTTAATCAAAATGAAATGAAATGACATGCTCTTCTTAATTATGAAATTAAGTTGGGCTGCAATCTGCATTTTACATTGACTTCTGTCCAGAAATTGAAAGGTTCTGTTTACTGTTACATAGTTGCTATCAAGCAGCGCATGCATATTTCATATATATCAAACAATAAATCTTTCATAGCAATTGCAGTCCTGTTGGCATTTTGTGGCTTATTCACTTTTTTTTAATCTTTCCAGCTAAAGATCCATCTGTCACGACACCATTTGCCTGTACTGGTAAAATCTGTGTCTGAAAAATGTATATAAAATATTATTCTCAGTGTCACAAAGGTAACCACCAGTCATGGTGTTCAGAAGCTCTGTGAAGGACACTTTCAAAACAGAATAAACAGTCAATTTGAAACAGACCTGCAATTCTTACATAGGGTTATAAGGATACATTCAAGGACTTGTGTTAAGGACACTTCGGCTGATTTTGGGCACTTCATGAAAAGTGGCACTAGAGAAACACTCAAAAGTAAATCGCATTCACACCCAAATTCAATCAGAAATGAATCAGAGTTCTCGTTCAAACATTTCACTGTGCTCTGCACAAAAGTACATGGTTTATAGAAATTGTCTTTGCTCGAAAGTTCTGCTCAACTTACTGAGACTTCGTCCTAGTTGATTTATGCAAAAAAAAAAAAAGAGTCTTATCTAGATCACTGCCATAGAAACCAGGGGTGTAGCAACCAGTATAACTGTCTTTTAGGAATAACTAAGTTCATTTCTCCATATTTAAATAATAATTATTATTTATAGAGCTTTGCATGGTGGCTACATAAATTGTTTTCTTTGGCAACCAGTTGCATTGATAGTTGAACACACAAATTAATGTAGTAACACTTTTCAACACCCTTAAGGAATAGAATAACCCAAA
The DNA here is from genome assembly GCA_018155175.1 of Sinocyclocheilus anophthalmus. Classification (NCBI taxonomy): domain Eukaryota; kingdom Metazoa; phylum Chordata; class Actinopteri; order Cypriniformes; family Cyprinidae; genus Sinocyclocheilus; species Sinocyclocheilus anophthalmus. Next base: position 415,932 of record JADLZN010012056.1, on the reverse strand, counting down.
AATAAAAATTTGCTGAAAAATGTACCTTCCGGTTCTTCATCCAAGAGTATGAGTTAGCATTACATTTAATCCGAGTGAAAGCTGCATGTTGTAATTTCAAAAGCCGGTTAACTTCAAACCATTGCTTCTGGCTAAAATACGAGTCCTCTATCCATAATATTGCTTTATCCAGTGAAAAAGTCCAAATCTGTGCATTTTTCTCTCCTGGATCAGGAGAGAAATATGCACAGATCAAGCACTGGACAACTGAAAAGTCAAAACAGATCTTAACAAATGTGTGGATGGATTTTGATGTGAGATGACAACAGGGGATGAATTTAAAACATTATTATGGATTATGGACTTGTATTTTGGCCAGAAGCAACCGTTTAAAGTTAAAACGCCATCATGATTTTGTTTCTTACAAACACGCAGCTTTTCACTTCACAAGAAGTTAATTGATAAACTAGAGTGGTGTGGATTACTTGTGGATTATTGTGATGTTTTTATCAGCTGTTTGGACTCTCATTCTGACGGCACCCATTCACTGCAGGGGATCCGTTGATGAGCAAGTGATGTAATGCTAAATTTCTTCAAATCTGTTCCCATGAAGAAACAAACTCATCTACAAATCGAGTACATTTTCAACTAAGTTTTAATTTTTCGTGGAACTATTCCTTGTACTCCCATGATAGAAACAGCAATACGATCTTAACTTGGAAAGTGCCTCCAAAACTGCAATGACAGTCTCTGCTGACCTTTAGCTAACAGGAGGAGAATAAGTGCATGTGTGTGTACCAGACCTGCTGGCAGATTATGGATTTGCCACAAGCAAATAGCCATGCTTATGTGGTCATAACAATCAATGAACTACACTCTTAAAAATAAAGGTGCTTCACGATGCCATAGAAGAACCTTTTTGTCTAAATGGTTCCATAAAGAACCTTTAACTCTGAAGAACCTTCTGTTTCACAAAAGGTTCTTTGTGGCGAAGGAAGGTTCTTCAGATTATAAACCGTTGAGAAAGAGATGTTCTTTAAAGAACTTTTGACTGAATGGTTCTTTGTGGAGCCAAAAATGGTTCTTCTATGGCATCGCTTGAAGAACCTTTTGAAGCACCAAGTAAATTGCAAACATTCATATGGGTTCAGTTGGTGTAATATACAAGGTAATATAAGAAAGGATTGAACTAGGATGTGGGTAATGCTTGTTAGTGGAAAAATCATTTTCAACTTAATTTCTATGGACAGCAGCTGTAGCATGCTGTTGATTACCACAGACAATATGGTGTACAATTCAAGCCTCTGTTCATAAAGTACAAACAGGAAACACTTTTACAGTAATGTACTTACAACTGTAGATAATTGAGGTATAGAGTTGTGTCCATTGTCCACTGTGTATACAGTAACTGTGAGCACCATTTCTGTTCATTTTTATTGTCTGTGAAAATCAACAGCCATGGACTGTCAATAGACATTAAAGGGTTATTAAATGCTTTTGCATTTTCTCGCAAGGTTTTTGTGTTCCCCGAGAAACTTTGCATTCATTCATAAAAATTATATTTTGTCGTAAAATGTATGAGTTTCTGCCATATGAACTCTGTGTTTGCTCGCTTAAGTATTCAAAATATTATTTATCTTCCTATCGCATATTAATTCCCCTACAAATGTTTTGCAAGCAAAGGCAAGGTTTTTCAGAGAAACGTAATGTTTTTGCTAGAGTATGCAAAAGCATTGAAACATTGTGCTCTGATGTAAAACTTGTGGGTTTTGTCAAGAATCTTTGCATTTACTTGCAAGTATTAAAAGTATGAAAAAATATAGCTTTTCCTCCTACCTCTTATTATTTCCATCACAAAAGTCTTGGAAATGCAATATTTTGTGAGCGAATGCAAAAAGTTGTGTAAGCAAATGCAAAAGCATTGATGTATATTTTCCCCTCCATGTTAAATGGACAGGATGATGGGAAAAAAAACTGGGGGAAAAAATATTTAAATACGTTTATGTTCCCCTGAGAAACTTTGATCGTTCATAAAACTTTTGTGTTCTCTTGCAAACATTTTTGCGTTCCCCCAATAAACGGTATGTTCACTTTCAAAATTTGTGTGATTGAAATAATATGATGTGGGAGGATAAAATATTATATATTAAAGATTATTGGGGAACACAGTGTTTTGTAGATCTAATTTTATAATTCTATCTATCTCTATCTATCTATCTATCTATCTATCTATGTATCTTTAAGTTACTTACTTTTACCTTTTAGTCATTTAGCGACGCTTTTATCCAAAGCGACTTACAAATAAGAAAAAGTAATTAAAACTTAAAGCTAAAACTCTATAAATACTATATATATACACACACATTTAAGAAAATAAAATAAATTAAATAAAAATAACAAATGCATACAACAAAATTTCAAAAACTTAACATTTAAATGAAAAAAAAAAAAAAAAAAAAAAAAAAAAAAAAAAAAAAAGTGATTAAACTAAAAGCTAAAAGCTTTTAGGAAAATAAAAGAAATTAAATAACAAATGACAAAAATGCATTCAACAACATTCAAAACTAAGAAATTTATAATGGAAGAAACCAAAAAATAAAAGCTAAAAACAATTCAACATACAGTAATAAGAAAAAGTATTTAAAACTAACAAGCTCAAGCTTTTACGAAAATAAATAAAGAAATAAAAATGACCAACATGCATTCAACAACATTTCACCAAATCGCCCCCCCTCCTTCCCCCCACAAAAAACTAAACATTTAAATGAAAACAAAAAAAATAAAGCTAAAAACAATTCAAAAAATTAAGAACAAAAGGTATGAGTATAATAACGATTCTAACATAACACTAAGCCAAACACCACAAAACAACTACATGTGTGTATGTACAGCCACACACATATACATATACATGTACAGATATATAAATACATTCAATATATATAATTTAATTTCCATTTTGTATGTTGAAGTACTGAAATAACTCAAAATAAATAAAAAAACTTAATAAAAAGCCTATATAGACAAAATAAAAAAAACGAATAAAATGACAACATTACAACAACTGTAACTAAAACTAAAATAGATAAATAATACAAATCAAAGTACATTAGTTCATCAGTAATCCTAAAAAATAACACTGAGGCAAACACACACGCTAAAATAACAACAACTTACTTACACATAGAAAGAAATGGTTATAAAAAACTGAAACAAGTAGTAGGAAAGAGGAGAAATAAAAAAAGCGATACTATGGCCTTTGCCGGTGTCCTGCCCCGGTGGTCTGTCTGTCTATTATATTCTATGCTATCTATCTATTATCGATCATCTATATATATCTATATATTATATATATATATATATATATATATATGATATATATATATATATATATATATATATAATGTTCCTTGTTCTTGATCTGCTTAAAAAGTGTTTTTACTTTGAAATAGCAACAGAATTAAAGAGTAGTCAAAAATTGCCCCCAGGGGGGGGGTTTTTTTTTCTAATATGCTACAAACCCCGGATATAGGTATGTATTACAATGCATTGAGTAGGTATATCAACCTCCATAGCATGTCGAGACAGGTTTGCACCAAATTTATGTCAGTAATGACTTAAATTGTTGTCTTGAGTTGTATAAATTACCTTTTTTTCAGTGCTTTTTGGAGCTACATGCCTTTATTAAGGAAAAGGGGTCTCTTTATGGGTTTGGAACGACGTGAGGGTGAGTAAACGATGACAGGACTTTCATTTTTGGGTAAACCATTTAAAAAATCAATAAATATTCCTTTAAATCATCAAGTCATGAAAGAAACATGGTGTTAGAAATTCAGTGAACCCCACCCCCCCACCCGTTTGACATCAGGCACCCCCCCACACACACGCCCCCCCACCCTAACAAGCCCCTCCCCGAAATACTGCCCTAAGCAGAAACCCCCGCCCGTCTACCCTCCCCCTGCATCCCTGCCTATGCTGTATATATGCTCATATAACCGGATCCCTGACTGGGATTCACACGTGAGGGATTTGCCATAGACCAGAGACAGATGTGCCGTGCCCTGTCCTCCCTTCCTCTCACTCTCTTCCCAGAGTCTGTTTGTTTAGCAGGATTACAGCCTGTCATCTCTGGGCCGGCGGTCGCGGTGCAAAGCGCTCAGCTCTTAAAGGGCCGGCGCGCAGGCAGGCAGGCAGGCAGGCAGGCAGGCAGTCGAGCCAAGGGGGCCCGTTCACGTAACCAGTGTACCACCGAATGGACTCCCACCACACTCGGCTCCACAGGACCCCAATTCTCTCCCGGCCAGAGAGTTTCTCAACAGGCCTGAATGGAAAATGGATGTTGATTTGATCCAGAGTGTGGGATGTCACCTCTGACACAGTCCTTGTGGGCTCTGTGATAAATATTTAAAGAGAGAGAGATAGAAATGTTTGATTGGAAAGAGAAAGAAATTTGTGGAGAAATGCTCACTGACTAAAAACGGAGGGGGATCGTGAGTGGGTGTGTGTTCGGAGGAAAGATGGAAGGCAAATGGCAGTCTACACGCTGCGCTGATTAGATATTCTTTTTGAAGGTAGGTGTGGTGTCAGGTTTGCTTTGAGAGGCTTTTCTACTCTTGATGTTTCTGGGGTAACAAAGACGAGTCGAAGAAGCATTCGCTGATGTGAAGACTTTGTTACTCGCTTTCCTTTGGCACTTTGCAGGCAGCTGGCTGCTAATTTATTGAGCGTTGATGTTTGGCATCTTGTGGGTAGACGTGTTTGACTAACATTATCTGCTGAGGAAGGTTCACAACATCTTTATTTTCGCACGTCACATGCACATACACAGGCATATTTGATGCGCTGTGGAGACTATAAGAGAATATGTAAGAACAACAATGGAAAAAAACTGAAATCTCTCAAAAAATAAAAATGTCCAACAAAAACTTTTCTATGCAATCTAATTGTAGTTTTTCATTTGTAAGGAATAGTTTGCCCGGATAATTTACTTAACCAAATGCTTTTATTTTTCTGTGAAACACATCAAGAGATGTTTTTCTTTTGTTACATTTCATACTGAATGTCTTCCATCCTGCAATAAGGAAAAAGAAAAACACGCTACACGCTAAAGAGTGGCCTATACCACTCAAGACCAAAATGTGAGTCATTATTATTTGTGTCCTGAATGCTAACACTAAAATGCCATTGGTATTCCAATATCATAGCTAAACAAAACATGCTAATTTTGAATATTCAAAATGAAGAATGAAATTTGAGAGTTGCCACAGAGGGAAAGATATTTACAGTTCACTTATGCTCACCAACGTTGCATCTATTTGATCGACAATACAGTAAATATTATAAAATATTTTTACAATTTAAAATAAGTGTTTTAATGTAGAATGTAATTTATTCCTGTGATGCAAATTGAATTTTCAGCATCCATACCCAGTCTTCAGTGTCAATGACCTTCAAAAAATCATGTCTAATATGCTGATTTTCTACATGTATTATAATTTTAACTGTTGAAATCAGTTGTGCTGTTTAATATGTTTTTGTGGAAACCGAATACACTTTTTTTCTGGATTCTTTGATGAATATAAAGTTCAAAATAATGTAATTTACTTAAATGATTTTGTTGTTATTATCTGCATAACAGTTAATATTAATGTATTACCGTCACTTTTAATAAGTTAATGCATCCTTGCTGAATAAATTAAGTTAGCACAGTACAGATGGTGGATCTACAAAGTACATTTTTGAGCTGTTTTCTCAAACACACACACACACACACCAGGTTTGTTTTTGTGAATTGTAGAGACATTCCATAGGCGTAATGTTTTTATACTGTACAAACCGTATTTTCTATCGCCCTACACCAACCCTACACCTAAACCTACCCCTTACAGGAAACTTTCTGTATTTTTAGATTTAAAAAAACAACTCATTCTGAATGATTTATAAGCTTTTTGAAATATGGGGACACTCAAAATGTCCTCATAATCGTCTTCTCATTGTAATACCTGTCATAGCCATGTCATTATACAAATTTGTGTCTTCATAAATCACAAAAATGTGCGCGCACACACACACACACGCACACACACACACACACAAAATGTAGGGCAGGACTTGGTTTTGTCCACTGGGAATTGACTGGATCATTGTTCTTTGCTAATTGCTGCAATCTCATGTGAGTGACAGGTTGCTGGAGGGGAGGGATTATTGCTCTTATCTATAGGACAGAGAAGAAACATAATGAAGGCAGACTCCTGCTGGATTCAAACAGGTCGTCTATACATAGGCTACTGTAAGCATCATCGCTCAATATGTCAGAGCACATGACATTCATATCAGTTCCCAACATATCTGCATTGGTCTGATTAAAGTCTCTTTTGATTAAACTAATTTCCAACAAAATGATTAATGTAGTCCCAATGCCAATCGATGAATTAAATTTACACAGATTGCATGCATTAAAATGAACTTTAAGGAATTGTGTCAAATTAGCTCATTTTAATTAACTAAACTGCCCAAGCAGCAAAAATAAATTTTTCGAGTCAATGTGGATAGAAGCATCTTTACATCATGCGACCTTGCTCTATATTTCCTGTCTTTGTACTTTATTGACTGTGTGAATCGCACAGCTGAAGGATGCGTTCAGGGAGAGAACTGACCGCATAACCATCTGCCGTGGAGCACTTTGCTGCTTGTTTTGGCCCATCTGCATTCACAACACTTTGAGATCACATGACGTCTCTCATAATAGACTGCATCTTCATATCCCTGAACACCCATAATTTTCCATAATGTGCCCACAGTTGGAGTCATATTTGTGTCCATGCATACCTATTAGAATGCATGCACGTCTATATGTCTTAAAGCCATTTCCAGATTATTTGTCAGCCTGTGCAAAACTAAATTGTGAGTTTGCATGCCAAATGGAAAATCATAATAAATAGTAATATTGGAATATTTAAGTAACAATAAATCATGGATGCATGATCTTGAACAGAGCAAGTATGCAGTGCAGTATGTGTCTGCCTGTGCATGTTTTATAGAATCAATGCTTGTGGTGTAAGTACCAGTAATCACTGCGGGTGAATGTAAATGCTTCGTATGTTTTCTGACTGGATCACCCGAGGCAGAAAAGAGTAGATCATGCATGCATACTCTTTCTCTCTCTCTCTCTCTCTCTCTCTGATGCACACACTCACACAAACTCCAAAACCGAAAGGCAAATGGTAAATGTCAGTACATAAAAGCCTCAAGCTTTATACCAACTGATTTTTGTTTAGAAATCTTCCAGATATGGCCTGTTTGTGAAATCAGTTAAAATAAATTATACAAAATTAGCCAGCACTATCACCATTCTGGTCACATTATACGAGTAAATGTAGTGAGCAAAAATGTGATGTTCTACAGGTGCAGCCAGTACGTCAGAGTAGTTATCATAAAATGTTGGCCGCAAGCAATTATCATATGTCCAGTAATTTACAAATAAAACACATAAGAACAGCAAACAATTTAAATGTCCAAGACTTTAGAAAAGCAGAGGTTGGATGTAATGTGTAGACTGGTACACTATATTTGTCTCATATCAGCAATGCAGGTATACCAGTATAAAGATTGTTGAGTTATTGTATTGGTATTGTGGGTGGTGGTGGTGTCCTGTATATATATATTAACTATATATAAATATATATATATATTATATATTCTATATCCGGCAGGATTATTACCATGGGCTTGGGCTGCTGCCATGGGCCCAGCCTTTGACGTTTACGTTGTTTGATTTTGTTCGTTATACCGCCAGTCAGAATTCAGGAAAGTATTAGCCCATTCCATGCGCACGCAGATCTAAACGGGCCACGGGGCTACAGCTTACAAACTACGACCTTCGAGAGGCCACAATCAAACAGCAAAATGGTTATTTATACCACTTTCACATCGAAGAGGACACGTATTGAACGCTGTTCTCTGCAGCCCGGAATGTTGGTATCACATGGCTCTACTTTAAACAGTCAGTAAGCCTTTAGCCCCCGAAGAGCGCACATTTAGAAAAGATAATGATAAATACAAATGTTCAACCTCGTTCTTTACAAGGGATGATCTATAACTAATTAATGTTCCACTAATTTGCGATCATCTGAGTTTTGAGCGCTCCTCTAGTCTTACTGCCATAGACAGTGGGAGAAATGTGAATCAAAATGATTAAATAAAAAAATGCCCAAGTCATGAGTATCTTTTTATAACATAGCTATGCCTGTGATATAGGACTTAGCCTATCACACAAACAAGAGTCCTGTTTTTTTTCCCAAATATCTGCACTTCTGTCAGGACCACTATCGTCAAAGATAATTGACAATTAGCATACAGTTTGGATTGGCGGTATGGTTCTGTTCTGGGCAAGAACTCCCTGCGCCCCCATGCAGCCTAGCATGGATGAGAGCAGGGAGAGCAGCGATAACCCCCCAGGGTAAACAGAACAGAACCAACATAAATGTATTGCAGATATTGTTGAAGTTCAACTATTTTATGTACACATTTTAGAATTAGTCTGATTCAAGGAGAATCAGAAGGCTGAATCCCGACTAACAGAGGAGGAGTTGGGGATGGAGGAGGGTAATTAGCTATTGAGCAATGCGAAAACGGCTGATAATACTGAGGGACCTTATATATGAATGCTTAGATAGGTGTCGTAGTCTGAAGGTCAGCTGATGCGAGCTTGACTAACGTGACCTGCCAGAACTAACGCTACGCTTGATGATCGCAAATGTACAATAAACAACAGCTTACAGAGTAATTTCAGACACAAAATCCCGTTTTGCGCCGTCATAAAGAAAATAGAACAAACAGCACAACCTCTATGTCTCCGAACAACAGTGTTTTGTTCCTCAGCATTACATGGACCAGCAAATGATTCAATCAGGCAAAAAATCAAATGAATCAGTCAAAAAGTTAAATGAATCAGCTTTTTAAACGAATCGGTTGATTCAACTCACTCATTAAGACAGTCACTTGCTGCCACCTACTGGCGGTTGTAGTTTCATATTTAAAAAAAAGTAGCTTATTCCATTTTTGCAATCATTTAATATTTCTACATTAAAATGTTATATTTGAACTTAACATTTCTGCACAATCCATCAATGTACTATGTATGTACTATTTATGAACCTCAAAGCACGTTTGTGTATTTTGTGTTAAATATTATCTTTAAAAAATCTCAAAATCCATTTTTCATACTGCACATTATAATATTGTGATGCTTAAATTCACCTCTAAATTCAGCATGTAAGATGATAATTTTCCAGTTGTTTCGTTTAAAGGTAATGTATCTGGACAAATAGCCATAGAATAGAAAATAATTCGCATTCCAGATATTAAAGGGGTCATATGATATGCTAAAAAGAACATTATGTTGTGTATTTGGTGTATGAAATGTGTTTTTGTGGTTTAAGGTTAAAAAAACACATATTTTCCACATAGGACCTTATTGTTTCTCCTCTATGCCCCGTTTTCTGAAACGCATCGATTTTTACAAAACTCATCGTCTGAAAAGCGAGGTGTGCTGTGATTGGCCAGCCATCCAGTGTGTTGTGATTGGCAGAATACCTCAAGCACGTGATGGAAATGTTACGCCCCTTACCAAACTGTGATGATGCCCTGTCCGGCCGGAACGACGAGACAAAAACCAATAAAACCCATTAAAAACGAGGCATTTGTAGCATCGAGTGGTGACATAATTACTGATTATAATGACTTTTTTATACTGTCTTTTTACGCGTTGCGTTGAATCGCGCCACGTAAACATAAAACCATACCTGCATTTGTGATCGGAGAAATGACAAAAAACAAACGCTACTCTACACTGCTCAAAACTCAGGTTTAACAGCAGGGCAACTACTTAATTTTTTTTTTTTTGTGTTTTTTTTTTTTAATGAAAATGTACTTACAGTCTGTGAGTCAGAACAGCCGGCATTGTAGTCTACTCTTCCAGGATCAGGAAACAGTCCTCCATAATAAATGCGAAGCACCATATGAATATTTGGTGTTGAAATTGCTGGAACTCCACTTCGTCACGGTTAAAAAACGATCAGCGAATACACAGCCCGAAGGTGATGTATACCTCAGCGACCAGCACGGATCAGCTCTAGGCATGATGAAGCGGATATTGTCCTTTTTTGGAAGACCAAACAAAGTAGTTTCGCTTTCACAACGAAAAACACAGCGTTTCGACATGGCGGCAGCAACAATACTATAGTGAGAATAAAAGTTATGCCTTCTTTCTTTGCGTGAACATTTGGGTGGCGTTATGCAAATCTTCACACATAGTGACGTAGATATGTGGAGGCGTGTTAGAACGAGCCATTTTAAGTAAGCGTGATTGACTCTTAACTTTTATAAAGAATATCTCTTTGGATCTGAGACTTTAGTCTTTGCAACTTTACAGATCTTCTTTATGCACTAAGAGCTTGTAACACTTCAAAGAGAAAGGAAAAATTGAAATCGCATCATATGACCCCTTTAATATCAGTGCACTGGTTCATTATAAAACAGCCTTTATCATCCCTCACTCCATCGCCTCCCAATCCTGTGATCCCACAACCTGCATTTATGAGGTGAGCACCTACAATCCCCCAGTTTACAGCTCTGCACGGACACTACAGGGCCCTTTCCCTGTTCACATGTACGTGCGTGTATGCAGGGTTGTTTAATACATCCCTAAGAGTCTGCCTCCTTTTAAACCCCGTGCATCTCCTTTGTGCACCTCGTCGCTCATGCCAGCTGCTCTCTGAAAGCCACAGGAGTTCCCGTAGTTTCCACGCTTTAATTAGCCTCGGAGGGTCAACACACCTTCAGGTGCTATAGCGCACTCACACATACTCGTGCACACATGTGCACTTTTCTTATCACGGAAATCAGCTGTAATTCAGCTTTATATGGAATCCCAACAGTCTTCATACTTTAATGAATTAAGGTCAGGGGAATAGTGATCAAATATGGCTTGCTCATCTCTAATGTCTACATGTGCATTTGGGTTTATTAAAAGCAAGGTTGCAGAAAAAGGCAACATTATAGTGTCTATTTTTAATTGTGAGCTTGTGCCTCCCTTCTCTCAACACCTCTACATTTCAAACATCAGCGAAAACACCTCGTCTGCACCCAGTCCCACACATACTTCAGCTGGAGAACCTGATAATTGCCCTTTTGGTATTGTGTGTGTGTGTGTGTGTGTGTGTGTGAAAGGGCTTGCACAAATATTCATTTGATATGGTCTACAAAAGTAGTTGACTAGTCAGTGTTTATCTCATGTAAATGGCTCACAAACTCTGTGAAGCATCAGCTGCCTTCGCTGTTTCTGGTCCAACGCTGTGCTGATGGAGAGTGTGTGAGTGAAAGTGCATCTATATCCATTATTAGATTCACACTGCAAAAAAAAAAAAATGCTTCTAATATTTGTCTTGTTTTCAAGTAAATAGATTTAAACATCCTCAAAACACATTGGCACTGACAAACCAATCACTTCAAACAATGAAATGTATAATAACTGGAGGAACTAACGTTAACATTCCCATTCATCTCAAGGGCAGTTAGCAACTGGTTGGTACAGGATCCTCATAAGTAGACAATTTGACATCTGCCAACGTTTTGCTCATAACACCACAGAAGCTTCTGAGCCAATCACCTGGAAAAAATTAAACAAATAATTGAATGACTGAATGAATGAATGAAAAATGTTAACATATAAATTAACATTTCAAATAAAAAATAGACTAGTTATAATAATAAACCAAAAATAAATACATAGATAAATATAAAAATGTCCTAATAGATTATAAAAGTATTTTTATAATATAATATAATCAAATGCTAATATTTATTAAAAAAATAAAAAATAAAAAATCAATTTTTTAATATGATATTTATAATTCTGTTAAAATATAACTAATAATAAAAACTAAATATATTATGTTTATATATAATAGTAACACCAATAAATACAATAAAATATCAAATATGGCTAATGTTGAATGGTAATCAATGGAGAAAGATGCTCTTTAAAACCAAATGCTCAATCAAATATGAAAAGTCTTTCATCATTTACTCATTGTCGTGTCTTTTGAACCCCATGACTTTCTTCCGTGAGACACAAATTTATTTATAGTTTATTTATCATTTATAATTGTATGTTGTATGTATAGTACATGTATAAGCTTTTTTTTCCATTTAATGAAAGTGAATGGTGACCATGTTTGACAAGCGAGATTTTCAGTGAACAGTGATTTAAATCAATTGTCTGTTTCTCACACAAGTTAAGTTATGACTTCTGATGACTTGGAATATAGTGTGTGAGTCATAAGGACTACTTTTATGATGCTATTTTGTCCTTTTTGGATCATGACTTTCTGGTCTCCATCCACTTTCACTGTATAGATAAAAGATTCTGAAGAACATGACTTGTGGCATTTCACAGAAGAAAGGAAGTTATACAGTGAGAATGTATGATGATGAAATTGTCATGTTTAGGTGAACTAGCCCTTTAAAGATAAAAGGTGACAAATTCCTCCCCAAATTCCTGGCAATCGTTCTGAAACTAATAAATCAACGGCGTCAAACCCGTTGCCAAAGTATGATTTATGCATTTCTCTCTCCCTGAGCATCTTCCATGTCATCCATCATATTCGGCAAAATCCCAGAGAATACGGGTTAAATCATCTTCACCTCATCTCTCCTTACGCATCTGGAGTGTGTTGAGGGGGTGGGACATCTCTGAAGTTGAATAATAATCGAAATGTCATTAATCATTAGTCCACACTCCGTCTCTTTCTCTGGCTGTCTCTCTCAGAAAGTCTAGAAAGGTGCGTCCTGTCTGTCTGGCGTGGATGTCGCTCTCTGTCATTTCCCAGTACACCCACATGTTTATTGTTGACTGGCTGTGTGTCTCCATTCGTGGCGGGAGCCTTGGTGACTGTGCACATGAGCGCTCTCTTGCACGCCACACGGAAATATCCATCCTCCCCAAGGCCTTCAGCAGCTTGAGGGTTTGACACCGAGATGTATGGGATGTTCATGGTCCGCTTGGCCCGCTGTTCCCAAACTGTACATCATGCGAGAAGTCAGTCGCTAAAGGCCTTAGATTCCATGTATAACTTCTGCCTGATGGCTCCGCTCTGGATTCTCATTGGATGAGCCAAATTCAAGAACAGATACACGCACACCCCTACGAATGCGCATTGAATTCTGAATAAGTATGGAAAAAATAGTAACAATTCCATCACAATTACAATTTTTCAATTTACATTTATTTTGATTATTTGAATATATTTATTAACACACTCAAGTATAGCATATAATATATTTATTTAATTAATAATAATTGTGTCTATCATCTTACAATAAGACGCTTTCACACCTCTACACATTCAAAATGCGAATGCGATATCGAAATTGTCAAAATGCGACAAGGCATCATTGAGGATTTTATAGGGATTTATAGAAGAATTCTATCATGTTTTTGATTATACTGCTTCACAAAAAACTGGTAGTAATGCTTTAACAGATAAAGCATCCAATAAATATATGATTCTAAGTATATATGTTTTGTCAATGCTCTTTATTCAGATATTTACAAGATATTTATATGAGAAATGCTTTAGCCTTTAGCATCTTATAGAAATCTACAGATAATGTGTCTCATTCTATGACAATGCAAATATAATCAAAAATAGGTTTTTAAATACTTCTTGGGGTTTTGAAGGACATTTGGACAGAAAATATTAAATTTGAGTGAGCTTATTCTAAGCTAAAATGTAATTTACTACCAGATGTGATTATATTTTATGATGAATCCTATCAAGAAAATTCAGGAACAAAAACTACAAAAACTATATTCTTAATGAGTTTTTTGTACTGTTCTGGAATAAAAAATTGCTAAAATAAGCAACACTGGATAAGTCATTTTGGCTTGTTTTCATTAATGTAAGTGTGTTTTGTTGCAGTGATTTTTATTCGATACAGACGTTTTAAAACCATCGGTTTTTCAAAAACGCAGGATTTCAGCACGATAAACATGATATTCAGAAACAAAACAGATGTTTTTTAGCAGGTATGAGCTGTAATGGTGCAGCTCTATTCTGGAAAAGGGGGCGGGGAGCATCAGCTCATTTGCATTTAAAGAGACATGCCCGAAAACAGCGTGATTCTGCTTCCACTCAAAATAGGCATTTTCAAAATGTTATAATAAATGATCTGTGGAGTATTTTGAGCTGAAACTTCACAGACACATTATGGGGACACCAGAGACTTATATTACATATTGTAAAAAGGGGCATAATATGTCTCCTTTAAAGCTTTGACTTGTCTTGAAAAAGGTGGTTGCTAACAAGTGGATAAATGGGACTACAGAGGCAGTCAGGGACATTAAACATCACTCTGAAAAGGTAAACTCATCTACATACTAATTTGCTTTTACAGCTTTGTTGAGTTTATAATTGCGCTCTTGCAAACTATTCTAACTCAAACTTTCAGGGAATATGTTTTTCTGTTGTTTCAACTAAAAGTTGTCAGAGGTTTAATGTTGGTGATGCTGAAGTCATGCGACAGTGGTTTATTTCATTCAAGCCTACAATATGTTTAGCTTTTACTTCTGATTATTGTATTTTGACTTCTGAACTTACAAAAGTTGTTCATTTGTGACATTTTGTGAACAAAAGATAATCATTTGTTGGTCACAATGTTTATTTTCAGCAATAATCCAAAAGCCTTTGGAAAAATCCTATTAAGTTTTTGACTAGGGAACCAGGGTGGCCTACAGAAATACATAATAAATGCAGCACTCTATTTACCCATTGCTCCGCTTCAGAGTGTCGTGACTGCTGCCGCCCATCATGTTCTCCAGTAAGTGCTCTGTGAATATGTGAGGATCATTAGTTCAAAAGAAAACTCAGCAACAGGTGTGCTCGAGTAAAAAGAGTGACCTTGAATTTACATTTGAAAGATTCTGGCAATACTATTGAAAACAACCTCAGAAGGTTTTAAACCGGACTCTTCAGAGAGTCTCTTCAGATTGGCATTGCCTTGTGATGACACAGTGCTGTGTTTAGCAGTCATCCAACCCCTTTTTTAGTTAAAGAAACTCAGGTGTGTGAAATTTAGCCCCAGTCCAGAACTGCTAATACTTGAAGCTATTGTGGTGCACAGCATAAAAAGCTTGCTTAGGGAAACCCAAAACTGCAGGCTGCTCCTGTTGTTCCGATGCAGCATATTTACCGTGATAAGTTTAGAGCATGCAAACTTTTTTTACATAAAGTGCAATTTTTAATTGCTACTGTATATCCACAATGATAACATGCACAGTCCCCATTGCAATAAATAAATCAATAAAATAAAAATAAAAGATCACTAGCAGTAACATTCTGTCATTGACAAAGTATTGGTTTGAAAGTGAAAAAACAACATAAAAAGGAACAATCATGACCTGTATAGGATATTAATGATATCACACATGCATTAATCATGAAATAAAATATTATACAATTTAATTCAATATTATAACATTTTAAAACATTATTGTTATAAAATACAGTTATGAAAATAAATATTAAGTAGACATTTTTTTATAATTTAGGTTGTTTTTTATTATTTTAATTGTAATTTAAAATGTGTTTTTATTTAGTTTAAATAAATAAGTTTGGGCCCAAATGGTAGTATTTCATTCTGAATAAACTTAAAATATTTTTTTGATTATTTTCTTACAACATCTTTAATAACAGAGTTAAATGGCTGAGCTTTATGACTGCATTTAACAATACAATTTATGGAAAAATCAAGAAAATTAAGTTATATTTACTGGTTCCCTCCCGTTTCTGTGATCATTGAATGAGCAATGCCAGGTGGTCCAAATCAAAACCAGGACATACAGTAGTTACTTTCCAGAACCTTCAATGTCTCTGATCTTTTGCGGTGGAATGTGCTTCAGACCTCTAACTGATGTACTGAAAGCATCACAAGACATTTGACATGTTTACAACTAGCTACTTTTCATAGTAGGTTAATTTTATCTTAGATTATGTTTATTGAACATATCTAATAGTTCTCTCACAACAAAAAAGCAACTGCCAAATGTGGAACAAGATCAACTCATCAAGGAGCCAACAATATTTGTAATATAATGGCAGGTTTATTTGACAACTATATCAGGGAGCAAGCTAGAGAAGAGGAGAAATGCAAAAAAAAAAAATTATAATCTTCCCCAAATATATACTGTAAAACAAATTCCGTAAAATGTACAGTAAAAAACCGGCAGCTGTGGTTGCCTGAATTTTACCATAAAAAATACGGTAGCAACATTTTAGGTTTTAACTTAAATTTACAGTTAAATACCGTAATTTCATTAACTGAAATACTGTTAACATATCAACCTATTGAAGTACTGAAATCTGTTTTATACCTTTGTAATACACTGATAACCACCAAATGCAGGTGGTGATGAGAAAGTCATATGATGAACCAAAGCCCATCACAAGCAGCTTTTAAATAACAACATATATAGAAGGTTCACAGTGTCATTCACACAAACACTAAACACCATGATGGTAATAATGCAATAAACATTAATTTAACAACATTAGGTGTAACACACAACCCTAATATACAAAACTGATAAGAAAAAACTAAGAATAAACATAGTTATTTCAACAAAAAAAACATCAAATTTGAAATGTAACGCAGGTAATTCTGGGAATATCAATTTATGGTTATTCACTGTAAATTATACTGTCTTTTTCACTTCCAAAAACTGGTATACTACCGTAAAATTACAAAAAAATTTGGTTTAAACTTTTGGGTCCAAAAAGGGAACTTACCGTCAACCATTTAAAACAGGTTTTTTACGTACCTTTTACAGTCGTTACCGTTATATTCATGGTCATTTTTACAGTGTATGGCATCTGTTCCACTAACCAAAAAAAGTATATAATGTATTCATGCAACATACCTGTTAATGCAGTGTTTAATTAAGCTAAACTACTTGCTATTCACTGACAATGAGTGCATGTCATCATGATTTCAGCCAGTCTTTATTAAGCATTTTCACGACTTCTCTGTCTACATTGGAAATGGAAGTTTTGTTCAGTCATGTAAAACATGTTTTAGATATGATCTATAGATTGTCACAAGCTCATTCCGAGCAAAAAACACTGAAAGCGCAACAGAACATGCTAATATTATTGTGTCAGTGTTTTTCTCAGTGGTATTAGAGATATGACAGAAGATGCACCAAAACATGATTAGAAAATATCAAAGGATCTTGTTACACCATCTTAACATGAAGGAAAACAAATAGATTTATTTTTGGGCCAAAGCATATCAGAACACAATTTAAAATGAAGTGTTGTCACAGCATTTCCTTTGCCAGACAAATTGAACAGGGACTTTGTGCCAGCACATTGGGCTTTCCCATTTTCACAGGCAGATTATTAGAGCCATTTGCGAAGGCAAACATCACTAGTACTTTTGCTCATAACCAAATAGTGTTGTCACCGTACCAAATTATTATTTAACACTCTTTTTAATCATTTAAAAAGTTGAGTATTATTGCAAATGATTATAATCATTTAAAAAGTTTGATTGCAAATGATTAATTATGAGTTGAATGGCATGTAACCTTCAGGAAAAGTAAACATTACTTGATTTATCCAATTTATTCAAGGCAAGTAAACACCTAATAAACTAAAAAAAACAAAAAAACATTACAAGCAACATGACAAAGAGTGCTTTATGTTTTATGTATTATGTATGCCACCACTCAAAAGTTTGGGGTTTTTGTAAGAAGTCTCTTATGCTTATATTATGCCCCTTTTTACAATATGTAAGTCTCAGGTGTCCCCAGAATGTGTCTGTGAAGTTTCAGCTCAAAATACCCCACAGATAATTTATTATATCTTTTTGAAAATGCCTATTTTGAGTGGAAGCAGAAACGTGCTGTTTTTCGGGCCTATGTCTTTAAATGCAAATGAGCTGCTGTTCCCCGCCCCCTTTTCCAGAATAGAAATGGCTGCGCCATTACAGCTCATACCTACTAAAATGTCTGTTTTGGTTCTGATCATCATGTTTATCATGCTGAAATCATGCGTTTTAAAACACATTCGTTAAAACTTCGGTTTTCAGTGCCCACACATCCGAAGCACACGGACAGAAAGCGGCTGTCACAGCATGTGAGTACTAAACTAAGTTCTCTTTCACACAGAAGTTTATGTTAAAAACACACAAGCTACAAAAAACAGTCGGTTACGTCTGTGAAGGTAAACTGCTGGGAAATACATTACATGTTTATTTTAGATCTGTGTGGCAGCAGCAATATACAGTAAATAAATCAATAAATCCACTGCTCTGTTGTCTCCTCTGAGGCTGGGACTCTAAAATAGTGTTCTTGTGCACCAAGACAGACATAGCATGTTTTGGCTCAAACTTTTCGCCATGCTTGGAGCTGGTACCTGATGTGTCAACATGCAAAATCAAAATGATGGCGCCATGCGTGGAAACTTAAAGATTAAGGGGCGGTAATATTATAATTAGATCCCTTTGCAACGTCACCAAGGGAGCAAAATCAGACGTGCTCATTTTTTCAGATGCTTGCAGAAAAAGGCTTACCTAAACAAAGTTACTGGGTTAATCTTCTATTGCATTTATAGTACATCATTTTGGTCTGGGCTGTTTGTAAATGACGTCAGGCCTATTTGTTTACAACATTGTCTTCACAAACTTCCAAGTAATGGAAGCATAAGGAGAAAAGTACAGCTAATTCGGCTTTTGTCGAAATACAACAGAAGCAAGTCAACCTGGGAGGAAATTAGACTGATGAAAGGGGCATGACACTTTTTTTGTTCCTACTTTCTTTTGTGATTTCCATGTGCAGCATCTGTTCCGCCATCTACCATTCCCG
This sequence comes from Sinocyclocheilus anophthalmus, assembly GCA_018155175.1. Lineage (NCBI taxonomy): Eukaryota > Metazoa > Chordata > Actinopteri > Cypriniformes > Cyprinidae > Sinocyclocheilus > Sinocyclocheilus anophthalmus. The sequence continues at coordinate 397,028 of JADLZN010012056.1, read as the reverse complement.
CATGAGTGTGTATGTGTATGTGTGCATGCATAACACCACCTGATTTTAGCACATGTAAATAAATGCACACGCTCGCTCTCTCCAACATTTATTCACATCACTTTTACACCTCCAACTGCTGGTGTGTCCTAACAGAGATAATTTTAGCACTGCAACCAATGACAGGAAGAGGAAAAAAGCTCTGCCAAGCTATGTTTACATATCTTTGTCAAGAATTCAGACGTTTCCGGTTGCCAAATCGCTCTCAACTTCACTGCTGTGCATGCTAACAGATGGAATTATGTGCTCTATTATACCATCTCTCTCCCTCGTTCATCTTATATGTGTGCGCGAGAGGAAGATTCTTTCAGAAATCTTTTGAAAAAGGAGCCCACACATGCGATCGTACGGCTGAATAACTCTCCTCTGTTTTTTAAAGTTTTACTGCCAGCAATCCGATGCGTCTCTCCTCCTCCAGTAAACAGCATGTGTGTGTTCTTACCCCATCAATAACTTTGCCAATGCTGTGAAATATGATTACGAACACAGAGACTTTGTTGACACTCTCAGCTATTTTTTGCAGTTCCCACAGCTTACCTCTAATTTTGTCTGTTCGCTCATCGCTCCTCCTGTTCTGAGAGGAAGGAGAGAGAGAGAGCAAACAAAAAACCAAAAGGCGTAGGTTTGGGGGACACATTTTTAAAGAGCTGCCAAACCGACCACACGGAAGTGCCCACTTATAACACAGAGCCGTCCAAAAACGCCCAAATATAAACTGCACATAAGAATGAGCAAGTGATAATGTAAGAGTGTGAGAGGAAGAGTTTTATGCCACTTACATTTTGGAGTGAATCCCCTAAGTCTCCCATAAATAAAACAAAACATTTTTCTAATAAAACATAACATCTTATAAAATCAGTAAATAAAACAAAGATTATTGGATTGCCTTTTGCAAGAAAATTATATTTCAGACTTTCTACTTCAAAATTTCACATTTAATGCAATGTGTTACTTGTGGAAGTTTGTTTTTGCCACAATAAAATAAAATATTGGTCATTCTGAGAATTTTAAAGCAATATTAGCAATGTGAAACATGTTTACGTTCAGCAATTTTTTGCAAAGCACCGTCAAAAAAGGCATCATATATCCTTGTTATGCTTCTGCTTTTTTAAAACTTCTGAGAACATTTCTGCATCTGTATAAACAAATAAGTCAGCTGCAACAGTTAAAACTACTTCTAAGTTTATATCTCCCAATTGTCACTATTGACATCTTATTAATGTGACATTATAATAATTTGCATTTCATAACCCTATATGTCAAAATTGCAACTTTATTTAAATATGTACTCTCATCCAAAAGTTTGTGGTCCGTTTCTTATACTCAGCAATTCTGCCTTTATTTAAGAAACAATATAACAATAACAACATAATAGTAATATTGTTAAATATTATCATGATTTAAAATAACTGTTGTCCATTTGAATATATTTTAAAATGTAATTTATTCCTGTGAGTCAAAGCTGAATTTTCAGCATCATTACTGCAGTCTTCAGTGTCACATGATCCTTCAGAAATCATTCTGACATGCTGATTTGCTGCTAAATAAGCATTTATTATTAGTGTAGTTATTAAGTATTAATAGGCAAAATATTGAGCCATTGGTGTGCTGGTGCAAAAAAAAAATATAATATTTAGTGTGGAGTGACCTGAGTTGGTGTGTTTGTAGGCAGTGGGGGGTGCTGCGTACAAGTTACGCCTGGGGAAAGGATGGTAAATGAGTATGGGCGAACGTGTACCCATATGTGAGATTCTGCTTATAAATAATACTTATTACATATTTAATGTAATAGAATGGCAATGTGGTCATAAATTGAGATTCAAAAAAAAAAAAGGAAGCTTCACTGCCACTTTTGATCAATTTAATGCATTGACTAATTAAAGTATTAATTTGTTTAAAAAATACTGACCAGCAACTTTTGAATGGCAGCGTAAATATAAATCATACATAATTACTGTAAATAATTCTAAAGTCATATTTGTTTTGAGAAATAAAGTAGCAATTTACATTTGTGACTTAATTTTCTCACAATGACTTTCACTATCTTGACTATCTCACTATATAATGTATAAGTATAAAGTTCACATTTAGCTTTCTAAATATTTGTAATCTTTTTCTGTAGCTTTTAAACACTCTGTACTCTCAAGAATGCAACAGTTACTCAACGACCACAGGGCTGGTGGGAACAACTGAAGAAGTCAAGACACATACCTCCATCTTTCCATTAAAGACTAGTTGCTCAGATTGATTTCTTGACTACTTCTGGGAGAGTTTTCTTGCAGTACTCCTGTAGACAGATAAACAAAATACAGAGTTCTGGCATGAAACTCTAGATGGCGCAGTCCGATAGGTCTAACTCAATCTGACCTAATGACATCATTATCACATGGCACAGCTGATTGGTTCTCTCCTGTATCGGTAGCCAATGAGCTCGCTGCTCAACATTCAAATATACAGTAGGATTCGTGCAGTAGCAGTTGCAGCTTGCTTCAGAAACCCTCCATCTTCCCCAGCTCCACCTGTATAGATCTGCTACAAGGTGATTCATGTATGCTATATGGGGGTTATTTCATGTATCTTATATTTGCAGCAGCAATATTTCTTACATGCTCTCAGCATCATGTTGTGGATGTATTGGCAGTAGCAAGTCTCGGTACTTGCTCTGCAGCAGCAGCAGCGTAGCAGATCTATTCCGCCAAGACCAAATACTTTAACATTGTCATTTATATTACCATGCCAATCCCTCCGAGAGTTGTCATGACAGAACTTAGTTTGTACAGAACAGGATTAAAGACAGGGGTGACAACCATATTTACAGTAACTGCAGTCTGAACATTACCTGAAATTAAATAAATGTGATGTATAAAGCTAAAATGTATTATATCAGACAAATCCTTAATTGTCTATTAATAGTAAGAGGGAAAAGGGTACTTCTCTACAAAAAAAAAAAAATAATATCTGTAATAAAACACATTAATCACATCATTGACATAATTTACATGTGCATATGGATGCTGAAGGCCCGGATCGCTACAGTTAGATCTCCTGTGTGACAGTTATTAGCTGCTGCTGTACTTTTCCATTTGTCCGTCACATATTCTCAGTATCGATCAGCTGCCTGCTGTCAGACGCTGGAGGCGTATTTGTCAATTCATCAATGACATTTACTGATCGAAGAGACAGAGCGTCCATCGCTATTCTGCCGTCCCTGAGCAGCAGTCCGACTGGGCTTTTTCTCGTGCCGTGTTCAGCAGGAGAGGTCACACAGGGCTTGTGGGATATGTTAAAACACAGACCATCTTCAACACTCCAGCAGGTCAGCAGCGTCTGCCCTGATGAAATAAAACAGCATGAATTCACATTCATTAGAGCTAGTTTGGTGTTGGTCTAGAGATGGTGGAAATGTGAACATGCTGTTCACCAGCAAAATCTAGCAAGTCTGTTTGTTTCAACTACTATTGTCTTGCTGATGAAGCTGATAATGAAAAAGCCTTGTGCTGATTAAGTTACACAACCAACCTTTGACCTTTCAGCAGAGTGGATGCTCTACCAATGTTAATCAAACCACCAAAATATCACTCTGCTAATATTTGCAACTTGTTTCAGAGGATTCTGGGAAGCCTTGGATAAGACATCTGTAATTCCAAAAGCCTTAATTTGTTTTATCTATCTTTGGCAACTGTAGCTTTCATGATTATTATAGCAACGTACAGAAATGTTACTTAAAATAACCATTAACTGAAATAAAATGAAAAAAAAAAAAACATTCAGACAATTTTTTCTTGATGTACTAACAACTAAAACTGACATAGTAATCTATATATATATATAGATATAATATATATATATATATATATATATATATATATATATTATAGATAGATAGATTCAACTAATTAGATTTTTTTTAAATATATAAAATAACAAAAAGTCAACAAAATTGCTAAGACTTAATTAAAATAAAATGGCAAATATAAAAATAAAAACGAATTCAAACCATGAATAGAACTGTAACAGTATCTCAATGATACTAAAATAACACTGGTGGATTTCAACATTATTTGGTTGTAGATTTTTTTAATTAAAGTACATTATTATTGCTTGTTATTGCATGTGACTTATGTTGCACATGAGCATGCTGACTTATGTCTGTTTGCATACTATATTTGACCATGCGGTGCATAAGACGATCACAGAGGCTTGCATAAAAGATGTTATGTAATTCATACAGTACTGTAATGAAAAATACTGACATTTTCCTATATACTTCCATACTCTGGGTCACTAAAACACGTCATAACATACACATCCAAGACTTTTTGCAGAGTCATCTAAACATTTGCAAAGCAACATTTTAGTGGAAACTTTTTTGTGCAACACAAGCAATTTCCAGTTATTTTAACAAACACCAAGAATTTATGAATCCAAGAATGAGATGACTGTGCCAGCGAACTCATACGGCGCAAACGACCATCTGTAGCTGTTAGTTCATATAGGAGAGAAATGAATTGCAGTCTTCTTTAATTAAGCATCAGTCTGCAGGTTTTGCAGTCTGTTGTTGTGGCTTGTTACCGTCTGGAAATTCAGGCCCAAATCATATATACAAGTCTGTAAACAACAAACTCTTCTAGCTATGCAATCTCGATTTGATGCATCATTGAACTTCAAATTGATTCAAAAAGGTAATCTTTAATAACTCTATAATAAACCTTGCTGCAAAGTCTACCTTAGCAGAGATTAGCATAAACACCTTATTATAAACTACTACTATTATACAGATCTTCACAACACAACAGCTGTTGAAATCTTTATATTTAGCAACCTAAATATCCCAAAGTACACCTCATAGTCGAATCCGCAGCCTTCATTTAATAGGGCACTAGAGAGATTCATCCTTGTCCAGTGTCTGCGCCTTTTCTCTTCAAAGGCGATAAAATATCTTTGTACTCAATTAAACTATTGTTTTTTTTCTATTAGAGTTTTTTTTTTAAATTACTAGAGTCATTTTAATCCCCTCACACAAATTGATCGTCAATGCAGGCGTTATTGTTTTTGCAGTTGTCAGTAGTTTTTTGTTGTTCCATCTCCACCATTTATTTTCCAACAGTGAAAACAACGGTCCAGGTCAGTGTTGCAACCTTGTGGACAATTTAATTAGTGCAAAAAAAAGTCAAAGCAAACATATGGGCCGTGTGCGATACCTTACGCGTAAAACCAAATAGCATGTACAACAGAACGGGACTATTGAAGAGAAATATCTAATCTTCTACATTATTGAACTGTGATTTACTAATTGTATTCACCTTTTCAGGTGGGCCATTTTGAGATAAAACAAATCAAGCTTACATCCAAACCAAAACACAGTACACCTCTATTTACATCATGAGAGTGCAGGTTATTAATATTGCAAGTCTCTCTTGAACCTGTCTGACAAAACAAACAAGCTAGGTTATATATTTTATTGATCAGTAAGGCTAGTTGAAGAGCTGCATAAACTGCCTGGAGATGCTCAGGAATACAGTTTAGTCACAGAATTAAAAAGCTGTGTTGTACGGTCAGAGCAGCGTTTCATAGCTCAGGGATGGATGGTGCTCTTCAACCCCTGGACTGAAAGCTCAGTGCAGGCACACAGATGAACTTTACCATGAGGACAACTGAGCTCTCGTCCACAAGTCAAGCATACAAAAGCAGTTCTCCACATCTGCACTGAAAGCAAGAAAGAGATGCAGTGAGACAAAAAGATACAGACAGAAAAAGATAAGACTAAAACAAGTAACTGATAAAATCACAGATATATTATTATTCTTATAGATATATATATATTATATAAAAAGTGGGTACGGACGTATTCGACCCCCATTAAATTTCTCACTCTTTGCTTAATTGCAGCAATGTGCTAAAATCCTTTGTAGGTCTCAGTTTCAGTTCTCAATTCAGTTTTTCTTTTTTAATAAATCTGCAAAAATGTCAACAATTCTGTGTTTTTCTGTCAATATGGGGTGCGGTGTGTATATTAATGAGGAAAAAAAAATAACTTAAATGGCTGCAATATAACAAAGAGTGAAAATTTTAAGGGGGTTTGAATACTTTCCGTACCCACTGTAACTTTATCAATTAAGGTTGCTTAAAAAAACTAAAACCAAAATAAAAATAATACAAATGATAGAAATAAGCTAAAAGATAAATATTTTAAAAACTAATAAAAATGACAAAAGCGTATTAAAAGATTAGCAAAACTTAAAGTACAATTAAAATAAAAATATAAAATATAAAAAAGTCAAAATACTAGTAGTATAATAGCAAATTAATAATAAAGAGTAATGTACCACAAATTGTTGCTTGACTATACTTGACTGTACCATATTCAGTAATAGCATGAAAGTGTAAGTTCAAAGTTGTATTTGTCAAATAAATTCATAACTCATTGCTGCAGTACTTGTGGGCAGTGAAATGGACTATAAATGTGCCTCTGCTGCTAGATTTAGCAGTAAACTTTAGCTGGCATCCCTTTGGCTTCTCTGGGGCATTTATGATTCAGCAGCATGGACCGGATCTGCTCAGATCGTGTGTCAGATGACCCATAGCAGAGAGCAACAAGTCCCTGGATATGCCAAAGATTGTGAAGTTTATGGGACGGAATCTAAAATATATTCAAGAGGTTTGTTTGTGGCATATGCACATATGGACATTGTAATGTATAACAGTGATTTAGGATTCAGTCAGAATATTTTCACCAATGCCAGCGGAGCCATCCTGGTATAACTCTTGAATTTAATTAAAGTAGATAGATTGTCAAATTGTTACATAACCTTTACTTTAAATTGACTTAAAGGGATGTTCTAGATTAAAGAAATAGTGCATCCAAAAATGAAAATTTGCAATAAATTTACTCACCCTCAAGCCATCCAAGATGATGATGAGTTTGTTTCTTCATTGGAACAGATTTGGAGAAATTTAACATTACATCACTTGTTCACCAATGGATGCCCTGCAGTCAATGGGTGCCATCAGAATGAGAGTCCAAACAGCTGATTAAAACATTGCAATAATCCACAAGTAATCCACACCACTCAATCTTTAACATCTAACATCTTCTGACGTGAAACACTACATATTTGTAATAAACAAATCCGTTTAATTTCTAAACATTGCTTCTGGCTAAAATAATAAAGTCTGTAATCGATGATGCTGCTTTCTTCAGTTCAAGTTTACTACATTTTCAAAACCACTATGTGGCTACACGCTTAAAACACTGTGTATTTTAACACTTATTCTACGTAGTGCAGTGCCATGCCTCATAGACTCCCATTATAAGGGCATTACTGCAAATATCATTTTTGTTTGTTTTCACAAACTGATGGATGAGCTGAAATCATCTTCTGCGGCAGATAAAGCTTCACTTGTATTAAACCTGGAACAGTCTTTTAACTTTGATTCAGGCAGAGAGATGTAATAAGTCACCATTTTCACCTGTAAACAACTGAATTTATCTTATCGGTGTTAAACATCTGTGCATCTGAATCAAGTCTATACCATCTTCAAAGGGAGAAGAGAGAGAGACAGGCTGACAGATGGAAAGAGAGTTGAGGTGAGGTGCATCACATCATCCTCACATTGACTTTGACACTGTGTCTAAACTTAAACGTTCCCGTTATAATCACACTTTTGCAGTGAAGACAGTTTTGTTGATTATAACCAAGGTGTTCTAGTCTGGACACGTCATTTGCTTGCAATGCAGACGGGATGTTACTCTGTGCACATACAGCTGTTCAGACGTGACGTCAGTTTGTAGGCCGCAGTGTTGGGAAGGTTACTTTGGAAATGTAATAGGTTACAGATTACAAGTTACCCTATTTAAAATGTAATAGTAGTGTAACTTTTTCAATTACTTTATTAAAGTAATGTAACTGATTACTTTTGAGTACTTTTTGATTACTTTTCTAAATGTATAATGAATGTTTATTTGCAACTGGGTTAACCTTACAGTAGTGCTCAACACTGTCAGACTTTCAAAATCCTTCATCACTTGAATTAAGATGATCAAATTTGAACACATCCACCACAAAATCAGACTTGAGTACCGCCTTTTACTTTGAGATTGATCTGAAGTTCAATGCCGATTTAAAATCATAAGAAATAGTTAACTTTTTTTGAAACCAAATCTTTGCATAACTACAGGAAACACTGCATCTAACAATAGTTTGGAAAAAAAATAGTTAATTAAAAAATAATAATAAATAAAAGCATATACATCAACTCAAATACGGTTATCTAATAAGCATGTATCCTATTCTGTGTACTAAACTCCTGAAACATTGGTGTCTCTTTGAAACATTGGTGTCTCTTTGTATATGATATGATGATAATTTTCTCAAAATAAGTAAAAAGCTCATGAAGTCTAGAGCAGATCTAGAGATTATGTTTATGTGTTCATATACTCATATATTGAGGCGGCAGAGGCACCACAAGCTTCAGTAGGCCTGTGTGTAGTAAATGAAACGACATGTCTGCACCATTAATTTCCGAGAGGGGGCGGACTGGAAAAAAATTCAGGCCGAGGACGGGAAATCTCACACTCATTAAACCACCAAAAAAAAAAAAAAACAAATTTTGAAACATGGACAACCCTATTTTTTGTATTGACCTCACATAAAAAAGGTTTAAATCTTTAGGTTGGGGACATGCAAAATAATTAAAGTTCTCTCCTGAACTGCACCTTCACTTCAATTTTCAGTCTCTTTATTTTGCCCCGATATCTATCTCTCTCATGACTTTAATAATCAAGATTTAACAAAACTATACTTTCTAAATTGCATACATGTCAAAATTAGTACATCACTACAATATCTTTATAGAAAAATCCTAATACTGAACATGAGTCATGTTTTTCCCTTACAAAAATTAACCATGCTTTTATTATAGTAAAAGTACAGTAACCATGTGTTTGTTTTTTTTAGCAAATGGATTACCATTTGTATTTATTTTTACTACAAATTCCATGGTTAAAATATGGTTAGTGTAGCAAAACCATGGCTAATTTGTGGTTACCATGGTTTAACAACAGTAACCATTGTCTTTGGATTTATAGTAAAATCATTGTTGATTTTCGTAAGGGTTGTGTTGTTGTCTGCCCTAGCTCCCCCTAAACCTATTATAAAATATGATGATTTGTCTGCTGAATTACTACTGTAACATTACAATAGATAATAATGATGTCCTTTATACAGTATTTTGAGTGATGACTGATGAGCAATGGGCTGCTGCTACTTAACTAAGTAAACAAAGACAAAATTACAATAGCATATTTACAGATGAAACTGACCTGAACTTGAAACCCTGAACAGTAGTTTTGCTTCTATGCTCCACCTGTGCGCTTCCACAGTCCACACCATTCTCTCTCTCGCATTGATTACTCTCATCCAAACCGTTTGGTGAAGGCGAGGAGAGTGCACGAGCCGAAGCATTGCCAGTCACGACTAACCGATTCATGATTTATTAGAGATTTAATTATCGAATGGCGAATTCAGAAATAATCGCATTAATACATTCGGCAGGCAATTATACGATAATAATATTAAAATAGCGGGCCAAATCAGGTGCCAGGCCACCGGGAATTGACCCGGTTATCCGCGCCAGCAGCCTCTGATTTCCCTAGACATGCGAATGTCAAGGTGCATATATTGCTTTTTGCGCTTAATATTTCACAGACACAGTCCATATAGCGTTTTGATTTAAGTGAACTGACCTACTTTTGATTTATTCATCCAAAATGTGGTATATTCCGGCCGCGTTAGGCTAGGAATTACATTTTTATGACTGGATGCTACGAACCAGTCTGTGTTTTCTGCATCGCGGAAATTATAGAGCCGTATGTCTCAGAGTAGTCAGTGCAATTTGGGAAAAAAATCTATTTAAAATCTGTATGTGGATGTGTGTAACTATTCAAAGTCAATCCCTTTGTAATTGTTAACTTTTTCATAAGTAACTGTAATTTAATTAAACAATTTTTTTTCTGTTAGAGATTACAGTTACATTTATTTTGTAATTAATTTACGTAACGCCGTTACATGTAACTAGTTACTCCCCAACACTGGTAGGCCGACACAGAAGGCTAGTTCACCTAGCGTTCCCTCAGGAACTTCTAATGAGTTTTTAGACCAGTGGTTTTGAATTTGTGAGTAAAATAAAGTTTGTGGTTAACATGACTTTAAAAGACTTTCCCGTTTCATTCTAGAACAAATATATATATATATATACACAGTGCCTGAAATGGTTTTACACCTTCTGTTTTTTTTTTGTTAGTTTTGTTTAGCTATTTGTCACTTAAACGATTCAGATCATCCAATCAAATTGTAATATACACAAAAAATAATGCAAGAAAATACAAAAAATGAATTTTTTAAATTTTGATAATCTGTTTCATTTCATTGCATTCTCAAAAGGGGAAAAAGCTGTCCAAACCTACCTGGCCCTATGTGAAAAATGAATTGCCCACTCCTGTTAAATCATGAAAGAACTGTGATTAACCACATTATTTTAGAAAGCTGAGTTAAATTTCACTAGCCACACCCAAGCCTGATTACTGCCAAAGACCTATTGAATCAAGAAATCACTTAAATAGACCTGTCTGACAAAGTGAAGCATGCTTAAAGAGCAATACATCATGCTGCGATCTAAAGAAATTAAAGAACAGATGAAAAACAAAACAGTTGACATGTATCAGTCTGGAAAGTGTTATAAAGCCATTTCTAAGGCTTTGGGACTCCAGGGAAGCCCGGTCAGAGCCATTATCCAAAAATGGAGAAAACTTGGAACAGTGGTGAACCTTCCCAGGAGCGGCCGGCCAACCAAAATTACTCCAAGAGCACAACGACGACTCATCCAGGAGGTCATAAAAGAATCCAGAACAACATCTAAAGAACTGCAGGCCTCACTTGCATCAATTAAGATCAGTGTTCATGATTCAACAATAAGAAAGAGACGGGGCAAAAACGGCATCCATGGGAGAGTTCCAAGGCAAAAGCAACTGCTGACCAAAAAGAACACAAAGGATCGTCTCACATTTGCCAAAATATATTGATTATCCCCAAGACTTTTGGGCAAATATTCAGTGGACTAATGCGACAAAAGTTGAACTTTATGGAAGGGACACGAACACCGTTACATCTGGTTGTACAACCAAACACAGGCATTCATAAAAAGAACATATCCCAACAGTCAACATGGTGGTGGTAGGGTGATGGTCGGGACTGCTTTGCAGCTTCAAGACTGGACGGACTTGCCATAATTTATAGAACCTGGATATGCACTCTATCAGAAAACCTGAGGCGAATGCCGCATCAGTTGTGACTCATGCAATTTTGAGTTATGCAGCAGGACAATGATCCCAAACACACCAGCAAGTCCACATCTGAATGGCTCAAGAAAAACTAAATGAAGGTTTTGGAGTGGCCAAGACAAAGTCCGGACTTAAATCCGAATGAGATGCTGTTGGCATGACCTTAAACAGATCATTCATGCTTGAAAACCCTACAATATGGCTGAATTAAAACAATTCTGCAAAGAAAAGTGGGCCAAAATTCATCCACAATGATGTGAAAGACTCATTGCCAGTTAACGCAAACACTTGATTGCAGTTGTTGCAGCAAAGCGTGGCACAACCAGTTATTAGATTTAGGGGGCAATTACTTTTTCACGTAGGGCCAGGCAGGTTTGGACAGCTTTTTTCTCCTTAATACATGAAATCATTATTTCAAAACTGCATTTTGTATTTATTCGGGTTATCTTTGTGTAATTAAAATTTGTTTGAGCTGCAATCAGTCGGGGGAGGGGGGCGGGGGGGGGGGGGGTTTCAAATGTTTGAGGAAGTGAGATTTCTTATCAACTTTAAGAACTTAACCAAGGCTACAATCATTTGATCAGAATGCAGCAAATACAGCAATATTTGAAATGTGTGTGTGTCTGTATGGGTGTAATATATGATTATTTATATATTTATTATTATTACAATTTAAAATAACTTTTTTTCTATTTTAATATACTTTAAAAAATAATTTATTCCTGTGAAGCAAAGCTGAATTTTCAGCATCATTACTCCAGTCTTCAGTGTCACCTGATTTTCAGAAATTAATCAGTTCACAGAATGGTTTGCATAGAAGGATTATTAGTATTATTATTATTATTATTATTAAGTAGAATTCACAATGTGGAAGGTGCGTTTTTTTTTGTTTTTTTCATTGAGTTACTGATGCCATTGTAAATATGCTATTTCTTAATTATGTCCACGAGTGAACCTATCCAATAATAGGAGGATTACTGAGATAAACTGAGTAGCATTCGTCTGGTCATGTGATCTCAACATGACGGTTCCCATGTGGAGACGTGCCCCGTCAAATAATATAGTAATGTTCAATAGCACTATTAATTTATTTATGAATAAAACTTTGTAATGAGGGCAAAACTGACTTAAGCCTGTGTACTATATAAACATCTGACAGATTTTGGATTTGTTGGGGATCAAGGCTGTCAGTAAAGCACGTAGGTTAATACATAGAGCGATCCAGCTGACATGTGTCGCAGCTCCAGGTGTTTCTTTGATTCATGTTCGACGTATCAAATGTGCTGTTTGTTTTTGCAGGCATCATGATTCAGATTGTATTGCCGGTCTGAGGCGTGTGAAATGCAGGAGTGCCACCTAATGCCAGCCGGAGGTAGAGCGCACTGCTGCTGTCACCTCTTTATTGTGTGGACGTTAGAGTGTGTTGTGTGTGTGTGTGTGGGGGGGTGCTCGGCTATATGAATCACTCTCTCAGCCGTTGAGGGGGTGGTGTGTGTACTGACAGAGAAAGCAGATGTTCACTGCTTTTGGAAGACACACAAAGTACTCAGATAGAGAGAGAGAGAGAGATGGGTGAAGAGAGAGGGAGACGAATCAATGAAGAGGTTATAAAAACAGTAGAACCTTTTTATGATGGATTTCCGTTAAGACGCAGGTGAAAATGAGAAAGTATGCCACTGATACACCGTCTCTTTACATCTGCACAGACTCATCACAACCCTGAATGGAAGAAAAGAAAAACAGAAACAAAACAAGAGGGGAAAAGACAAAGATATCATAGGAAATTCAGTGCAATTTCCATGACCTCATTCAAGGTAAAACAGGACAGAGATTTAAAGTAATACTGACTTATTACCTCTCGCACCACTATATACACTTTTAGGCAATATACAGCTCAGTTATAAAACAGAAACTTCTTGTCCTGGATGCGGTTTTTCATCTTTGCTCATGGGGATTCATATGGCATTCAAGTGAAGTCAGAATGATCATTTATAGGTTGAGTGCACATAAACGCCCCTATAAAGTCATAATTACCAGTGGGAAACTCGTTGCTTTCTTTAAAGGCATGAAATGGAAATTGCAATCATCTTTTCTTCCTTATTGGGACGTATATCTGAGTGAAATGGCTTCTTGAATGAAAAAAAAACAAATGTTGGACAAGAATTGATTTTGTCCATTGGATCGTTGACGATTGCTAATTGGTTGCTGGAGGGCAGAGGTTATATATTAATGTATCAGATAAATATGTATCAGATGTACTAGTAATAATGATCTGATAAATAATTTAAAATAAACACTACAATATTCTATAAACCACCCCAATGAGTTGGGAGTATGTTGAATAAACTTACTGTGCAATTTAGTGTGTACACATTTTGTGTGCAGTTAATGAAAATCAGCGACTGATAAAATACTACTCATTTATGTTGACAAAGAGGTGTGCAACGAAACTACATATCACACCATAAAATAAAAGCCAATTATACACCAAATGTGCATGCTTTGCTCTTCATTATGTTGCATTAAGACTAAAAAAGCTTAATGTCTGTGTCAGGAATAAAGAACAGGGCGAATTATCCAGTGTAACGGATCACATTATAGTAGTTATGTTATTGTTAGCTAAAACGAATACTATTAAGAATCATGGTAACACTTTACTATAAGGTTCCATTAGTTAACTAACATTAACAAACAATGAACAATACATTACAGTATTTTATTATTTTTTTCAAGTTACATCATTCGTCGTTCATTGTTAGTTCATGTTAATTCACAGTGCATTAACTAATGTTAACAAGCACACTTTTTGATTTTAATAATGCATTAGTAAATGCTGAGATTAGCATCAACTAAGATTAAAAAATGCTGTAGAATTATTGTTCCCATTCAGTCAGTCACGTTCAACGTTACGTCAGTGACTGACGAATTGGGATCTCGCCCGAGAGCCCAATCACCTTCGAGTGTTAACTAAACAAGCCAATGACAGTTGGCGTGCGTGTTTCGCCACTCGCACCCCGCCCCGCAGCGCGGGTATAAAAGGAGAGCGCGTGCAAACGCACATCAGCTTTTCGCTTCGGAGCCGAGCCTTCTACAGGACGAATCTCCGCGAGTGTTCGAGAAAAACAGCTGGCGTTGGTGTGACGGCGTATCAGCGGGGGTTGCCATCCAGGCTGCTGAAACCTCGGCGGGCTGCAGCTTCCATTCTGCAGTCTCGCCGCGACCTCCCCTGGGCGCTTCAGCGCTCTCTCTAAAAGAGTGTTTTCTTCTAAAAGAGCAAGTTCTAAAAGAGCTTCACGAGAGACGGGCGTCTTTTTAAAGATGGCTTACCGCTCATGCGTTTCTGGATGCGGTCGTTTCCTGACTCCATCTGATGGTCATGATCGCTGCATCTCATGCCTGGGCTTACAGCACGCTGAAGCAGCGCTCATGGATGAGTCATGTTCTCACTGCGGGAACATGACCATCGCGACGTTGCGGTCTAGATACCTCCTCATTAAACGGGGGGGTATCCCCCTTGCCATGCCCCGCTCTAGCTCCTCTGGTTCTCGGAGGGCTACTTCGGTTCATGGTCAGGGAGACCTGAGGGTTACGGTGAAAGCTTCCCTGTCGAGTACGTCTCCGCAGGCCTCTCATTCCTCAAGCATGTCGCACCACCTGGTGCTTCCGGACGACCGTGCTGGGTCCTCGGACAGGGCGGGGTCTAGCAACTTGTGCGGGGCACAGGCAGAGGACAAGATGTCGATCGCTGCATCGGAGGGCGAGCTAGGCTCTGGAGATGAGGATTCGGCTGCGCTGCCACCGTCAGGGAGAGTGGCGTTGCCCGAGTCAGATCCAGAGCTGACCGCTATGCTTTCCCGGGCCGCTGAGAGCGTCGGGCTGCACGGGAGGCCTCCGCCTTCTCCCGAACGCACGAGGCTGGATGATTGGTTCCTGGGGAAGCAGGCCGGGCGTCGGCAGCCGCCTCAGGTTCCACTCTTCCCGGAAGTGCATGAGGAGGTTAAGTCTTGGAAGGCACCTTTTTCTGCCCAAAACAGACTTGGTGCCTCCTCTGTCCTCACCACCCTCGACGGGGGGGGCGGCCCCAGGGTATGTGGGGACATACCTCGGTCGAGGCGCGGCGATTGCCATGCAGCTCCTGCCCGCAAAAGCGCCGCCGGCCTGGACAAGGTAGTGCAACGCCTTCTCACGGGCTGAAGTCCGTCCGCTCTGCAGGCTAAGGCTTACAGTGCCGTGACAGGGGCCGCTTCCGCCCTGCACGCCATTGGCCCTCCTGCAAGTCACCAGGGCAAGGCATGAAGCAGTGCACGAGGGTTGTGCTGACTCAGGTGTGCTGCAGGAACTGAGCACCGCGACGGACCTAAAAAGCGCGCTTAGGGCGACGAAAGTCACGGCGCAGGCCCTGGGTCAGACGATGTCCACATTGGTGACCTTGGCTGACCTTGGCGGATATGAGGGAGGCCGACAAGCATCGCTTCCTGGACTCCCCGATCTCCCAGGCCGGCCTATTCGGCGAAGCGGGGGAGGGCTTTGCCCAACAGTTCTCCACCGCAAAGAAGCAGACGGAGGCGTTTCGACACATCCTGCCCCGGCGGTCTGCGGCTGTCCGCACCCCACCGCCGGCTGCAGCCCCTCGGTCTGCTCGTCGCCGAGGGCGCCCTCCTGCGGCCTCCACCTCCGCTACGGCGCGGCCACAACAGCAGCAACGGCCTCAGCGTGGAGCTGGCCGCAGGAAACCAGCGCAACCCGCCTCCACCCCTGCCAAGCCCGTGAAGCACCAGAGCAGGCGACGTCCCTGAGACGGGCGACCCGGAGCCCTTGGATCCTGCTCTTCAGGAGATGGTGACCGCACCACTCCTTCCCCTGGAGGAGGGCCGGGTGGAGAATCTTATGTTCCCTTTTGCTTTTGTTCCGCCACTGGCTACTCAGCAGGGTACCCAACAATTCATTAGTAAAACAAGAGCAGTTTCCTTTGCCTCCGGGTACCAAGAGGGTGAGGACGGCGGTGCACGAGACCAGTCTCCACTCAGCCGGCCCCTTCTCCCTTCGCTAGTGGGCAGCAGGGTTCAGTCCAAGGATGCTACGCCTCCTCACGAGCCCCCTGCCCAGCAGGGGAGCCAGGTAAGTTAGCGCGCTGCGCACTCAGACCCCCTGAGGACGCAGCGGTGTCGGTGGTCTCCCTAGTCACGCTAGTTCGGTCGCTGGGGGCCTGGTTAGCCCTCCACAGGCTGTCTCGCTGGCTCGTGAGAACCATCAGACTCGGCTACGCGATTCAGTTCGCCCGGCGCCCTCCCAAGTTCAGGGGCATTCGGTTCACCTCTGTGCCGGACAAGGATGCTCCTGTCTTGCGTGCAGAGATCACGGTCCTGCTAGCGAAGGAAGCGATACAGCCGGTCCCTCCAGCCGAGATGAGGTCGGGCTTCAACAGCCCATACTTCATCGTACCCAAGAAAAGCGGTGGGTTACGACCAATCCTGGACCTGCGCGTTCTGAAAAGGGCCCTTCACAAGCTCCCGTTCAAGATGTTGATGCAGAAACGCATCTTTGGGTGCGTCCGTCCTCGAGATTGGTTTGCAGCGGTCGACCTCAAGGACGCGTACTTTCATGTCTCGATTCTCCCTCGACACAGACCGTTTCTCCGCTTTGCGTTCGAAGGGCGAGCATATCAGTACAACGTCCTCCCCTTCGGGCTATCCCTGTCAACTCGTGTCTTCACCAAGGTCGTGGAGGCAGCCCACGTTCCATTGAGGGAAGCGGGCATTCGCGTTCTCAACTACCTCGACGATTGGCTCATATTGGCCCAGTCCCGAGCGCAGTTGTGCGAACACAGGGATATGGTGCTCAGTCACCAGATTGGGGCTTCGGGTCAACTGGGAAAAAAGCAAACTCTCTCCGGTGCAGAGGATCTCTTTTCTCGGCATGGAGCTGGACTCGGTCAACCTCTCGGCACGTCTCTCAGTAGAGCGTGCGCAGTCGATGCTGAACTGCCTGGGGTCTTTCTAGTGCAAGACGGCGGTTCCACTGAAATGGTTTCAGAGGCTCCTGGGATATATGGCATCTGCAGCCGCTGTCACGCCGCTCGGGTTCATATGAGACCGCTTTAGCGTTGGCTTCACGACCTTGTCCCGAGATGGGCATGGCGACACGGCACTTACCGGGTTTCTGTTACCCCGTTCTGCCGTCAGACCCTCAGCCCGTGGACAGATCTTGCCTTTCTTCGGACAGGGGTGTCCCTTGGGCAAGTATCCAGGCATGTTGTTTTGTCAACAGATGCCTCTGCCAGGGGCTGGGTTGCCATGTGCAATGGGAATGCAGCTGCTGGGCTTTGGTCGGGGCCCCGACTGCAGTGGCATGTAAACTGCCTCGAGTTGCAAGCAGTATGGCTGGATCTGCGCCGCTTCAAATCGCTGCTACACAACAAGCACATACTGGTCCGGACGGACAACACTGCGACCGTTGCATACATCAACCACCAGGGCGGTCTACGCTCCAGTCGCATGTCGCAACTCGCCCGCCATCTCCTCCTCTGGAGTCAGAAGCATCTGAGGTCGCTTCGCGCCATTCACATCCCAGGCGAGCTCAATCGTGCAGCCGACGAACTCTCACGACAGCTTACTTTCCCCGGAGAATGGGGACTCCATCCCCAGACAGTCCAGCTGATTTGGAGACGCCTTGGGGACGCTCAGGTAGACCTGTTTGCCTCCCCAGAAACCTCTCACTGCCAGTTGTTTTACTCCTTGACCGAGGGAACACTCGGCACGGATTCACTGGCACACAGCTGGCCGCGGGGCTTTCGCAAGTATGCGTTTCCCCCTGTGAGCCTTCTCGCGCAGACACTGTGCAAGGTCAGGGAGGACGAGGAGCAGGTCCTCTTGGTGGCGCCATACTGGCCCAGTCGGACTTGGTTCCCCGAACTGATGCTCCTCGCGACAGCCCCTCCTTGGCGAATTCCTCTGAGGAGGGATCTCCTTCTCAGGGAGGGGGCACCCTCTGGCACCCGCGTCCAGACTTGTGGAATATCCAATTATGGTCCCTGGACGGGACGCGGAGATTTTAGGTGGGCTACCTCCCAGCGGTAGTAAACACCATCGCTTCAGCTAGAGCCACGTCTACCAGACACGCTTACAGGCTGAAATGGAACCTGTTCGTTGGTTGGTGCTCTTCCCACCAGGAAGACCCCAGTAGATGCCCAATCAGAGTCGTGCTCTCTTTCCTGCAAGATGGGTTGGAGCGAAGGCAGTCTCCCTCCACCCTTAAGGTGTATGTTGCCACCATTGCCGCACATCACGATGCAGTAGACGGAAAGTCTCTAGGGAAGCACGACCTGATCATCAGGTTTCTCAGAGGGGCAAGGAAGCTAAATCCTCTGCGCCCTCACCTGTTACCCTCTCGGGATCTCCCCTCGGTCCTCATGGCCCCGAAGGAGGAGCCCTTCGAGCCTCTGCAATCAGTAGAGCTTAAGTTTCTGTCATTAAAGAAAGCGCTCCTCACCGCATTGGCCTCGGACAAGAGGGTAGGGGACCTGCAGGCATACTCGGTCGACGATTCGTGCCTAGAATACGGGACGGGTAACTCTCACGTTGTCCAGAGACCCCGGCCTGGATATGTGCCCAAAGTTCCCACCACGCCTTTTAGGGATCAGGTGGTGAACTTGCAAGCGCTTTCCCGGGAGGAGGCAGACCCAGCCATCGCTCTGCTCTGTCCCGTTCGCGCTCTGCGCATTACGTGGACCGTACGCGGAGCTTCAAGACCTCAGACCAGCTCTTTGTCTGCTTTGGAGGACAGCAGAAGGGAAAGGCTGTCTCCAAGCAAAGACTTGCCCACTGGTTAGTGGAGGTTATAGTCTTGGCGTACCAGGCCCAACTTTTACCATGCCCCCTCGGAGTGAGAGCACAATCTATGAGAGGAATGGCATCTTCTTGGGCATTGGCGCTGGGCGCCTCGATAGCAGACATCTGTAGAGCTGCAGGCTGGGCGACGCCTAACACGTTTGCAAGATTCTATAATCTCCGTGTAGAGCCCGTGTCCTCTCGTGTACTCGCCTCAGGTAGGCAGTAACACCGGACATGCTCGGTGTCGATCACGCTTGCTGCACCATTCCCCTCAACGGACCGGATGCTTGCGCTTTTTTGCTACTCAGTTCAGTTCCCCATGGCGAACCATGGTGGAGTTCCTCCCGCACCCTCGGAGGTCTGGCGTGGCGGAGCGCCAGGCGCCAGGCTCAGCACTCGTGTGCATGACCAAGGTCAGCCCTTGTGCTGGGCTAAGTGCCCATGTGTAGTGATTCCCCCTTCGGGCGATCCCACATGTGTATTCTTCCACGGTACGGCTCCCCTCTTGGTGAGCCCGTGTCTTTCCCTGGCAGCCGTTCACTGCCATCTCTGCAGTGTAGTTATCTCACCCCAGGCGGGTTGAGTCTAAAGCAGAGACTTCCATATGTAGAGTACCTGTCCCTCTTTTGGGGCAAAAGTAGTCCATATGTGTATTCCACATGATACCTCCTATGTGCGTGATGTGGCTTCCGTAGCGTCCCAACTTGGTACGCTTTCCCAGTGTTATCCTATGTACCACTGTATGGAACAGCAGTGTGGACACCTCTGCCTAGCCGCTGTCCTATCTTCCGCCCCAGCTGGTGTGGGGGGAATTGCCGGCTTCCGCAGGGCACTGGAGGGGGTCAGCAATAGTGCCATTTTCCATACGGATCCCAATTCGTCAGTCACTGATGTAACGTTGAACGTGACTGACTGAATGGGAAAGTCTAGGTTACTTGTGTAACCCTCATACCCTGAAGGAGGGAACGGAGAAGTTACGTTTCCCTTTCCCCACCCCCCAGTTGCCCACAGTTGCGTGATACACCGTACGGCCGGGGCACGTAGTCTCGGGTCCTCAGCGAAAAACTGATGTGCGTTTGCATGCGCTCTCCTTTTATACCCGTGCTGTGGGGCGGGGTGCGCGTGGCGAAATACGTACGCCAACTGTCATTGGCTTGTTTAGTTTACACTCGAAGGTGATTGGGCTCTCGGGCGAGATCCCCATTCGTCAGTCACTGACGTAACGTCTACGTTCCCTCCTTCAGGAAAAGAGGGTTACATACGTAACCGAGACGTTCATTCTAGTTCATGTTTGTTAACTGAAGTAGTTCTAACTAAACCAATGCAAAACTAATGACCCTTATTGAAATGTTACCAGAATTCATTTTGTAATGCAAGAAGGCTAAACTAAACTTACAATATAAATAGTAGATGAAAACTTAAAGGGTAGTCTCCCAGAACGTCTGTCATTAATTACTCACCCTCGTGTTGCTCTAAACCGTAAGACCTTCGTTCATCTTCAAAAATTAAGATATTTTTGATGAATTCGGAGAGCTCTCTGACCCTCCCATAGACAGCAATGTAATAACCAAGATCAAGTCCAGAAACGTAGCAAGGAGATATGTAAAATAATCCATGTGACATCAAGGGATCAACCGTAATTTTACGAAGCTACAAAAACACCTTTTGTGTGCAAAAAAAATAACGACTTTATTCAACAAATCATCTCCTCCGTGTCACCCTGGTGCCATTTTTGAGAGTATCCACTGAACATAAACAGCATATGCTATTCTGTGTCAACTGCGTCACGCGGATAATGTTTTAGTTCAAATCAAACAGTAAACAACGTAGTAGGGAAAGTAGAAGGCAAAGGAGGAAAACGCAAGTGTGACGAAGCTGACACAGAATAGCATACGCTGTGAATTCAAGTGGATACTCCCCAAAATGGCACAGGGACCAGGGTGACACAGAGGAGATGAATTGTTGAATAAAGTTATTATTTTTGCTTTCTTTGCGTACAAAAAAATATTCTCGTATAGCTTCATAAAATTAGAACCCTGATTTTAAACAGGGATTTGCTTTTAACGCACTTCCTTGCTACGTTTCTGGACCTGATCCTTGTTAATTACCCCTGCGTTTAGGGGGTCAGGGACAGAGAGCTCTCAGGCATCATCAAAAATATCTTAATTTGTTGTTCCGAAGATGAACGAAGGTCTTTACGGGTTTCGAACAACAAGAGGGTGAGTAATGACATTGAAGTAAAATCACTAAAACTGTAAAAAATAAAAACGAATAAAATGTTTTTTATTGTTTTTCTTTTATGTATTTCTGTAAATTATTAAAAAAATATATTAAAACAAACTAGCATTAAAATGAAAAATAAAAATAAAAGCTAATTCACAACATTAGCAAATACTACAATACAATATAAATAAATGCATCACTACATCATAATTGTGATTTCCAAACTTGTAATTCAGACCATCCATCCTTTAAGACTTGAACACAGCATCAGAGCTTTTTGAGCCTATAAACTGAGCCATACCGTAAATGCCATATGACTCATTCCTGAGGTAGCGGACAATAACATCAAGACTGATTGGCTGATGGCACCATAACCTCACTAATGAAAGATGGCAATGAATTAACTTGCTAAATCTTAAGTGTGAATGGAATGGAATTGCAAAAAGAATAGTTGTTTTCAAAGAGGTTACCTGAACAGTCACTCCGTCTGCCATTGGTTGGTTCAACGGGTAGTCCCACGCCAAACTAACACCACTCACTTTAGCTTTGGATGAGCCAAAGTTATTGTGTTGGGCTGGTTGAGATGTAGTCGCAGCAAAGGTTGTATCTTGTGCTTTTTAGTCCTGACTTTATTCATAATATTATTTACTAGTAATATATTGATTCATTTATAGACATCTGATTGGCGCAGATCCAATGTGCTCACAAATTTCAGATGGTGTTTAATGACACATTGATTCTGAATCCAAACAAGTGGTCTGCACCTCAGACATCATGAAGCGACACCATTACTGTACTTAATAATGGAGTCAGTGGTCAGACCATTCATTTATTTTTGCCCTCAACAGATTCTGAGCGTCTATCCTCTCCAATTAACTCTGACTGCTGATCAGCAAGAGACAATCCACACTGCCTTTTATGTTCCAGGGCTTCCACGAAAAACACCCACATTATACAGACTCACTCAGATGCGCATGTGCTCTTCCTCACGTTTTCTTCTTATCCTTCTTCATCAGGGAGCTGGATCCATCACGTTCAATGTGAAAGAGGGCACCTATCAAATTATGGAGACGAATGTACCTGTTTGCAATCCATTATAAATGCAGAAAGAGAGAGAGACTGTGTGTGAGAGAGAGAAAAACAGGCAGAGAAAGGAAAGACATACTGTCCTTCATAAAAACACACACATTTGTTTCAGTATTCCAGTAATTCCTCCATGTACCTGCTGGTGAAATCAAATGTAAGAGAAAAATGCAAGGCCCCTGTCAAAGCACAAAAATGTAATTAATTCCATAGTTAAAGCTCAAATGCAGTTTCATACTCTTCTGTCAATGTTACGCCTGTGGCCCATGATAATTGTCGCCAAAGTCAGCCACTACCTTTACATCTGCCAGCCAGTGTTTCAAAACGCACTTCAAAAAGTACTTAAAAAGTAACTAAAAGTAGGTTAAGAACCTAATAAAATTACTGAATAAGGACTTTTCAAACACTTCTCCCATCTGCTATTGGTCATTTCAACAGACCGTCCCGTCCCCAAACTAACAGTTTGGTTAAACCAATGTTGCTTGGCAACACAATCACCGTGTTCGAATATGTCTACCTTCATACTATATAGTATGTGAAAAAACAGTATGGCAAAAGAGTAGTATGTCCGATAGGCTGCAACTGAAATAGCATACTTCCCTACTATATAATATGTGAAAAACAATATGTGACAAAAGAAGTATGTCCAAACTTACTGTACTCATAAAAGATTAGACAAAAATACCCAGATGACTACTTCCAGCAAGATTCTGAAGTGTGCACATGATGGACACTTTACGATCCTTGGAGGCTACGTCGGGGGAGAGCTTTTAATGGCCCAGGTGAAAAAAAGCGCACTGTAAAAAAAAATCCGTAAAATGTACAGTAAAAAACCAGCAGCTGTGGTTGCTGGAATATTACCGTAAAAAATACGGTAGCAACGTTTTAGGTTTTACGGTTTTAACTTAAATTTACAGTTAAATACCATAATTTAATTAACTGATATAATATTAATATACCTACTTATTGAAGTACTGAAATCTGTTTTGTACTTTTGTAATACACTGATAACCACCAAATGCAGGAGGTGATGAGAAAGTCACATGATGAACCAAAGCCCATCACAAGTAGATGTGAAATTATAACCTATATAGACCTATATAGTCATTCACACAAACACTAAACACCATCATGGTAACACACATGAAACTGAAATAATGCAATAAAAATTCATAACAACATTAGATGTAACACACAACCCTAATATACAAAACTGATAAGAAAAAACTAAGAAGAAACATAGTTATTTCAACAAAAAAAACATCAAATTTCAAATGTAACGCAGGGAATTCTGGGAATGTCAATTTACGGTTATTCACTGTAAATTATACAGTCTTTTTTTACATGTAAAATTACATGTAATGTCCAATACAGTTCTTCACTGTATATAGTAGGGGAATTTACCGTTAACCATTTAACAGGATTTTACTGTAGCATTTTTACAGTCTTTTACCGTTAAATTCACTGTCATTTTTTACAGTGTGATACAACTGACAGGTCACATGATAAAGACAACATGGTGAGTGTATTACATTCAGATTGCATTCATGCTATATAGAACATACTTTTTAGCAGTCGCAAATTAATTATCGATTGAAAATAAGCACCTACTGAAGAGAGTATGCAATTAGCTGAGTTTATATATGCCTATTTCCATACTATATAGTATGTGAAAAACAATATGGCAAAAGAATAGTATGTCTGAATTCATAGGGTGTATCGAATATCGCATACTTCGTCCCTGGATAACCTACTACAGTATTCTGGATTCTGAAGCACGTATCTGATGGATACTGTACTATCCCATGAGGCTATTGGAGAGGAAGCGATGCAACTGACATTGTAAGTTCACATGACAAATGACAATATGACAAATGTAGTATGTCCGAATCACATTTATACTACACTACACAGAATGTTATGAATGAGTTTTTGGAGTGTGCATTCGACTGACTGACTTTTAACAGTCAAGATTCAAACCAAATGTAGTACCTACTAGACAGTATGCAATTTCAGATGCAGCTAAAGTTTTGATAGCAACTTACAGTACACTTATCATGGGAATCAGTGTATAAATTGTTTACTTATGAATGTCTCCGAAAGTGTTGCAACAGTAGCGCAACAAAACATAATTTCTAATTTTTACATTTGTGAGATTTCGTCAAAATTTTGCAAGCAAAAAATGGGTCAATGTCAATAGTCAGTACTGTCGTGATGTACTGTAAGTAGCACAGTCACTTTCAATCCAAATAAGTTACCACATGAGCTTTTAAGTTGAACCCATTGCGAAATCTGCATGTGGAAATCTTTCGGTCTCACGCAAAATTCTCAATCGTGTGGATTCCTATTGAAATGACAGGATTTTACTGTGAAAATTCACCAAACAATATTAAATGTGACCACACCTTTATGACACTTGGTTGGTACCTGTAGATAGCGATATTATAGTATCTTCCTGAACAATAACACATGGTTTAATGACACTGATGTATCACTAGCGCCCCCTTGCGCGCAGGCTATATGTAGTATGTATGTAGTTGTTTGTTGTGTGTGCAACAGGACCATGTGTTGCAATGCATTTACCAAGTGTTTGCATCTGCATACTTGTGACAAATTAATAAATATAAAATTAAACCGTTTAAAAATTTTGGTTCAAAAAACATTCTTGTTCAAAAAACGTTTTTTTCCGAAGTTGCATTAATTGTATTTAGTGCAAAATTATACATAAGGTAAGTTAAATGCTATCAAATGCAACACTTTTAATGCTAGTTTGTTATTCAAATCAGTAGTTTAACTGAAGTTTAACTCCTCAACAACACGCAGTCTGAGTGTGATCTCGTTTCTATATGCTGAGACATTCTTGAATTATATTTCACATCGTCAACAAACAATATTGTCATATGTGTAAAAGCGGCATGGGACATCTGCACAAAGGATTGATTCAAACAACATGGAGTCTTTGAACAAGACCAAGAACACACGCCCCCCAACCCTTGAAATATGAATAAACAGATTACAAGTGAAGAAATATTGCCTCAGATAGGGTGTGTACACAAAAAAACAAACAATTTTATCTCACTTTCCTTCTTTATACTGTGTGCATCTGTACACTGCAATCTACATATAAAGTGAGTCCCATATTTATTGCTTCACTTTTTTTTCTGTGAAAAAACATGAATTCAGGAGCTGGTGTTTTATTTCTATTGTTTTTGAGTTCATAAATTACAGTCTACTGGACTGTGTTTAAAGGCCTAAAGTGTATTTTCCATTTGTATGCCATGAATAATTCATTGAAATAAAAGGTTTTGATTGCACGCAACTGATTATATATAATGTTACATAACAATACGCACTGACACTGTGGGATAGGTATGGCAAGCTTAAAATAAACCTTATTTTTTAGAGCGTGAGGTAACATCAGTGGCCTTTTGACCCGTGATTTGACGCACACAACCACTGTCAACGAGGGAATTAACCTCATGATTCCGCTTGACAAATGAATCAAAAATATTACTTAAGGCTGTGATTCAAGCCTTTTTAGAGAGTTAAAAGGAAGATGCGAACATGTTATGATTCTAGAATGTTATACTGCTTCAACGATATTACATAATGTCAAAAAGGTTTATCAAAATATGATAACATAGCATCCCTAAATCCCAAAACAGTCTCATCTTATCTATGCTGACACCACATCTTTGTGTTGTCAGCAGTTTTTTTTGCACTGCAAAACTGGTCGTAGTTGCTGCCTGACCCGTATTAACCCTTGTGAAAACGAAGTATACTTAAACATACTTGCAGAAAGATACTTATTACGGAAATAATATACTTTAAAATAATATACTGAAGTACGAATTGAATGTAATGTTTTCAGAAACATTACATGTTGTTTACAATTAAGTGAAAATATATTACAGTTTATATGTACATTAAATGCAATCAGTAGAAATTCCGAGTGCTTTTTAACCCATTTAAGTAGGACTTAAGTACATCTTTATATGCAATTATAAAACAGAGTACAGCCGAATGTACTGAAAAGCATTAAGGCTAAACTAAAATATACTTTATTGTCATTTCTATTTAAACTTGTATGCCATGTATTTAAATACATCAATAATTACACATTTGTAATGATGATGTTGCAATTTAGTACAATTTAAATGTAATTGCAAATAAATAACACACTGCAGTTAAAATTATAATGAAGTATTTTATATGTGCTTAGTATTTGTCAAAAGCACAAAAGACTTTAAAGTAAAACCTTTATTTTAAGAATATTATAAAGTGCACATTTTAAAAGTTCACTTAAGTGTGTTTTGAATCATTGTAATGAAAGTGGACTTTAAGTACACTTATATGTCAAGACTAATTTGAAATACATTACATTTAATACAATTAGAAATCTAAAACAGGATGCCGACGACAAACAACTCCATTAAGTATTCCATATCCCAGAATGCTGTGGTAAAGATTGTCTCTCACACAATTGCACACTATAAGCCTGTTCACAGAAATTATGCATTCACATTAACATCAACTGATTTGAACTGAAAAGTCGGTCATCATCTACCCACATTAATGTCACTCTAATTTAGGAGTATGACTTCTTCCCCTTAGAACAGAAATGTCCACACAATGAAAATGCAGTTAAATTAAACTAAATTATTGGGATATGCTACATATAATAAAATGATATAGCCTATTGATGTTACAATATCCCTTTGTCACATACTGTAGGTATATACAAGTGATGGCATCTAGCTAAATTCATTATATTTAAAACTCATTTCTTCTATTTACCTTTTTTTCAGGTGAAAACATTTAATACTAGTGGGAAGCAGCAAGCTATAAACTACTCCTAATTCCAGTGTAGTTAAACTGTCGAGCTAGCTTTTTGGAGAGTAGTCAGCCAAGCACTGCTACTAAATAAACAGTAACTACACAGAAGCTAATTAAGAGGGCAATATCTTTTTAAGCATATAATGAGCACAAAAACAATGAAGATCCCATTATACATATATTATACATATCCCATCCCTAGAGAAGGTTGGCATTACACAGAAAATAAAATGGTCAACTTTTAGACCCCACAGCTTTTGTAATTCTCAATATCACCACATAACGAATGAATACGTCAAATTAATACTAACGAATTATACAACTACTGTAAGTAAATTCAATCTTACTGGATAGAGTTATACAATATGTAGCCTACTAAATAGCAAATCTCTGCTTGCTCTAATCTGCTAATTGTGACTATAAGGCATTAAATGGGTCATATGATGTTGCTAAAAAGAACATTATTTTGTGTATTTGGTGAAATGAAATGTGTTTAATGCGTTTAGATGCTTAAAAAAAACACATTATTTCCCACATACTGTACATCACTGTTTCTCCTCTATGCCCCGCCTTTCTGAGACGCGTTGATTTTTACAAAGCTCATCTGTCTGAAAAGCGAGGTGTGCTGTGATTGGCCAGCTATCCAGTGCATTCTGATTGGCCGAATACCTCAAGCGTGTGACGGAAATGTTACGCCCCTTACCATACTGTTGATGCCGTGTCCTGGCCGGAGCGACGAGACAAAAACTATTAATATTATAATGACTTACACTGTATTTTTACACATTGCGTTGCATCGCGCCGCGTAAACATAAAACCATGTCTGCATTTGTGAAATGACAAACAACAAGTGCTACTCTACACGGCTCAAAACTCGCGTTTGAATCATCAGTGGCAAATCCTTTAGATGAAAACGTACTTACAGTCTGTGAGTCAGAACAGCCGGGAATGTAGTTACTCTTCCAGGATCAGTAAACAGTCTTTCATAAAATGTGCTGCACACATCTGATATTTGGGTTGAACTGTTCTGGAACATTGTTGCAAATACAACTTAACCACTGATTTCTAGTGATATCGTCCTCTTTTGGTAGGCCAAACAAAATAGTTTCGCTTTCACAAAGAAACACTGCAGGCTTGAGTGAACGAGGCTGGGGGCTGTGAACCGCGCGGCCGTCAGATTCGACCGAATACGTCGCGTGTGCTTGTGGCAACCACATGTGACGACCCCGGGCTGGACTCCTCTTTGCCCACAGTGAAAGCCGATCCGGCGATCCACAGCGCGACGTTGATGTATTTCCTCTTTATAAAGCATATCTCTTTGGATTTGAGACTTTAGTCTTTGCAACTTTACAGATCTTCTTTATGCACCAAGAGCTTGTAACACTCCAAAGAGAAAACAAAAAAATTTAAATCGCATCATATGACCCCTTTAAAAAAAATACATTAACATCATGATTTTCTGTCCAGCTGCTTTAAAACAATTTGTATTGTGAAAAGTTTTAATTTGACTTTACAAGGTCATGATGCATTTTTTTGTGTTTTGGTCAAAACGTGGGGACTTGTGATGATGGAAATATTTGTTATTAAGAATGAATACATATTTTAGCTCTGTGTTGCTTTTGATTATATTTTGTTGTACAAATTATGTTCTAAGTTACCATTAGGATGATTAGTGTTCTTATTGGTGAAATTTCTTCCTTTCCAACCAGTTTATACAACCTTTGAGGTATAGCCATATTTTTATTTAACCTTTTAAAGGGGCTACTCATGCCACAGTCGTTTTTCATTCTTGGCTTAGAAGTAAAACGTCCACGCTGCTTGGTGAGAAAAAAAAAACATTGACAGAATGTTCCTTCGGCATTATCCTGAACATTGTAAGCATTAATTTCATGTGAGAGACTCTCAGGAGCATGCATATACGCCACATACTTTGATTTTCCAGGCAAAAATGTCCCAAGTCCTTCAAACATGAAAATTCAGTAATGCTTCATTTTAAGGACCAACTCTCATTTAACCAATTAACTAGTTCCTTATTAGCCTGCATATTACTAACATATTGGCTGCTTATTAGTATTTATGAAGCACATATTAATGCCTTAATCTGCATGACCATATTTTAGATCCCTTAATCCTTAAACCCCATAACTTAACAACTACATTACTACATTCATTAGCAGCAAATTAGGAGTTTATTGAGGCAAAAGTCATAGTTAATAGTTTGTTAATAGTAAGAATTGGTCCCCACACTAAAGCGTGACCAAAAATTCTTACATAGTCCCTTTAGGTTTGCTCAACTACCCAATACACAAGTTAGACAAATTTGGTGGAAAGAATCTGCCGAACTAAGAAAGTCACTATTAGTTTATGATCATCTTAAACTTAAAACTTCCTCAACTTAAAATACAATCATATTTAATTGGATCCACAAGTAAAACAAACAGTGTTAGTTTTGAGTCGACAGAAATTACTATATTATGTTTGCTGAAAGCACAGACTAACTTTAATTGTTCAAATTTTTCCCATCAGTTCCACCAATACTAATTTTGCATACTAAATAGTATGGA
Organism: Sinocyclocheilus anophthalmus; assembly: GCA_018155175.1. NCBI lineage: Eukaryota > Metazoa > Chordata > Actinopteri > Cypriniformes > Cyprinidae > Sinocyclocheilus > Sinocyclocheilus anophthalmus. Next base: position 367,116 of record JADLZN010012056.1, on the reverse strand, counting down.
TAATATGTAAATTAGGATTCAGCCATAGCCTCAACAGAACACTGGGATGTGGGGTGCATTATGGTCTGTCCTATTATTTCTCAAGGCAAAAGGCCCAAAGGGTTGTTAATTCATCATGGATTTAAAACGGGATATAAATGGATGAGGAAATGATGCCATTTACTTAAGAGCAATTGTCTAGAAATCATTAACTTCGACTCAATTAATTAAAGCTTTTTATTCATCTTCCCCAAATACTCCACAGAGGGAAAGAACATATTAACAGAGCGAGAGAAACCGTTGGTTAAGCATAAAAGGCTTCATCACACAGATAATAAAAGAGTAATTTAATTCTCGCTCTGTATATGCTAAACACCAGAATCATTATGCTGAAAACCCAATTTAAAATCATCTCATCAGAACTTCTAAAGTTCATTGAGCACATCTGCGCACAAGAGAGATATCAAGAACAGCGAGGATAAAATAAAGTGAAAATAAAGTTCAGTTCTTTCCATAAAAACAATGTGTTTTTTTATATTACTCTCAATGAAATCCATAGTGCAAATTACAAGATTTGGCTTGAGCACAAACAAACCACTCACTTGGAATATATCACATCTGAAATATAATCTGTTTACAGGTTTATGGAAATCTTGATGACGAGTTGTTGCCTGCACTCCAACTTACCCACAATTCCTCACACTGAGCATGAAATGTCGCATACATAAAATATTGTTCTCCAACTCCAGGTGTTGTTATCCTTGAATTCAAGCCATCATTATTAGAAAGTGATACTGATGAGTTTGTTTATTACTGTTTAAATCATGTTTATATTTTTATTATTGGTGTTCCAATCGAGGAATAAAGGTGGGGTATAAAACAGCAGTGCACACTCAGGCGTCTGACATTTTAGGGAGCCCTTTCAGAGTCATAAAGGTGCCGGAGAGATGGATGAGAGAAGAGAAAGAGTGCAAAGCCAGACCATCAGTGGAATAAAGAGAAGGGAGCTGTGGAAATGTGGAGGAAAGTGAATTAGAGAAAGATTATATGGAAAGGGAAGAATATAACCTCTCTTTCTTGACCCTTGACAAAAATGCACCAAGGTAACAGCAGTCTGCTCTAAAATACCATTGTTACTACAGTTATTGCTATTGGAATAAAAACTGTTGTTACTTGGTATTAGACACCAGCCACACGATTCTAAAAGGTTATTTTGCCAGTTAAATATGATCCTCTGATAGTATCATGGTGTCACAAAGTGATTTTTTGTTAGGAACTTTGCATTGTGCATTGTGTCCTGACAGTTAAGCACATTTCCCCCAAATTTCCATTACTATAATGCAAACTTTATTATAATTTATTTATTTTTCATGCTCCCCATAAGATTTTCATTATTGTTCTAAAAATACTTTAAATTGCAATACCTATATCTACTATAAAATAATAATAGTTGTAAAAGCATGCTTGTCAAAATTCAAAAAAACATCCAAAAACGTGTCGTAATAGAAAATAAAAATTGTGCATTTTAAAAAAAACATTTATAATATAGTGAAATATGACATATTTAGACTTTTTTTTTTACAGTGTGTGACATTGTGAGATTCACCCATTAATATTTAATAAATATATTTGACCAGCTTTGTCTTATTTATGCAAAATTTGCAATATGTCCTATTTTATATTCTTGATTCTTAGGTAAAATATGATTTGATGAGATTCACCCATTAATACTTGGTGAATATGTTTGACCAGCTGTGGGTGCATTGTTTTCATGGTTGACAAAAAAATTAAACATCATAATTGTGAGGCAAAATGTGCTTGTCATGAAAACAATGCTGCAATGCAGAAACTCTAAAAACAGACTTCATTTTTTTTTATCCAAATAGACATTTTTGTATTTTTTTAGATTTGTGATTTTCAGGTTAAGTATGATTTGCATTTTGTGAGCTTCACCCAACTGTGGTATTTGATTTAAATGGATCCCGTGTGCGTTATATCATGAACAGCCTGGGTGAGAGTGGGAAAAAAAGAAAAAAGAAAAATTTACGAATGGATGGGTGAACAGGCAAAAAACAAGCGTAAGGAGTCTCTGGTGAGAAGCCGAGTGTGTTTTATACAGCAGGTGTGTAGAAGACCTCTCCACTGGTCAGTCGGCGCATCAGCTCTTTCCATAGAAGCTCTCTCTCCATCTGCACTCCTTTCATAATGCCGCGGTTCTCCTGTGCCCGACGGGACAAATACGGAATCACCTCGTTCACCGGACCATAAGGAACATACTTGTACACAGGGAATCCTGCCTGAGCTGGAGATATGAGCAGACAAAACAAAAAAAACAAAAAAACAATTTTAAACTGTTTTTAAAATGTATCCATTTGATTGACATGCATTTTATAACTGTACACTTGGTAATACTGTACATCTTGTACTATCGTATAAAACTTCACTATTTTGGTAATACTTTATCTTATCTTACACTATTATATATAGCATGGTGTTCCAAATATATAACTTAAATATTACAACACATAAAAACTATATATATAAAATGCATGTAAATTTCATAAATTATTTTTATGAAGGTTCCCATATATATACACACATACATGTTTGTGTGTGTGTGTGTGATTTTTGTTATATTTTAGTTTTTTTTATTATTATCATTTTACTTGTTTCTAGTCATATGTGTAATTTTAATGTGTATAAATCAACCATCGGAATAAAAAATTCCTTGTAATTTCTTGACAACTACTGCAGTTTATAACAGGATTTTTTTCTTAAAATAAAACATTAGCTGAATTAAAATATATATATCTTTAAAGAATTGTTTTATTTCACCTCGTTCCAATGCAACATTTCTCTCATTTCCATCCTTGATATCCTTACAACAACTAAAATGTAACGAAATAAAAATAAGAACCCTACATAACATTACCTAAAAAATACTGATAAAATAATACAGTACTAATAAAAATACAAGTAAATACATCAAAATTACTAAAACTAAACTCTAAAACAATAAATAAAATCTAAAAATAGTTACAAATATTAAGAAAAACTACAATAGTACCTCAGCAATACTAAAACAAGAGATAATGATATCCAAATAGGTTTATAATTAATAAAAGTTATTATAAAATTTTACTGTAATTTCACTAATGTGATTTTATAAACACTGCTACTGCCTAGCTCTGTTTTGTGTGGGTGTGTTGTGTGTGTGGGTGTGTGTGGTGTGTGTTTGTTTGTGTGTGTGTTTGTGTTTGTGTTCACCTAACGGAAAGCTGATTTGGTCGCACATTCCCAGGAGCTGGCCGAAGTACACCTTCTTATCTGTGGGTGCCAGACCCATTTCATTCATCCTGTTAGAGCATAAACACACAGAGCGCCGTCACAGAAAGTGAAAAATGAGAGAGGCCCCTTTGGCAAGGTCATTTAATACCGGATACATTCTGGCGATTGCTCACTCAAAGTTTTACACCCTCTTATCGGTTACAGCCATTACACGCACGAACAAGACACATTCTGAGACACTTAAGGTGATATTAAGTGTGAATGATGTAAAAGGAGCGTAACTCCATATGAATCAAGCCCTGCCGATACTCTTTGACATTGTGACAGAGAATGTTAATGACAGCGGTCACTGGCACACCTTTGTCAAACGAGGTTACACCCCTAAGGAGTGATTACAAAAAATTAATGATCGCATATTACATTATTAATTTACACAAATTAATTAACTCCCAGAGGGATCTAAATGATCCTGGTGATGCAGTGAAGGACCTGATCACTCTAAATGTGAATGTGAGTTTTTCTTGCTTAACATCTCTTCACTTTATGTCCAAATGTTGATTTTTATTCAAACTACTACGTCAAATTAATTTAATTGTGTGACTTTTCCAATGCATTATATGTATTAGGCTTTTAGTTAGCTATCCCTTACCTACCGTTCAAAAGTTTGTGATTTTTGTTAAAATAAATGTTTATTCGGGAAAAATGCATTAAATTGATCAAAAGTGACAGTAAAGTATTTTTTTATTTCCATAAGTTATGTTCTTTTGACTGTCTATTCATCAAAGAATCCTGAAAAAAATTATCACATTTTCACAAAAAATATTAGATTTTTTTAACATTGATAATAATAACATGTTTCTTGAGTTGCAAATCAGCATATTAGAATGATTTATGAAGGAGCATGTGACACTGAAGACTGGCGTAATGGCTGCTAAAATATTTAAAAAAATTACATTTTAAAAATATATTAAAATAGAAAACAGTTATTTTGAATTATAATAATATTTCACAATATTTACTTTTATTAAATAAATGCGGCCTTAGTAAGCATAAGAGACTTCTTACAGTAACATAAAAAAATTGTTCAAACCCCACACTTTTGAACGCAACTGTATGCTCATTGCAGACTTTAAGTCTTAAAACGTCAAAATCCATCATTAAAATATTAGTACATTTTAAAAATGATTATCTATAATGATAATGATAAAGCGTGTACTTAAGAACTTTTAGTGTACTTAAAAGTTAGTGCGCACTGGAGATGATCGCTTATGAAATATGAGAGATTTGATCAAATACCGACAATCAAGATAAATATCACATATTTTGAGACATTTCCAATCAAAACTGTGCAAAAAAAAATAATTATGCAATGCATATTTGGGATACATAAAAATCTAACTGTGAAATTCAGCCATTTTATTCTAAAAAATAAAGAAAGAAATACAATTTCAACCACCATCATTTCCACCAAAAAATGAATGGCTATTTAAGTTGTGGTGGAAATTACATTTGTTTATGATGGTTCATATACTGTATATATAAGAGAAAATCAGTCTTACCATCTGAGTGTATGTTTAACAGTGTCTATATTGTGTGATGCCACCATGACATTTGCTTTCTTATTCTGTTCGATCTCCTCCAGCACGTAATCCAGACACCTGAAAGACACCAGCTGCTCATAAATCATTCTGCTTTTGGCCCGCACTTTCAGCCAACATGACTGTTGACCGCCAAACACAAAAGCTTTTGAAAAGATCTGATTTATTTTGAAAGCTGTCAGAATGTGCCTTAATCATAAGAGGCTTACCTATGGTGAGATAAGCCAAGACTCTAGATAAATCTCTCCTTCCTGTGAAACATTCTGTCAGCACAGAGACCGTCTGAATGAAGCACAGTTCAGGGGAAGTATGATGTTCTGATAAGGACCTATATGTGACAAGTATCTTAGGACTGCTGATCTGGACTCAGAACCTACTTGTCATCCTGCTCCTTAAAGAGAGGCAAAGTGAACCTGACCCCAGACATCCCCTTCCTGAATTAAAACATTCTTATTAAACGAATAATTTTTTCATAATTCTCTGTTCCAGAACAGCATGTTGCCCACCTAGATGGTTTCAGTATCCTCAAAGGTCAAAAAAAAAAAAAATAGAATAAGACCAAACAAGCTTTAAAATAGTTAAATGGCTAAAAAAAAGAAAATAAATAAAGATATATGACATAATATACAAACATATTTAAAATAACATTTTAATTTGTATTCTTCAAAAAAAATTCATTTTTGCAGAATAACTTCTCTCTATCTCTCTCTCTCTCTCTCTCTCTCTCTCTCTCTCTCTCTCCCTCTCCATCTCTCTCTCTCTACTATAGATTACACACTGTCCATAGTAAGTGTGAATTTATAAATAAAATAAATAAATAAATCATAAAACACATATCATTATTAATTGTATAATGGATATAAATGTCTCTAGTTAATTCAGTGTCTAAAATAAAATAAAATAAAAACCTTCTAAAAAAAAAATTTTTTTGGTAATCAGGTCAAAATGATTTCTGGTAAGAGTTTAGGAGTCAGGAGCCAAAGACTGATGGGTAATGATGTCATTATATGGATAAGACTGACCTCATGCATATTAAATCCCTCACGAGACTGGCTTTTCTAGACCGTCCAGTCTGTTACTCAATCATTACGTACCATACTGGACATGGCATAAAAAGTGATATACATTTTTTAAAATTAGCAAACAAGTCATTCAAATCTTTAAACAGCTCAAAAAAACTAAGATGAAAATCTAATTAACTGTAGCATGATTTAAACATTTAAACTTCTATTCTTCAGCAATTGTCAAGAACCAGGCTTCCTATATAGTCCGTAAAAAATTAAATTTAAAATGTTATTCTAAATACATAATAATAAATAAATACATAAAAGAATACAATCTAATAATGAATCTACATTTCCTACTTAATCCAACGTCTAAAAAATACATTTAAAAATCCTAATCCAGTAGTCAAAAAATGACTGCAAAAGTTACATAAACGCATTGGTTGAGTTATGGTAAGAATTTAAGAATCAGAAGACAAAGACTGGTGGGTAATGATGTCATTATTTGGATAAAACTGAGCTAATGAATATTAAATCAGCTCACGGTGACTGTGCTTTTCCAGACTGTCCAGTCATGTTAGTTCATATTGGTTAATATTCATGAGCCAAAGTTGTTCTATGCTGTCTTGCCATTGAAATATCAAGCCAGCACTGTTTGCTTATACATAATCTAATATTAATCCAGAGATACAGTACTATATGTATACTATATATCAAACAAATGTAATATTATAAAACAATTACACATAACACATATAAAATAAACTAATAAAAAATCCTAAAGGTATAGCAAAATAAAGCCTATAGCTGAAATGTAGTTTTAATGGGAGATAAGAAACGATATCAGACGATGGGGATGGGAGTTGAAAAGTGGTCCATGGCCACACTGCATTAGACTCTATTGGAATCAGCTGTGAGGGTTAGTGGAGTCTCGTGTGTGTTTTTTGCGATTAGCTCTATTTGTTTTGCATGGGTGAGTGACCGTTAATGGAGCTGCTGCCCAAGAAGAGCTGTCAGATGAGTCACTTATGAGGCTCCATTTCAGTTAGTAAGAGTTTAGAATGTAGCAGCCTTTGTAGACAACAAGGCCGCTCACTAGGTTTTGGAACAGACTTCAAGCGTGAAATTTGCAAGGAAGAATTTGGAACATTTTTTGCCTGTGGTACATTCTGTTAGTGGATTCATAGTCGGGGTTGATGGGGTCGTCGTATCCAATCTCCGCAGCTCGGCTTCTCTCCTGGTACATGTAAGCCCCCCTTACCAACTTGGCACCGAAACACCAGCCCTCCCTCCTTGATAGCTCCACATCCATGGACACGTTATCAAATGCCTCCTGTGCACAGATAATTCATTACATTGCTACAGATAACCTGATTTTGTATGAATTTGATATATCATGTAAACAAAAATTTGCAACACAGACCTCCCTCAGAAACCAAATGGCACAAATTGTTTATTCATAAATTGTCATGGTATTGAAATTAATGCTGTGGGGACTTGTTTTAATATATAAAGAGGATAGACAACATTAAAGGAATAGTTCATTCTAAAATGAAAATGTGCTGAAAATTTACTCACCCTTAGGTCATGCGAGATGTAGATGAATTTGTTTCTTCATCAGAAACAGATTTGGAGGAATTTAGCCTTACATCTCTTGCTCACCAATGGATCCTTTTCAGTGAATGGGTGCCGTCAGAATGAGAGACCAAACAGCTGATAAAAACATCACAATAATCCACATGACTCCAATCCATCAAAAAGCTAAAGAAAAAGCTGCATATTTATAATAAATGCATCAATAAGAAGTTTTTAAATCATTGCTTCCAGCTAAAATACAAGTCCTCTATCCATAATGTGGCTTTCTCCGCTGAAGAGGTTTTCTCGTCTGAATCGGGAGAGAAATATACAGTATCAAGCACTATATAAAAGTGTCTAAAACTGTTCTAAACAAACATGTCTGTGGATTTTGATGTGAGAGGACAACAGGGGATGTACTTCACTGGAGGAAGCATTATTGTGGATTATGGAGTCATATTTTGATGGTTTAAAGTTAAAATGTCTTAATGTTGGATTTACTTCTTGCAAACACGCTTTTCACTTCACAAGACATTAACTGATGAGGTCTTGTGATTGTGATGTTTTTATCAGATGTTTGGACTCTCATTCTGACGGCACCCATTCACTGCAGATGATCCATTGGTGAGCAAATGATGTAATGCTAAATTTCCTTAAATCTCTTCCAATGAAGAAACAAATGCAACTACATCTTGTATGGTCTAAGGGCGAGTAAACATTCATCAAATTTAAATTTGTTGGTGTTATCTACTGTATTTTCTGGAAAATAAGTAGCAACGGGTTAAAAATGCATTGTTTACAGAAAAATACAGATAAGTTGCATCTGTGTATAAAAGCATTATTACATTCAGAAATAATGTAAAAGACCAGTAAATAAAAATCGAAATGTTTACAAACATTATACACATGTATTTTAGTTTCCCTCATTCTACAACATATACAGAAAAAATTGCAGAACAGAGTAGGAATGAAAAATATAAGTATAAAACAAACATGAATTATAGTGACATTATAAAACAACATTTATTATAAACCCTGGAATAATGCATTTAAAGTGAAACTGAAACTACCTAGATTTGGCAAATGCGCTATACAAATGTTTTTGGCCTCACGTATCTCTCTCGTCTGGCACAAATCCAAATCCTGATCGCTTTGGAATATCAGTTGCAGCACATTTTTGATAATTAAAAAGCACAAATTATATTCTGGAAAATTTGGTACATATAAATGTCTTGGCAATAGTAGCAAAAACAGCATATTTATTCATAAATGCTAAAAAAAAACGGTCATGAAAAACTAATTATTACCATTTTTGGTGCAAGAATCCATGACCAACATTATAAGCATACCCTAAAGTATATGGAGACTCAAAGTTGTCATAAGTGTGCGTGCACTGCATGTCTCTAATTGTCACCATCATAATTTTTTACATTTTGAAGATGAATTGCAATATGAAGACAGATTCCAAGCACTGCTTGGTGATGCTGCATTGTCTAAAATGTTATTCTGCTATTACTGTATAGCATGTTTTCTGCACAGCATCTAACTGTAGATAAATCCCAGAATATCATCATGTGATCCACGTTAACACCATTCAAAGGTGTCAGACGTGTGTGTGTGTGTGTGTGTGTGTGCATGTGTGAGGCTCACTTTGAGGTAGCACTGATAGGTGTTGAATACGACAGCTTTGTCTCTGTTGAAGATTCTCTTCATTTCCACAGTGAGTCTGCTGATGGCAGGTTGGAAATACGTCTGTTCGGCGTCCACCATCAGCCTGACGCCATTTTCCACCGCATGCTGTTCAGCACATGAGAAGCAGGCGGCGAGTTAAAAACACATTAATCAGCTGACTAAAAAAAGATATCACCACAGACAGCGGCATTTTAATTGATGTGGCAACCGTCATTCCTGATATAACCAAGGATTTGTCAACAAACAACCTCCGGTTATAATAATGACAGTGATACAGTGGTGCTAAAAATTATTTGGACATTTAAAAATGCTTGCATTAGATAACAAAATAACAAGCCAAGTGGCATTCATTTTAAAGTGCACATGCAAAACACGTCAAAATAAAAGTAGTTTGATAGGTTTAAAGGCTAAAACAATAAATATACTGTTCAAAATGAAAATACAAAGAATTAACTACACTACTGTATAAAAGTTTGGGGTTGGAAAGGTTTCTTAATGTTTTTTAAAATAAAGAAGTCTCTTATGCTTAACCAGGCTGCATTTATTTGTTAAAAAATACAGTAAAAACAACAATAATGTGAAATATTATTATAATTTAAAATAAGTGTTTTCTATTCCAATATACTTTAAAATGTAATTTATTCTGTGATGCAAAGCTGAATTTTCAGCATCGTTACTCCAGTCTTCAGTGTCACATGATCCTTCAGAAATCATTCTAATATGCTGATTTGCTGCTGAAGAAACATTTCTTATTATTATCAATGTTAAAACAAAGTTATGCAGCTTAATATTTTTGTGGAAACCATGGTACATTTTTTTCAGTATATTTCGATGAATGGAAATTTCATCAGAACAGCATTTATTTGAAATAGAAATATTTTGTAGAATTATAAATGTCTTTACTGTCACTTTTGATAAGTGTAATGCATCTTTGCTGATAACAAAATCTTACCCCAAACTTTTAAGGTTGGAAATTATTTTGGCATAAGTTGCATCACACCGCAAAATCACGGTAGAATGAGTGAGATCCACTAGGTCACAGTTCCAACTTGTAAAAAACAACTTGGATTTTTTTGGAGAACCAATTTGGAGCAAAACTGTTATATGCAATCTCTAAACTTTGTTTGATTTGGTACTTCCAGGCTGAAAAACAGGAAGCCTTGAGTCTACGGTGAGTCACACTGCTTGTACCAGCGGCCTTTCACAGTGCGACATAAACCCGATACATGTTCCTGGCATCAAGTCGACGGGGCGGAACAGCTCTCTAACCTCCACACTCTGCTGAAGGCTTTCTCAAAATCAATCTCTGTTACATTTTTCATCCATGACTGTCTGTTAGACTATGACCTTCTGCCACTCCGCATGAATACCACAAGAGAAATATAAGAGGAACACAGCCAATGAACGCACCTTAGCCAAGACGTCCAGTCGCTGAAGCATCCTTTTCATCTGCCTTTCCTCTTCCTCCGTGAACTTGGACAGAAGAGGCTCCAACTCACCAGTCTGTTGAAATAACAAATAAAAAAAATGGAACGAAATTCAGTATTTGAACAGAAATTCAGAATATGGGTGCATTTTCATTTGAGAAGTGAATCTTACTAATATTGATTTTCTTTTAAGTACAGTTTTATTTATTATTTTTAAACAGATGGTTTTGGATTATTGGACAGAGATCTTTCAAGTAGAGGGTACAGTTTTTGTATTACATTACCTTCTCCTATTCCATTTTATTATGCAATAAGAAAGGCATTCATAGGTTGACTTCCTAAAGACTATAAACATTCGAAGAGTTTATAGCAACTCCCTGTCTGACCGAACAATAGAAGAAAGAGGTGTTTTGGAAATCTGATTGGAAACAATATTCATTAGAGCTGCATGTTAATTGTTATTGATCATACTTGGGGTTGGTACGGAGATTTTGTTTTGTAACAATTAGTGATATAAACAAGTGTTACTTCAGTATTACTTGTAATAGTGTTTATTCTTATTTTGAATCGGAATTTACTTTTATATTTTCAGTTTTCGCATACGTTGTTAACGTTCAGATCAAAGCATAAACAACGTATCCGCGTACATACGTATGTGATACTCTCCAAAATGGCAAAAAAGGGTGACGCGGAGGAGACGAATTGTTTAATAAAGTCGTTATTTTTGTTTTCTTAACGCACAAAAAGTATTCTCGTAGCTTCGTAAAATTACGGTTGAACCACTGTTGTCACATGGATTATTTTAACGATGTCCTTGCTACGTTTCTGGATCTTGATCGTGTTAGGATCCTTGCTGTCTATGGGAGGGTCAGAGTTCATCAAAAATATCTTAATTTGTGCGCTCCCGAAGATGAACGAAGGTCTTACAGGTTTGGAACGACATGAGGGTAGAGTAATTAATGCCAGAATTTTCATTTTTGGGTGAACTATCACTTTAAGTTATGCAAAAAAAATGAAGACACCCCCCAAAAATGAAGATTTTCTATACTTGTGATGGAAGTCTCTTGCTTCTCTTGCAGGCAAAATTCCAGACATATCTTCATAATCGAATGACCTGGGAAAAACTAAAAACTGCGAAGGGGCATTTGCTATGCTTATAGAACCAATTAGACCATGAGAAATCGATAACCCTCTTAATTTATGCTGTGGTTAAGGTATCCATTTCTTGCTGTCTGAATACCTGCAAGTTCGGGACAACCAGTAGATCAGATATCTTCGTTCTCTCGTCGATCAGACGGTTCCAGTCCAGCATGTCCACCATGCTTTGGGGAACACATAAAATACAGCATTCACGTTTCAGCAGCTTGTCACAAATTATGTTTCTAAAACATTAAAAGATTTGCATGCATCATTACGGAACTGGTCGATTCTGCAGCGCAAAGTGCTCTTATATGAGTTTAGTTACTCAGGGGTTTAGTTGACTCAAGGGGGTCAAGTAGAGTAATGGAGCACCCGTGGAATAGTCCTTGAGTAGCTCTCCTCAGTTCATAAGATAACTTCATTGTCTGCCATTGATTGGAAAGATTTACAAGTCTGAGTGTCAGAACAGCTACGGGAAACTGGTGTTTCTCACCCTGAAGAGTGCAGTCGTCCTTCAGTGAAGCAGCTCTGAATGTTGCCTTGAGCTCCCAGTCTAGCTAGACATGTCTGCAAAGAAAACACAGACGTTTCCATTCATCAGACCAAACACTCCAAAAAGACCGCATGATTAGAGGGAGAGTTCACCCAAAATGAACCCATTGGGTTTTTGTGTTCCAAGGAACACAAAGTGATACATTCTGAGGAATCAAGGGTCAGTTAATGTAGTATCACTATTGTTCACCCAAAAATGATAATTGGCTGATTTCTGTTTGATTTGTGCAGATTTCTCTCTTGATTCAGACAACACAACTTTTTCCCTGGAGAAAGTAATAATATAGAGGACTTAGAAGCAAAAATTAGAAATTGAAAACGTCTAAATAATGGATACTATGTTTATTATAAACATGCCGCTTTTTGCTTTACAAGACATTAATTGATGGACTGGAGTGGTGTGGATTACTTGTGGATTCTTGTGATGTTTTATCAGCTGTTTAGACTCTCAAGTCTGACGGCACCCATTCACTGCAGAGGATCCACTGGTGAGCAAGCGATGTGATGCTAAATTTCTCCAAATCTATTCCGATGAAGAAACAAACTCATCTACATCTTGGATGGCCTAAGGGTGAGTAAATTTTCAGCAGATTTTCATTTTTGGGTGAACTACTCCTTTAAGCAAAACCTACTTCGGTTTATTTAATGGAAATTATCACGTATAAATGTCCCGTGTAAGTGTCTGCTAAAAGACTAAATTATTTATTGTCATGTTAATTACATTTTGCCATTAAAATGAATGAAGGTCATACTGTACAGTCATTGCAATATAGCGTCCAGTTGCTTGCTGTAGGTCAGATTTGTTGCAGCCGCCTTACAGTCTATTGCAGTATTAAACACGCTTTAGTGTTGGTTGATCTGTGCGTTTGGCCGCAGTTTGAACCCAATTCGTACCTGCAATTGCTCTAGATCCAGTTTCTGCTCCAGTACCTCCACGCCGTCTTTTCCCTGCTTGGCAGCCAAGAAACTGAAAAAGCGTCTCCATTTCACCAGCACCTCGGAAAACTGGAGCTACAGACGCCCGAGGGAAGGATGAGGAGCCTGTTTAGTTCACCAAGGTGATGGATTTTAACCCTGTGATGAATGAACCCTGCCTGAACCTCAGTCTTACCAGGAATTGTGGTCGCCCCAAGGCAGTCATCTTAATAGCCGAGAAACCGTCTTCAGAACTTCCACCTGAGCAGGCAGGTGATTTTCTTTTAGAGTTATTTTAGAGGTAACTGCAGCAATGGACGTGAAACTGCCTTTTTTAGGAGCAATTTTCCAGGAACGCTGAATGAATTCTATGCAGTTATACTTAGTGTTGCCGGTGCATTACAATGGGTGTTTCTCCAATAGCGCTGGCATAATGGAAAACTTGAGCTGCATGCACACACAAATATAAATGCTTTGAAAAGTTGGTCAGCTTCCATGCTTTCTTGGCGCTCTTACACATACACTAAAAATACATGCAAATAATCTATATAGCACACAACAAGGATTAAAGGAATCACAGGATAAAACTTTGCACCACTTTCCACGAATAGAGTACATTTTGGTGTCCCGTCATTTCTTTGAAAGGAGGCATAAATCTCAGCTTGAGAGGTTTGATGAAAGCCAGAACACAATGTTACAGAAAAATCAACTTATTGCAAGGCAATGCTGTTTACTTGAGAGTAGAAGTGTTTTAAAACTTGCTCTGCCTTTGAAAAAGGCATCATATATGCCATCACGACATCAAAATCTAAACACATGTTGATGTGTCATACTCTATGTTTGTATGGTCTATGAATATGTGCCATATTGAATAATGTAAACTCATATAATATGGCACAACTCTGACACTATCAAATAAATGGTATTATCTCACAATGTGTGGCTTGTGTATTTAGCTATATTTCCTGGCAAACCTGATCTTGAAGAATAGTTTGGCGTACACCCCTCATAACTCCTCCTTCTGGACTCTAAAATATATTACTGACATCATTTAGACCCTGTCTACAGATTAATGTGACTTAATTTTCCTTTTCTGCCTAATAACACCAGGCAAAAGGGACTGAAAATAAGCCTTTTGACTAACTTGTGTACATTTACATTTATTTGAATGTTTATCAGTGTATATTGTCCCTTTTCTTAAAATAACTAAATGCCATTCAAATGAACAAATTGTATTAACTTGGAATATGTTGTGTGTTTCAATAGTATATATATATATATATATAGAGATATATATATATATATATAGATATAGATATATTTTTGTCCAATTATATTACTTATATTTAATAAATTAAAATAATCTCCTTAATAAATGCCAAATAATGATATTTATTTATACCCTATACTCCTATTGTTTCTTCAGTTCTGTTTTCATTAAAAAAAAAAAGATTAAAATCAAGAAGTTGAAAATTATGCTGGATAATTGGGGACCTTCGAGTCAAAAAGTTTAAGAAACACTGTTTTAAACAATTCAGACAGACATCCAAAAAGAAATAAAAAATAAACAGATCATATAATATTTAGCTGTTGCCAGTTAACATTATATGAAGGTCAAAAAAATTAAATGAACTTGATCTTGTTTTAAGCCCTGCTTTGTATCCTATTTGTGGAAAGTGCCCTGCTTACATTCTATGTTTTGGTCACTGCATTTTCTAGCTCTTGGCTTTTGTTTTGCTTGTAAACTGACTCCAATTCCAAAGTTAATTACTAATCAGCTTTAATAGATGGTCTGTTACCCGAGGCTTTGATGCATTTCAGGAAAGTCTCCATGTGTTGGTCGCATTTCGCCTCATCGGCATAGAAATAAGTACGAGCGCTTGTCACGCCTTCACGACGATCGCCAAACTTCCGATGGGCTGTGAACTTCTTCTCCCGGTGGTCAGCTCCTGAAAACAACGTCCAAAAGGGAAAGTTTGACCTTTTACTTCAATATTACAAAATAAATGGTGCACATACTCACCAGGGCTTTCTTTCTCTGATGAAGACATGCAAGATCTATCAATAAAGAGAGAGACATTGACATTTTTAATAAAACAGGGGACTAATGAAACCAACTACTTGTTCTTTAGGTCTTTTTAGAGACCTTTAGCCAACAAAATGAAGAAACAGCAGTTTCTGTAGAGAGGAATCAATAATAACTGCAGAGGCTGCTATGAAGTCACTTTACTGTGGTGCGCTTCTGCTATTTGTTTCCCTTCTATATTTCAGGGTCAGCACTTAAGAGTCACAAACTGACCCCCGCCTGATGTCTATGCTTATACCCGCATGCATTTAAACTCTCTGCTGTACAACACTGATGCTCAGGCCAGGCATTCAAACCAACTCAAAGGTTACACAGCCACACGGGGCAGTGATTTGCTTAGATTGAGCTCCTGTGATCTCCACATCTTTCGAACAGCACTCACACCAACGCCTCCACTCTTTCCCATCCACCCCCAGAGCCGTGGATACGCTGCATGGGGCGGCTCAATGGAGACAACGTTTTGACGTCTGTAATGTTCCAACAGGAAGGAATGTTGAGATGTTGATGGGGTCATTAGCGGACGGACTCGAGCCCTTCCAGACTTAAAGTGCTCAGTTAATGCCTCAGCCTGCAGCTAAACAAAACAGAGTTATACATGCAACATATGAGAATCTTACTTCCAAATCTCTCCATTGTTTGCAAGAGAAAATCTGAAGAGATGGGTCTATTTATCTACATATAGCAACTGAATATAAATGCAAACGAAGAGATATATTTTCAATGAAAAACTTTAGATTTTACCACAAAGTTACACGGCAAATAAAGGATGCATAAAGAAAAGAGTATTAAAGAATAAAGAATATTTAGCCCCTTTTCATTGTTTGCTAGGGAAATTTTGATGTAATATCTCTTATTATTAACATTAAAGACAAATATAAATTCAAAAGAAAATAGATTTTCTAGGCCTATATCTTAATTATCTCTATACATCGATGAAAAAAAAATCACTTCAAAGTCACAAGAAAAAATGCATAAAGAAAATATTTTGCATGTGAACCTTTCTGCTGTAATTGTCAAAAAAAAATATATATATATATTCGCTGCTGTAATTACCTTTACGCTGTTTTTAATAATGTTTGCAGTTATATATTCACACTCATAATACATACTGTATTATGATACTGTATTATTATAATATATATATTAGTGTTGTCAAATGATTAATCGCGATTAATCGCATCCAAAATAAACATTTTTTGTTTGTGTAATATATATGTTGTTTGCTATGGTTTATTATTATGTATAGTAAAATACACACACATACATATAATATTTTGAAAAATATTTACATTTATATTATGTATTTATATATATATAATATATTTATAGATAAACAATAGCATATGTTTCTTTTAATAATATACAGGCATGTGTTTGTATTTATATATACATAATAAATATGCACAGTATACACTCATATATTATGCAAACAAAAACTCTTATTTTGGATGCGATTAATCGCGATTAATCGTTTGACAGCACTAGTTTTGTTTCAAGCACAGAGGAATTGTGGAATTGTCTTGGGCAGACAGCTGAATGTTATATAGCAGACAATTCATAAAATCAATACATGCAAGTCAATTACAGAGGACCGATGGTTGTTATTATAATAATGGCTGTCTGCACCAAACCAAGACTTAACAATAACAGCTTTTTCATGCAAAATGATACATGGCAAGAACGGCATCTGAGAACTCACGGAATGATCAGCCCTGGGTTCCTGCATATTAGATGGCAGCCTACTCAAATGCCACATCCTCCAGCATTCTCCCTCTATCACACCCTTGATAATGCAGAAAAGCCAAGCTGAGCACTCTATTCTGTATAACAGCATTACAGGATCCATTGGGGTGGATGTTAATGCAATATTGATAGGGGCAGAGGCTCTAAAACACACATCACGAACATAAATTAGCTTTTATTAGCCAGTGACCAGCCAGGGTCCTCTGTGGTTGTAAAGAGCATTTCCAATAAACGCTCCATTTCAGCTCATTTCGTCTGTGAGGCGAGCGATCGTGGTGATCTAGCGCCCCTCTCAAGCGACGGAGAGAACTGCTCTTCACAGCCACAGAGTAATCTGAGGAGGGACGCCTATAAAATTGCTCAGACCTCTGACAGCTGCGTTCAGAAATGAGAGCAGTGATGTGGAGGAGAAGTCCATTTATTGGATCGCACTCTGTATAACTGGCTTTTCCTCATAATCCAAATGGCATATCATCTATATCTCCGTCTCTTTCTCTCTCTCTCCCTCAGTACTCAGGCTATACATTTCATTTATATTTCCAGCAGGAGACCCTCTGGGACAGCACTGACATTCTGTAATTTCCAAAAGGTCAATGACAAGAACAAATTAAGACATTTTTTAATCAAATGTCATAACGTTGACACAATGTAGGTGAGGCAAATGGTTAAGGACCTGGGCTGATAATAGAAAGGTCACAGGTTCAGTTCCAGGTCAGGATGAATGACAAAAAGTTACCTTCAGAATTATTAAGAACAAACCAAGTAGACACACAAGTCTGCATTTCTAACTAGCCCAGACTGCAATTAGCATACAAGTTGCATGAAATGAAAACCGTCTACTATTTGACAAATAATGTGTGTAAATGTTTCAGTAATGCTGACAAACAGGAAACAAATTACATTTGAGAGCATATTTTTAATCTTATTTGGAAAGTTGAATATGCATTGGGTGGTTGATAGGGCATCACAAGAAGTCAAAATCTCTGAATTTGCAAACAGGATTATTATAGTTAATTATGGCTACTTATATTATTGCTAAAACTGAAACAAAAACTATTTATTCGTTCATTCATTCATTCATCAGAGAAGAGATGCTTTGCACCATATTTAGCTACTAGCTATTTTGTATTTTTTTAATGCAAAATAAATAAATAAAAACAAATTAAATAAAGCTTAAATAGCATAAAAAAAAATTTAAAATGCACAAAACGCACTAAAATTCATAAATGGAAATAAATCAAAACAAAAACAGAATCAAAACCAAATGTATATATTTAACATTAATTTTAAACGTTTAAATAAAACAAAAAAACTAACTAAAATAAAAACTGAAAAAATATAAATATATTTGGGATGATCTCCATGTTTTGACCAATAACAAAATATCCAGTCATTTTGTTTTCTTTTAGGGGGTCAGACATCCCTCTCCCCAATAATTCATATAGACATTTGTTCAAATCACTAACCCTAAACACGTGCAATAGTAATAGTGATGCAGGTTTGAAACAAAAAAATAATAATAACCCACTGATATCACAACACTGCATAAACTACTATAAAACATTTGCTGTTGTGGAAACAGAGAGCAGCTCTCTATCTGTATGTGTACCATGAAACAAGATTCCTAAACAGTGAGCATGTTGATACCCTCAACATAAGCCAATCAGAAACAATGGGCCTTGACCGAAACAGCCAATAGCATATCAGCTCTTTGTTTACATCTGTGACAGCAGATCAAATCTCAGTCTATTTCTGTAGGCTCTCCACATGAGCACAAATCACAACATGGCCATTAACCTCTAGGCCCTCTACCGAAAAGCAGTTAGTGTGATGCAAAGCAGGTCTTAAAGACTAATTCAGGCCGAAAGATTTTGGAATCGTTCTGCCGAGCTAGGAGGATCTAAAAGGGAGAAAGTTTTCAAAACACTTAAGGATTCAACTAAACTAATTGCACAAAACAGCAGGTTGATATTAAAGAGAGCAAAAGTTCTTAATTAGCTGCTTTAAATTAAGCTAATTAAGCACTATAGCTCTATGGAGCAAAATAATTGCGCTCATTTATATTCTGTTCTTATACTTGGTGTGATCTATATCACTGATTTATTTATTTTGCTCTTAATTGGTCAGGTCTGGCTAATGTATTCTGCAAATAAATGCCTGCAGACTAGTTAAATGTTCAGCTGAATGTAAAATTTTCCTATCCATAGAATCTATCTATCTATCTATCTTAAAATAAAATAATGTTAAGCTGAATGTCTTGAGCAACATTCTCCTATGTAGTTGACAGACTTCGCATTTTGTTAAATTGCACACAAATCTTACCAGTCACCTTGGTACCTATGATCGATTGAAGCAGCCGTAAACATGGTAGTTTGTGGATGTAAGGAGCAGAACTACAAGAGAGCACTTACTCCATCTCTTTCCTCTCAGCCTCTTCCTGTGAGAGATCCTCTTCTACACTATAATCCAGCACAGCCCCGACTCCATACGCTTGGTTCTTCTGCACTACAGGCCTGATGGACTGATGGTCCTCTCCCGCCACAAACTGACCGTAGAATGTCATCTTCATAAACTGCTCAAACATATTCTGTCCCAACAACTTTCTGCTGAGGTCCATTATCTGTATGAGACAGAGAGAGTGTTGTCAAGGCATGCACATATATTACAGTATCATCTGAAGTCATCTTGAGCTGAGAGCCCTATATTCTTTTAGGTAAGCACTCAATGCATACTTACTAATATTTGAATGATTAAACTGTTTCCCCTTAAACACTACTTGTTATTTAATGCAATGCATACATATTTAAGTGTGGCTTACTGTAGGTGCCTTGCAGTTTGGGGCCACTGTGTATACTGTATATGGGACTAGAGACCATGTCAATCGGAACACAGTTCATTCATGCACTCTAAAAAATGCTGGGTAAAATAGGGACAAACCCAGCAACTGGGCGGTTTTGACCCAGTGGTTGGGTTAAATGTTTAACCCAACCTTCTGGGTAGTAACCCAACCGCTGAGTCAAAACAACCCAATTGCTGGGTTTGTCCCTATTTTACCCAGCACTGGGTTGAATTTAACCCAGCATTTTTTAGAGTGTGGGACTCTCTTCTAACGAGCTGGTGATTTGAATCAAGTGTGTTGAACAAGGACATGCAAAATATGCGGAGCTGGGGGTCATGAGGACCAAGATTAAGAAACGCTGTTGTAAATGTTGCCTAAAGGTCAAAGAGACTTGCATAAGTCTGAGGTACATTCTGTCCTTGCCAGTACACTCTAAAAAATGCTGGGTTAAATATAACCCAGCGCTGGGTTAAAAAGGGACAAACCCAGCTATTGGGTTGTTTTGACCCAGCGGTTGGGTTAAATGTTTAACCCAACCTTCTGGGTAGTAACCCAACCGCTGAGTCAAAACAACCCAATAGCTGGGTTTGTCCCTTTTTAACCCAGCATTTTTTTAGAGAGTGTATAATCTTGGCTCTAGTAACTACACACTAACCACATGACTGCTCCCTGGCAAGATGCCATTCCTGCCAATCATCTGGGACAATGCCACAGGAGTAATTCCAGACCGGAACATGGAAGTCTTTCATACACAGTACGGTACTAGAACAGGATGCCTCTCCTTTTTGGTTAATATAACTATATAAGCATTAAATACATTACATACCTCTTTATTCTTATCAACCAGGATGTCATAGGAGCACAGTTTGAAAACTACCAAGCTTCTAAGCAACTCAAGAGTGTCTTTGCTCTTGTAGGCTCCTTTGGTCTGTTCAAAGTCAATGGAGATCTTGTTACTGTAAGGTACATGCTCTCTGCTGTCCACGGACTGGTCTTCTGTGTTTGTTTTGGTTGGATGTAACGCTTGCACACTCCGATGATGGCGAGTGGAGATCACCAAACTCCTGTCAAGAGTCGCGCGCCCAAAGGCAGGGAGAGTTTTGCGGAGAGACATCAGTTCAAGACTTCTGTACAGACCACAGATACAAAGAAATCTCCTTCACCCTGTTATTATATTTAATGCAACCTGTGGGGTCCCGCCCATATTCAAATCTGGGCTAAAGGATTGACACAAATCCAGTGACGTTTCTGTTTACCAACATGTGCTGCCATAAAAGGGATGCTGTTGCATAAACGTTCCGTGACGTAAATATTACAGTTTTATAATTCCGAGATGGTACATAAATGTACAAATTTGTTTAGTTTGACTTTCAGGGTACACATGCAACGTGTGGGTTTCGATAATGCAGAAAAAAAACTATTCACCGAGGATTTTATTTAAAATATCCTGTTGTTGCTCTCTTTGTCGTTTAGTTTGAGAATGTTTAGTTTTGCTCTTGCAGCTGTGTTTGTGACGTAAACGTTTGTTGTGCATGTTCTATGAAGTTAACAGAGGGGGGAGCCGTTGCATTGTTAAAGTAATTCACTTTACAAGACTGGGGGGAAAAAAACTACTTAGCTAAGCTGACAAAACTTATGGAGATGTCCAAAAGTTATTCATAAACAAAATAAAATAACATTTTGTTTACTTACTCAGACCGCAAAAGTTTAGGTCCGGGTTAGCCTGTATTATAATTTACAAAAATTATATTAATAAACCATATTAAGTCTATATCATCACAAATGAGGGGAAGAAGCTGTAATTGATCAATCTTAATGTACAGTAACTATGCAAGAATGCATGCATTTGTTTAGCTATTTGTGAAAATGACCACATAAATAATATGAAACAGGTCAAAAACCAACTTTTTAAAAAAAAAAGGTCAATCTGGCATGTTGAATGCTTTTAAATATAAATTTAGCTGTACACTTATTTGTTCTGCGTGACTTAAATCCAATATTACCACATGCACATAAGTAGTAAGTTTATACAACACACAGACCCTAGTATTATGTATAAAATCTAAAAAAAAAATACCAAAGGACGTTTTAACAAAAAGACTACACTCTAAAAAATGCTGGGTTAAATACAACCCAGTGCTGGGTAAAATAGGGACAAACCCACAATTGGTTGTTTTGGCCCGCGGGGGGTTACTACAGAAGGTTTGGTTAAACCATTTAAACATTTAACCCACCGCTGAGGGTCAAAACAACCCAATTGCTGGGTTTGTCTCCCGTTTTAAAGCCCAGCAATTGGGTTGTATTTAACCCAGCATTTTTTAGAGTGTATGCTAATATATTTATCTGTTTACTTCTATTCGTTTATTTACTCTTCAAATTTCAATATGTCTCTTTTAGTGGTTATAATTACGGGTAGGTAGTTATTATATTACATTAAACAACTAAAGTTTATTACATGGGTACGCGGTACTTGTGCGCGCGTGCGCATTAATGAGGAGACGAGACTGGCAGCGCGTTTGACGGGGCAGTAAGGGGGGCTGGATGGGTCCATGGTCCCAAGTCCTGAGCATATACACTATAGTCACACCCACTCGATGAGGAGCTGCTCGGGTGGTTTCGGTCTGAATTTGGGAAGCCGCTGCACGCCAAAGAGAGCACCGAATTCCCAAGAGCCAGAGAGCCAGAGATAGGATCACTAATTAGGAATGTCCCTTCTGAAAAGAGAACAACGATCCGTTTTAAAGTTCCCGTTTCTTTTCCAAAATGGACGTACTTAAAGTTTTGCAGAGCTTTTTTTTGTTTTTCTTGACACGTTCTGAAGCAGCATATCCTCTCTGAAAATCTGCATTTTGGAAATCATAGCGGGAAATTGGGAATACCAGGGTCTCAGAAGTTTCCAACAATGCACCAGTTTCGTCCACCAGTGTTTGGAGCGCATAATAAAAGCAGAAGTTCTCCTCTGGAACTGGGGCTGGACGGAGGGAATAACTGTTTGGTTTTATAACTTCTGTGCGCCCTCTCCTCCTCTTTTCTCTTCTCTGCCTCAGCCCTTGGAGTCTGAAAGCGAGTGGGTAAACGATTTATGCGGATAAAATAACTTTCAAACGATTGAAGTCGACGGTTTTGAGACTTAGAAGGTCATAACCCATCTGAACTTCTAGAGATTGTAAAGAAAAGGAATGCTGAGCAGAAGAGGCGCATGGAGAGATGCTGTTTCTTCTACCATGGATCTAAAGGGCACTTTAGCGGTTTTATTGCTTTGTTGCTTCTATGCTTATGCCCTGTTTTCAGTCAAGAACTCAATCCAAAGGGTAGGAACGTGTGCAAAGTTCCAGGGTAAGTCGGATGAATAACGTCAAAAGAAAGCATTAATGTCTTCTGATCATAGGGTAGACCCGATGCATGATATCAAGCAAGTACAAAGGCCTTATGCGTTTGAAAATCAAATGCTATTAAATTAAGGTTTATTGAATGCAGCAGTAATTAATGACAATTAAACACTAGGCCCATCACATAACGAGGTATTTAAATTAAGAGTTAAAAATGTAAAAGTTAAAAATGACATATATTTTTTTGTTTTTAAAGTGAAAGGAGAGGTTTGTTATTTCGCTATATGTTTGTTATAACACTAATTAATCACTATATATGAAAGTGCACAGCAATAAGTGACTTTTCAAACTGTACACACGTTGTTTGTGATGTTGTTCCAAATACAAATGCATTTGTGTCAGTCATCCTGTTTCACATCTGGGTCTGACACACGTTAAGGGATAGGGGGCGACACCAAACACTCCAGCAATTAACAATAATACTTAACAAAAGTAGTTGAGCATGGTGAACCTGGAAATAATCTCTAATATAAATATAGAAATAATAATAATAATATATATATTGGTTTTTATTGCTCTTTCTTCTCCAACATGTTTTAATAATCCACAAGACATGTGATATGCATGATTTTCATTCAAGCACTTAGATGTTATATAAACCCTGTTTTTTGGGGGGGGGAGTTTAGAGGGTTTTATCTTCAATTATGTTTATTTTCATTCTTCTCACAAGGCATTTTAGGGATTCTATCTCTAGCAGTGTAAGCAATGATATGGTTGTTTTCAAAAGTGTTTGTTTACTTGTGTGATTTACTGGCTCGCATGGCTATCGCTGTACTTGAGATCCGAATGGAACCAACCAGTATGATCTAGTTTTATTCTCTCACAAAACAAGATTCTCACCAACGCACAGACTTGACGATGAAGTTCACAGTTCATTACAAACTTGCTCAAAATTCCACACAGGAACTTTAATTGTTGCTAGAATCACGTTTGGTCCCCCCGCGTTGACTGCTGCTCAATTTCACATTTGTTTAAGCTTTCATCCACTTCCTAGCCTTCGCGTTCTGGGCTCGGTTTATGTTTTGGTTTTGACAAGAGCAAGAAGATCGGGCTGTGGTTGTAGGATCATGTCCTGCTAATCACGCACAACAAGCTAAACAAACTCCGACTGAAAGGCGAGAGCGCCCCCACACTTCAGAGGAAGCCGAAAGTGTGGAAAGGCCTCTCTGTGGTCACATTTTGGAGAATATAGGGCGGCATATGTCTTATATCCACGGAACACTTAAGAGTAATAAAAGTTTTAATGGGAAGCCCCTTGAAGTAGGATAAGCGGGATAATTTGAAAGGTTTTAGAAAGAGATGAATCATTTTTGTTTTCATAATGCTGATTGTAAGAGAGTCCTTTAAATGAAGCTGCACTTACAACACAGATGTTTCCCATGAATCGGCTGATATACACTCATTTTCAAAAGTTGGGGTTGGTACAAATTCTTACCGCTCTCCAAGGCTGCATTTGTTTGATCAAACATACAGTAAAAACAGTAATATTGTGACATATTATTATAATTTAAAATAGCACTTTTCATTTCAATATAATTTTAAAATATAATTTATTACTGTGATCTATAAGCAGAATTTTTAGCATCATTATTCCAGTCTTCAATGTCACATGTACTTTTCAATTCATTCAAATACATATACTTGTTATATTTCGGTGTTGAAAACTTGAAAAACGGTCAACAACATTTTTTGTTTCTTTGTAACCACAAACCACGCATAATTTCAAAAAGATTTTTGTAACATTATGCATGTATTTACTGACATTTTTTGATCAATTTAATGCATCCTTGCCAAATAAAGCATAATTTCTGTTCAAGAAAGAAAGAAGAAGAAATAAAAAACAAGTGTGAAAAAGAAAAGTGTTTATTTGAAATAGAAATCCTTTGTAACATTGTAAATGTCTTTACTGTCACCTTTAATCATGTCTCCTGTTGAATAAAGATTAATTTACTTGATAAAAAAAATCGGGGCCTAAAACTGTGACTAGTGAGTATATACCCATGCAAACATGCATGTTAAAACCTTAAGATAATTGTGTTGTGGTGCTCATATGGGAGAAATGGGTTCAATTCCAGTCCTTATTGTGTCCCAACCCCATTCCTCGCTCTTCCTCCCATCATTTTCTGTCAACGAAATGCATGTAAGTTGCTGCAGCAGGCCTGTTGTGAGATGCTTTGAATAAAACACCCACCGCAGACACATGCAAAATTCTGTCGGGGTCATATGTGATGGATTAAAAGTAATTCAAGCAAAAGAAATTAAAATTCTGTCATCATTTACTCACACTCATCTCGTTCCAATCCCGTATGACTTACTTGTCTTATCTGTGACCACCAAGGATTAGTGCTATGACGGGATGCATGCACTATATTTCAATTCTTCTGAAGCTGTAAGATAAGTGAACCAAATTTAAGTCATTAGTCACTGAATATGTATTCAGAATTGGTGCATGAAGAACTGGGAATGAGATTGAGAGTTCTTTGTGTTTTTTTAACGGATACCGACATTTTATATTTTGGATTTAGAAGAACATACTGCGTTTAAACAAGCTCAATTTAATATTCGGAAAGGCTATTTCAAAGCTTTCTATTTATATGGAGTCCAGACTGTTTATTAGACTGGCCTAATGAAGGACATTTGCATTGCTAATCAAATCAGGCCTTATTTGGGTTCCAGCCGCTCATTTGACGATGCAACAAAGTTATTGCTTCAAACGGCTCGTCTGGTTCGCATGACTGCTGTCAGCGAGAGGGTGGAGAATGGAATGAATGCTCACGCTTGTGTTTGTGCGACTGGATGCGAGTCAGTGTATGTTCGCTATCTGAAACATCTGCGCTTGTGAAGCTACAGATGGCATCCAGACATTTGCAATATTCCTCAAGAGCCACATGCCTAAATCTCTCATGGACGGTTGAGACTTTGGTCAAGGCATTTGCAAAATATGCTGATGCAAGATGCTGTCCTTCCAGATAGCAGCTTAATGTAATATAGATTGAATATTCCTTAACCAATAAGAGAGTGCACTTCATTTGACCTTGATTTGTCATCTTATCTTCAGGTCCCCAGGGTTTACATGCTGCAGTGGATGGACGCAGCAAGGCGAGGAGTGTTTAATGCGTAAGTGTCATTTCTTGTATGTTAGATCACTTCCCGAGTGTCACTTGATTTATATCTTGATTATGTCCTTCTCCCCTCAGCTCTCTGCGAAGGTAACTTCACTTGTAATGAGAACGAGGTGTGTGTCCGACCAAACGAATGCCGCTGTCGTCATGGATATTTTGGGGCAAGTTGTGACACAAGTGAGTTCATCAAGCTCATTTTAATTGTTAAAAAATATTCTTTGCTTTTTACTCGATGTTAGTCAGCTTTGAGGTCATTTATATGCTCATATAGCTACAATTTACAAAGATGTGCACTCAAAATGTACATTGTTTCTTTTCCAAGTAAGTGGACTTAAAATACTTTATCCAATTTTTTTTTTCCAATAAGTTGCTCTTGAAAAAATGTCCCAAATCAGCAAATCATAAAGTTGCTAAGCTATGATCAAAACTAAAGGCTATTTCTAAAAATAGTCAAATCTTTCAGTGTTCCAAACCAAATTCTACTTGTGAAGGCTTGTACTTGTTAATTGTAAAGAAATTGTGTGAAAAATGAACAGCACTGTTAACAATTTCAGCAGAATTTAAAGACAACATGACTTCAAAATTGAGCCATTTGACTCTATTTGAATATGTCTCTTATTCTAAAGAAGAAATATCATAATCGTTCATAATTTTCATAAAGTTCCTTCACCTCTGAATTGACTTTTCAATTCTAATGATGAAATCAAGGCCACTTGAATAGGAAAAAGTCATATTGATCAATAATATTTATTTAACTTCACTACTATTCAAAAGTTTGGGGTAAGTAACTTTTTTTTATGAAATTAATAATTTATTCAGCAAGGATGCATCGATTAATATAAAGGTGAACATACAGGGACATTTTTTTATTTCCTTTCAAATCAATGCTGTTCTTTTGAACCTTCTATTCATCGAAGTATCCTGAAATTTGTTTTGTCAATGTCCACTAAAATATTAAGCAGCAGTTTTAATGGTCACTATAAGTAATAATAATGAATAAATAATAATAGAACATGTTTTCTTGAGCTGCAAATCAGCATATTGGAATGATTTCGGAAGGATCATGTGAAGACTGGAGTATTCAGCTTTGCATCACAGGAATAAAATACAATTTAATATATATTTTTTAAAAAAATATATCAAGATTGTAATAACAGTATACAATATTACTGTTTTTACTTGTATTTTGAGCAAATAAATGCACCTTGGTCGGCATAAGAGACTTTTTTTCAACAAACAAAAAAAGAATCCCCAGACTGGTAGTGAATGGTAGTGTAGATACAATATAACACACATATAATAAGCATACTAGTATGCAATATTACAGTTTTTACTGTATTTTGAGCAAATAAATGCACCTTGGTTGATCATAGAGACTTTAAAAAGACTGATAGTGAATGTGTAGGGGTAGATATACAATATAACACACATATAATAAGCATACTAGTATGCAATATTACAGTTTTTATAAAAAAACTGTTTTTGAGGCACTAATTAAATGCACCTTGGTAGCCTAAGTACGCACGACTTAAAAAAAATACAAAATCCCCAGATTGTAGCGTATATACAATATAACACACATATAATAAGCTTTTTGTTAACAAACTAGACATGTTATACAGTGGTGAAAGAACAATTTTCACTGAGCAATCTGAGTTTTATAATCAACATAAAATATTGTCTAAAATACTTTTACAACAAGCTGAAAAAAATTCTTTCAGCTTCCCAGTTGCACAGTAAATATGTTTCTTTTCCTTTGACACTGTGCTTTTTCTGACTCCTCTAGAGTGTCCCGCTCAGTTCTGGGGTCCAGACTGCAAGGGCATGTGCACGTGTCACCCTAACGGTAAATGCGACGACGTGACCGGGAAGTGCACGTGCTACCCAAACCGCTGGGGTGAGAACTGCCAGAAGCCCTGCAACTGTCAGAAAGGGAAATGTGGCCAGGAGACGGGCAAATGCACCTGCCATGCCGGGTACTGGGGGCCGCAGTGCAATAACAACTGCTACTGCAGCATCAACTCACTGTGCGACCAGAACACGGGCCGGTGCATCTGCAACCCCGGCTGGTTCGGCCGGAACTGCGGCGCTCAGTGTGTATGTAACAACTCGCCTTGTGAGCAGTTTACGGGCCGATGTCAGTGCAGAGAGAGGCTCTGGGGTCAGCGCTGTGAACGGCACTGTCAGTGCGCCAATGGGAAGTGTAACCCTGTGGATGGATCGTGTACCTGTAAACCCGGATACAGAGGAAAACAATGCCGGGAGCCGTGTCCAGCTGGATTCTATGGACAGAACTGCAAAAACAAGTGAGGAAAAAATTATGTAGAGTACAATAAGTATTTTATGCTTACTGTGGCTGCATTTATTTCACCAAAAATACAGTAAAATAAAAATACAGTAACCAAAAATACTGTTTAAAAAATTACAGTAAATTTTTTTTTACAATATTGTGAAATATTATTTCGATTTCAAACGACTATTTTATATTTTGAAATATTTTTAAAATGTAATTTATTCCTGTTATGGCAAAAAAGCTGAATTTTCAGCATCATTACTCCAGTGTCTTAAGTATCACATGATCCTTCAGAAATGATTCTAATATGCTGATTTACTCCTCAATAAACATTCTGTATTATTAAATCTCAATGCTGAAAAAAGTTTTGCTGCTTAATATTTTGTGGAAACTGTGATGTTATATGATATACTACCATACACAAAAGGGGTAAGTAAGATTTTAAAAAATAAAAAAAGGGAAATAATTTTTTTTCTAGCAAGGGTGCATTAAATTGATAAAAAAATGCCAGTAAAGACATTTATAATGTAACAAAAAATATATTTCAAATAAATGCTTTTGTTTTGAACTTTCTATTCATCTATGCATCAAGAATCCTGAAAAAAAAATATTAGAGTACCACAAAAATGTTAAGCACAAAAACTCAAATATTGATAAAGATTTTAGAACCAGGGGACCTGTAATTTTATTTACAACTGAGCACCAATAATAAAAGCATCAAATCAGCGTATTTCACAATATTACTTTTCAAAACAGTAAAAAAAAAATGTGTACAGAATATTGGTGTTTATTTTTATGATGCAAAGCTGAGCTTAATATTTTTGTAATTTTATTGCCATAACATCATTGAACAAATATATATATTTGTTAGTTTTGCAATACAAATGTCAAAAAATTCTTAAATCAAATAAAAAAAAATCTTAAATCAAGATATTACTTGAAAAGCAAAATGACATAAGATATTGTTTTCTGAATAAAATATCAAAATTAAGTGAGTAAAAAAAAAAAAATACAATAATAGAGTAAGAACAATAATCTTGTTTTCCTTTTAAATTAAGTAGATTTTTTTTCTGTTCTACCTTACAGGCAAGAAAAAAAAAAAAAAAAAAAAAAAAAAAAAAAATTAATTTTTTTTTTTTGTCCTTGTTTTAATAATCAGTAATAAGTTATTTTTGTTTTAAACATAAACTTACATCATTTTGATTTGAAAACAAGACTTAATATCCAAAGTATTTTTGTTTAGATATCTGACAAGACAAAAGTACTGAGTAAGATTTTTTTTTTTTGGTATATTGGTTTTGACTGTCTTTTCTTGTTTCTGTTGCTCCAGATGTGGCCACTGTAAAGGCCAGCAGCCCTGTAAGGTGACGGAGGGTCACTGTGAAACGTGTGCGAGCGGCTGGAACGGGACAAAATGTGATCAGATGTGTGCAGAGGGTTACTTCGGAGAGAACTGTAAGGATCAGTGTCCGCCGTGCAAAGACGGTCACTTCTGCAACCGGATCAACGGGAAGTGTTCCCACTGCAATCCCGGCTGGATTGGAGATCGGTACACAATTTTGGCCATTGTAGCCAACTGTTATTAAAAAAAAATAAAGCTGTTAATGAAACAAGAACAAAACAAAAATACAAAGTTGACAAGTGAGGGGGGAATTGACTAAAAATAAGAATTACGTCTATTGACAGCGCTGTTTATTTACATATACTATCTGCATTGTTTTTAGTGAAGCACCCACTTAAGGAATTATGCACATCAAATAATAATAGAAACATAAATTGAAGTACATAAAACCATTTATACATCAATACACTACCAACTAAGACATTTGTGGTTGGTAAGATGTTTTAGTGTTTATGAAAGAAGTCTATTGTGCTCATCAAGGCTGCATTTATTTAATTAAAAATAAAATGGTAAATATTATGATATTAAATAACATTTTTCTATTTTAATATATTTTAAAATGTATTTATTCTTTGATATAAGCTGAATTTTCAGCTCATTACTCCAGTCTTCAGTGTCACATGATCCTTCAGAAATCATTCTGATATGATGAGTTGGTGCTTAAGAATCTTTCATTATAATCAATGAAAACAGTTGTGGAACCTGTGACATTTTTTTTTTTTCAGGACTCTTTTTTACTCATTTATTTGAAACAGTAATCTTTTGTAACATTATAAAAGTATTTACTGTCACCTATTTAATGTGTCCATGCTGAATAAAATTAATTACGTTAAAAAAAATCTTACCCCAAACATTTGAACATATAAATGTTAATAAATAGCTGAATTCAATAAATAAAACAACAATAGCATCAGGCAAATAATGCTAATTTTTATGAATAAAGCCAGTCTAAATACCTATATTTGCAATTAAGGAGAATTTAATGTGCTTAGAAACCACTTGATTAAACTAAAATTGCGTGTGATTAGTGATTCAAACAGAGGTTTTTACTATGAGATACATACCCAATAGTGCAAGGTTACCAATTTGATATCAGAAAAGTGCATCTCTGAAAGACTTTCACTAGTTGTGTGGCTGAGGAGTGTAGGAAGAGCTCTTTAACTCTTTCTTCCCCCCCTCTCGCCAAGGCCATTTTTTTTTAAAGTGCCAGCCACCTGTATGGTAGCCAGCGACCTGTAAGTAGATCTGTGTGTGTAGTGGGTATTGGGGGAAGGGGGTCATGCACTAAATGTTGATGACCTCCTAGAATATTTTTTGTGCTGTATGAATTTTTTAAATATGCGATACACCAAAAATAAAACCAGCAGGCAGGGAAGCCTCAGCTTTTAGAACACAGTTTTATCTAAGGCTTAAAGCATTCTTGATTTAATCAACCCTTGATAGATAGGTAGTGTTCATAAAAATAGCATCATTTTGAGCAAATAAATTTTTATCAAAACTCCATCGGGGGAATATTCAGTACGATATCAAAGCAAAATCCAGTAATCGCTTCTATCACCACCTCCAAAGCTGCACAGACATATACACTTCCTGGATCAAACATTGTACAATCTGACATTATGCAGTTTTCATTTATATACTGCCATTGCCGATGATCGCATTATTTTTCATACGCATCTGTTTACATAAGAGATTGCTCGTTTCTCCGTCCTGTACACGTGTTTTTGTTCGGGAGGTTTTGTACTTGTTCAGAAGATGTGTAATAGCACCCCGAGTGTATAACAGTGGAAACACGAAAAGCCGTAAAAACTCGTGTTTGGCTGGGAAGCGTTGTCTTCTAAAAGACGAGATAACTGGTCAATGGCGGAAGATAGTTAAAGGTTAGTTCACCCAAAAATTAAAATTACATCATCATTTACTCACCCTTGTGTTGTTCCAAACCTGTAAGACCTTTGTTCGTCTTCGGAACACAATTTATGATATTTTTGATGAAATCTGAGGGCTCTCTGACCCTCACATAGACAGCAATGTAACTACCACGATCAACGTCCAGAAAAGTACCAAGATGATCGAAAAAGTAATCCGTGTGACAGCAGTAGCTCAACTGTAAAGTTACGAAGGCACGTAATTACTGTTTTGTGCAAGAACCCAAACATCACACCCGTGTCATGATACTGTCGTGAACGCACGTCCAAAGTGACGCAGTAGAGACGAAAATGTGGAATAAAGTCGTTATTTTTGTTTTCTTTGCGCAAAAAAATATTCTCGTAGCTTCGTAACTTTACAGTTGAACCACTGATGTCACACGGACTACTTTGTCGATCATCTTGGTACTTTTCTGGACCTTGAACATGGTAGTTACCTTGCTGTCTATGGGAGGGTCAGAGAGCCCTCAGATTTCATCAAAAATATCTAAAATTGTGTGCCGAAGATGAACGAAGGTCTGACGGGTTAGGGGGGGGGGGGGGGGGGGGGGGGGGGGGGGGGGGGGGGGGGGGGGGGGGGGGGGGGGGGGGGGGGGGGGGGGGGGGGTGGGGGAACAACACAGAGTGAGTAATTAATGACAGCATTTTCATTTTTGGGTGAACTAACCCTTTAAGCATTTTCTTGGAGATTGTTTTGATGAAAACTAAAATCAAATTTGAAATTGACCAGCATTTGTATAACCTCTACCTCTTTCTCTCTCTGTATTCAGCTGTGAGGTGCGCTGTCCTAATGGCACGTATGGAGAAAACTGTGAAAAAGACTGCAGCCATTGTTTTAATGGAGACTGCCATTTTTCCACAGGAGAGTGTCTCTGTGACCCTGGCTTCTATGGGACATAGTAAGTCACATCTGAGTCATGCACAAATTAAGGTCATCTTGATATCTAGGTCTGTTTTCATTAACCAATGAATCATCCTGAGTCATCCTAAACTGTTTAAAGATGAGTAAACCTTTAAACAAATTACAGTGTGCAAAACAGGACACCAAAAGTGATTAAATGTGCATCGATGCTTTGTAAAAAGAGGCACTAAACATGTCCATCATAGAAAGAAATTATGATCCTAAGAGGAGCATCACATTAACACATAATTGTATGTTTTGTGAGGAAAAGCATATCTTTGCCCTTATACCAGAAAGAAAGCAGTTTTGATACTCTATCTATAATTACGATTGCAGGACTTATATTTTGAATATTTTGAGTGTGGATCACTTAAATGTTCAGATTTCACTTAAACTTTGTACAGAAGATAATTTCAGTCTTACGGTAGCTGTTTTTTTGGTTGATCAACTTTTTTAAAAATATTTATGTAATGGCAAATCTGAATTTTCATTCTAATATGCTGATTTGCTGCTTAAGAATCATTTATTACTTATTATAATCAATGTTGTAAATAGTTGAGCTGCTTAATATTTTTGTGGAAACCTTTACAGTTGTTTTTTTCAGAACTCTGATGAATAGAAAGTAAAAAAACGACATTTATTTGAAATCGACATCTTTATAGACTTAGATTACTGTTTATTTCTTAATCCAATAATAATAAAAAAATGTACTGTCCCTTTTTATCTATTTAATGCATCCTTGCTGATCAAGGTATGAAGTTGCATTTAAATAAAAATCCTACTGACCTCAAACTTTTGAATGATAGTGAAAAATTAAATAAACAAATACAAAGTGTTAGAATATTCAGCTTTCACATCTAAAATGGCCAACAGTGATATCCTTGTAATATCTGCAAATTACTTTATTTCACTTGATCAGATTATTTCAATCTATCTGTTGAGTAAGACCAATCTAAATATTAAACACTATTGAAAATTATTCTAATATTTACCACAAACTACACTTGAATCATATCATACCTTTATTTTCGGTTAGAGAACACATTGAAATAGAATTCATTGTTACTTAAAACTTGTTTTCTCAGAAAGCCACTTTAAAATGTTTTGTCGGTTTCAGTTTAGAGTCTTTAAATGAGAATATCTGTTCTTGTTTCATTCATTGCAAATGCTAAATTCCTCTTCCCTGTTCTTGCATTTCCAATATCAACAGAATTGCCTTTAATTCCCCAAGCAAGCTGCCTTGTTCCATTTTCACTGGAAACTCCTGTTGCTATGTGCACACAATGCTTGTATTGATTTTTGATTCATCAGTGTTGTTTATGTGCTCTTTGTATTCCTCTTCATTTTAGCTGCAACCTGACCTGTGAGTTGGGTCAGTTTGGAGTGAACTGTGCCCAGGTCTGTCCATGTCACGACAAGAACTGCAACCCAGTGTCAGGAGCCTGCAACCTATGTAAGAAACCCTTCCTGACCCTCTTTAGGAAAAGCAAATGTAATTTCTCGAGCTTTCTGTGATATCATTTGCTATGGAGACACAGAAGAACTCCTAAAGTGTTAAGACATATTTGTGGGGTCCAGCATCAGTCATATTTTCCATTACGTTAAAGGGAGGGAGGGGGGGTGGACAGCTGCCCAGTTGACGCCAAGGTCAACTTAAGATTCAACCTTTTGACTCCCAACGGATTTGCGAGCACGTCGGTTACTAAAGGTGGAACATTTTAGATACAGCAAATGCAGCATGACATCACGTCATGATCATTATACACATAATGCATTGTATAACAGCCACCCTGATTTTTCCAGGCTAAACTGTTTTTGTCATTGGTGTGCAAAATGGGTATTTTTCCCCCAAAAAATATAAAATTCCATACAGGACAAAAAAAAGTACCATTAAAGTACTTCACAATATCAGCTTCTAAACCATTAATGGTGTGTCGCTTTCCATTAAAATATGTAAATATATCTCTATACAAGAAGACTTATTTTCAGAGTATACATCTTTACCTAAAGCCTTTATATATAATGCATTATAAAGGTATTCATAAAGTACATTCTAATGCATTATATATTTTCATAAATAATTGCAAACAAATATATTATAATATTTGAAGGTTTGTTTGTCAGGTGTTTTAATGCATTATACTTTATAAGAGTATAACAATGAAAAAATAAGTTTTAGAATGTATTGTAACTGTTGAGGTCATACAATGCATTATAAGGCATAACTAATGCATAAAAAACTACTTTTGGAATGCATTTTATATAAAGTCTTTAAGTAAAGTGTTACCATATTTTTTCCTACCCCATTGACAAGTACTTTTTGTCTTGTTAAGCAAAAGTTTTGTTAGGTTTATGCTTAAAACGATACAAAATATTTGCCTTTGGAGTAAGAAAAATACATTTATTTCCAAGATATATTCTCTGAAAACAAGCCTGATTATCCTATAAATGTATCTTATTTTATCAATGTTAATATATTTTTACAAAAACGTGCTGTTTACCAAAACATCTGAATAATCAAGAAAAGCAACACTTTCATAACCTAATAAAAAACATTTCCCAGAAAATAAATTGTTAGCTAGAATGCTAATGAAAAAGCATATTTGTATTTTTTTTGGCAGTGCATAGGGTTTGTGTGCTTTATTCGAAGTTTCGAAGCCGTTTGATTGCTTTGCGTGAGATACAGACCCAAAATTCAATTCATCACTCACTACTCTTTAGGCTAGTGTATTTATAAGGCTCATTAACTTCAATGCAGCATAATCTTCAATATCACTGGATTAAAGTTATTTCTGGATTAAAGAATGAGGTTAAAATCATTCGTTTTTCTTAAAAAAATCTATGAGAAGCTTGTTGTGCAGGCAAATGAAAACACAGTTGCTATTGGTAACATGCCTGCGTAGTCCTCACTATGTAGGTCACTGCCGTAGACAGCAGCAGTTTAACATGGCGGCCCTGATGGTGATTCCAGAGTGGTGTCTTATTTTTACGGCTGTGTTTCTTGGCTCTTTTCCTGCCTGCTCGTCGAGTTAGTGAGAGCCGAGGTTGTTTCACACAGCTGAGAGAAATACTACAGGAAGAGAGCAAGAGAGAGAGAGACAGTAATGAGGAAAGGTGTGGGTCAGCAGAGGTTTCACAGGGACCTGAGTGAAGGCAGTAATGAAGTCACCGTGGCCGACCTCAATGGGGCCTTCCTCGAACACAGCTGTGCTTTCAGGACATGTGTGGATGTGCCCACACCCGGACTGAGCTCCACACTTCTGTGACAGAATCTACAGCACAAATCAAAGAGTCAAATGGGTTGTCATCAGTTATTATGCTTTAACTGTTTTCAGTTGGTTTTTAGAAGCAAATGTTTGCACAAGGAATATTATGAGAGGAATATTTGGGTTCAGCTGAAAATCATTTCTGTTTAACAAAAAGGAGTAGCTCACTCCAAAATGAACATTTGCTGAAAATGTACTCTCCCTCAGCCATATTCCAACAGTAGATTTCGTTTTTTATTTTTCCAGAAAAGACTGAAGAAATTTAGCATTTTGACACAGTCTCACTAATGGATCCTCTTCAGTGAATGGGTGCCGTCAGAATGAGAGTCCAAACAGCTGATAAAAACATCACAGTAATCCACAAGTAATCCACACAACTCCAGTCCATCGATTAATATCTTGTGAATAGAACGACTGTGTCTCTGTAAGAAACTAATTTATCAAGATGTTTTTTAACTTCAAGCGTCTATCCTTAATATTGTTTTCTCTCCAATAAAAAAGTAGTCTAATCTGAATCAGGAGAGAAATGTGCACAGATCAAGCACCGTTTACAAGTAAAAACCGTTCAAAACCGGTGTTATCAAATACATGGATGAATATTGATGTGAGAGGACGACAGAGGATGGACTTTTTCATTGGGGAAACGATATTATGGATTATGGACTTATATTTTGGCCAGAAGTGACGGTTTAAAGTTAAAACACCTTAATGTTTCTTATAAAACTGAGCTTGAGAGACTGGAGTGGTGTGGATTAGTATGATGTTTTTATCAGCTGTTTAGACTCTCATTCTGACGGCACCCATTCACTGCAGTGGATCCATTGGTGAGCAAGTGATGTAATGCTAGATTTCCCCAAATCTCTTCCAATGAAGAAACAAACTCATTCACATCTTGGATGACCTGAGGCTGAGTAAATGTATTGCAAATTTAAATTTTTGGGTGAACTATTCCTTTAAATCTGAAGTACACATTTTATACGGCTTTACCTTTGGACATTTTTGAAGTTGCAAAAATATAAAAAAATTACATAACATATTGGATGCATCATATTTTTCGTCTGGATCATCCAAGGCCAGTAATTATTTCAGTATGTATTATTGAGCTTATAACGATGGACGATCCAGACTACGGTGAATCCAACAGCTGAAATCCTTCATTCTCACCAGTGCCAAATTAAGCATCCCAACATTGTCTATGTTTATGAACGGAAGAGCCAAATAGCTACACTTTATGCTCCAGTGATAATGCCTGTTGGCAACAGATGCAAAGAAGCCACTGGCAGACGTCCCGCGTCTCACAGCACACAACTGCTAGCTCTTAAACTCCTGAACTCGTGTAGTAATTGCGAGGACATTTAATTCATTTATGCAGAGTGTTCTTTAAGTTCAAGGAAATGTAAAACCTGTTTAATCTAACATTTGCAATGATGCAACATGAAATTATTCTGTGTATCAATTTGAAATTACTACACGGCTCTTGATTTTGATTGGTCAATTGCGGCATTCTGCAGGGTACTTATAAGGATCATTAACTTTCATGCTGTGTAAACCTCAGCATTACTGCATTAAAAAGACTAAAAGAGTTTATTTCTCTTTAAAAATCCATAAGATTTGTTCTGTAGTCAAAATAAACTGCTTTTTGCATGAATGGAATTGGTTAACTTCTGTACATTTTTCCTTAGCAGGCAAAATTCAACCTGTTTAATGTGAAACGCCATGTGCAATAATGCAACATGAAATTATTCTTAGTTTGAATTTTAAATTCAGTATTTTCAATTGCTTCTCAGACTTTGAGCATTTAAAAGAAGGTTTCACCTGTTGTTCTGCACAATTCAGTTGCATCTTGGTCTCCTACTACAGCCATGTTTTCATCAGGGAAGTTTTGAGTTAAATTGGAAACTTGACACTCTCTTTCTGTCTGTCTTTCCCTCAGATCCTAATCAGCGGATGGGAGTAATAGCTGCGGGAACGCTGGTGACATTCCTGCTGGTGGTTCTTCTCTCTCTGCTGTGCTGCTACTTCCTCTGTAGCAACAAAGACAACCGCAAGTAAGTACAAATCAACACTAGTTTCACAATCCAGTTCTTAGTAAGTCCCAGCCTTCTGTATTAAAAGGTTAAAATACTTTCTCCAATTACAGTTTAATATGCAAGACAACATTAGAAGTTTATTTACAGAATTTATTGAGTTTAATCATTAGGCCTCATTCATGAACCTTTTCACAAATATGAGTAATTTGCACATAAAATGGACTTTCACACAGAATTCGCAAATGCTGTGTAAACCTCAGATTTGATAGGTAAACGTGTATGTTAATGAATTCCAATCATTTGTAAATAGGACGCCTTCATTATTTGAGTGGTTTGACGTCAAAATTTGGCTTAACCAGTAGTGTAAGTTTGAGGCAGAACTACTTTAGATAGAACTTACATACTTCACCTATAAATACAAAAATGTAAAAAGTATTGAGAGTGTCAGATATTCTCCTTCCCCAGTTATATAATCAGATATACTAGTTTAAACTCAAACACAATACCATTTAAAAGTTTGGGACTTATGCTCACCACGGCTGCATATATTTGATCAAAAATACAGCAAAAAATGTAAAAATGTTAAATATTATTACAATATAAAATAAGCATTTTCTATTGTAGTATATAACAAAATGTAATTTATTCCTGTGATGCAAAGCAGAAATTTCACTATTATTACTCGTCTTCAGTGTCGCATAATTCTTCAGAAATCAACAATGTGATGATTAGCTCAAAAACCAGACTGACAGCCATATTCTGCATCGACAGTGTGAACATGGCCCTTGTGTCTCCCTCAAATGCACTCTGTTCTTACACCCCTGGCAAAAATCATCTTTTAACAAAGCCTGTCATCAGAATTGTTCACAGTTCGCTGAAGTGAAAGCCTCTTCTGTTCTCCACAGTCAGTCAGGAAAACTCAAGACTCTCGTGTTCTAGAAATCACAGTCGGCTGTTTTCTTAAACTTTCCACCTTTTCTAAATGGCTGGAAAACTAAAGAACGTAAGACCAACTGAGCCTAGATTTCCTCAGTTTGCCCGTGAGGCAGATTAATCCCTCCATTTCTTCCTTATTTGAACATCATATCTACAATCTCTATGCAGTTTATGCTAGAAGGCAATCGATCTACAATAGCACACATCTACAATATTCAATCCATTTCTAGTCAGTGCAATGTTGGTCTAACGTCACTCTTCCTCATTTAGCCCTGACCAGGAAAACTCCACCAACAGCAAGAAGGCCAAAATAATCCTCTGCGGCGGATTCAGTCGTATCAGCACCAAACTTCCCAGAATCCCTCTGAGGAGACAGAAACTACCCAAAGTTGTTGGTATGTCTTCATTTTCCATCATCTAAAATTACATATGGTTTAGGTCAGTGTGTCATGAGTAAACAGATCCATGCAACAGATGAAAGATGCACTTAATATGATCTGCCTGATGTTTAGTCTTCAATGATTGAACAAAAACAGCATATTTAGCAAGTATGCGTTTTGTGTTAGTGCGTATTTTGATGCACATCTCCCTCAGCCTAAACAGACAGTTTTACATGTTGGCAAAATAAACTTTTAAGTAAACCTTTATTTTTTTAATGTAAAACTTTTCAAATCTAGTTTAATAGCAGAAACAACTGTAAGATAAATTCTGGTTCAGCTAAAGGGAGTGTAACTGAAAGATGCAAGCCTCAAGTGACATTTATAACAATTTAACACTTTTTTTTTAACCCAAAACATCTTTAAAACAATTGGACCACTGATAAAACCATTGAGTTGCCATACAATGTCAGGACACACTGCAAGTCTGTGTCATGTATGAACTCCCTTATAGTTCACCCAAAAGTGAAAATTAAGTCATCATTTATTCACACTGGTGGTGTTATCATGCTCTATGCCGTAAGGATAAATTTTAAGAAATGTCCCGTTCATGCTTATTCATTTAATGGCAGTAAATAGCAAACCGCTCAAGCTTAAAAAAAAAAAAAAAAGATGAATAAAACCACAGCATGAAATAATGCCAAAAAAGTATCTGCATACTTTTTCCACTGTTGAATATCTTTGGTTGTCTGATGACAGAATGATTATGTTGGCACCTTTTTTTTTTTTTGATAACTTTGTTTTTGTGCTTGTACCTTGGCTGGTTTAAGCCTGTCATGGATGAAGATGACACTAAAACTGCCAGTAGGTGGCAGCAAGTGACTGTTAATTAGTGAGTCATTTAATCATTCATTCAACCAATTTGTTCAAAATGAAGGCATTCACTGCATTCCCAGCCCAAAGTACTGGTATACTTTCAGTTCCCTTTCATGGGAACTTCGAAATGTGTCCTCTAGGGGTCGCTATGGGGAACTCCTCGTCGTGACCCGTGTCTGAAGCCTACTTTGAAAAAACACCAACTTGTTTGGCCGGCTACAGCCATGACGTCACTACCGGTGCGCCTACAGTATAAATCGGTGCCGGGAGCTACACATCATTCTCTTCTTCGTCTTCATTGACTGTTTTGTTTGAAGCGTGCATTTTCAAGGAAAAAGTAAGAGCTATCTCTTTCATTATGGCGAGCACTAGCAGAGCGCTTAGAAGGTGTGTGCATCCGTGTCAGCGCTATTTAACACCAGATGACACACACAATCTATGCGTTGTTTTGTTTGGGCAAAGAGCACGCACACGATGTCCTCGAGGGGGCAATCTGCATGCACTGCGAGTTTTTTCCAATGAAAAAACTCCGTTCTCGTTTGTCTCTCTTTTCAAGTAAAGAGGGGCAGCCATCTGCTTCCCGCGGTTCGGGACCCTCCGCTGCTGAGGCACAGAGGAGAATGAACTCGTGGAGATCGCATGTGGATCTGGCCGATGAGTTTGAAGAGGGCTTCCTTTCCTTCTCGCGCTCATCGGCGGGGGCGAGAGACAGCCACTGGAGGATGATGTTATTTCTTTAACATCGTTTGATCCGGGGGCCAGTGCTCTGCTGGTTTCAGCCCAGGAAGAGCAGGAAATGGAAGAGCGAAGAAGCTGAGGCTGAGCCTTCTCAATTCTCCTGCCCTGCGTATGATGAGCTCTTAGAGGTTATGGATCGCGCCACGGCAAAGCTTGACTTGCCGTGGAAGCGGACTAAAGAAGTGACATCGCGAGGTCGTCTCGAGGAACGTTATCTTTATGGCCATAACCCTCCAGCTCAGGTGAACCTTCCTTTCCTTCCTGATCTTCATACTGAGATCGAGAAGGAATGGAAGAGGCCATTTTTTTCCTCACGCATCCATCGGTTTCAGCATGCCAGTTATGCGAACATCGAGGAGATGTGAGAAAACGGCTATGAGAGAATGCCCCTGTAGAAGAGACGCTAGCTAGCTAGCTCTCTATGGGAGAGGCATCATCTCTCAAAACTCCCTCCTTGCCATCCAT
Source organism: Sinocyclocheilus anophthalmus (assembly GCA_018155175.1). NCBI lineage: Eukaryota > Metazoa > Chordata > Actinopteri > Cypriniformes > Cyprinidae > Sinocyclocheilus > Sinocyclocheilus anophthalmus. The sequence goes on along the minus strand of JADLZN010012056.1, from coordinate 325,558 downwards.
GCCTCTTCAAGCTACATCTAAAATGAATGGCAAGGCATACGCAGCAGCAGGTCAGGCTGTTGCTTCACTGCACACGATGGCGGTGCTCCAAGCATACCAGGCTGATCTGCTGAAAGACCTGGATAAAGGCGAGGGCCTTTCTTCTGACGAGATGGCTGAGTTGCGCCGCACCACGGATCTTGCTCTTCGTGCTACTAAGCAGGCTGCCTCTGCCATGGTCAGATCTATGGCGGCGATGGTAGTAACGGAGCGGCAGCTGTGGGTAAACCTGGCAGACATCAGGAAGAAAGAAAGGGGCTTTCTTCTCGATGCCCCGTTTTCGCCCTCTGAACTTTTTGGTACATCCGTTGAGACGGTCGTCGAAAAGTTCAGGGAGGCAAAGGCGCGCTCAGCGGCCTTCAGTCCTTAATTTCACGATGGTCCAGGTCTAAGCCTGAACAGCATAGGGGTCCTGGTCCGTCTTGGTTTGAGGATCAGAGACGAGCACAGAATGCTAGTGTCGCGACTCGCGCTCCTCCTCCTCCTGCGGGTAGGGGTAGGAAGTATCGTTGGTCGAAGGGAGGTAGGCAGGACCTGAGGTATGTGATCCAGACAAGGCGTCATCGCTTTCGTCCGGATCAGAGTAATACTTAGGTATCCACTCTTCCTCTCAGGGGGTGTAACATCTACCCTTTTCTTCCCCTCCTATTCCCCTGTAACCACCATATCCCCTGCATAACAGTCTCCTTCTGGACCTATGATGTTTTGGTTGGTTCTATGGTTATCATAGTAACCACCTTACTGAAGGTCCGGTCTAGATGCTTTTCCGGACAGAGCTCCAACGCGGGAGCCGTTCGGTGGGTTAGTACGATCCATGTCTAAATATATGTATATATATATATGTGTGTATCTAATGAGCTGGTGGTTGTGTATAACCCTTCTGCTAGTTTCTTGCAGTGTTTCCCGTGCTGGGTCAGAACCCGGTATCGACTTGCAGTGTTTATTTCCCTCGTCGAGATATGTCCAGAAGGTAAGTAGGGTTTCGGCTTCTTACTTCCTGGATCATGCGGCCATAACAAAGGCTTCTGCGGGAGTTTTGTGATTATCCGGCCCCCGGTGTCACTGCAAAAAATTACTGGACGTCCGGGCTGGGGTTTACGCTCTCATGCTACCCTGACTGGTCTACCGTACCTGGGTCGCCCTTTGTTTTCCTTTCCGCGTCACCAGGATATCCCCTTGAGCATCACCCCCCCTCCACCATGAGGTTTATTGTGAATATGATGTTTCTTTCGAGCGTTATCCTCTCTGAGGAGTTAGATTCCCTCCTCCATGGGCTTCCTCGTGTAGTAGTGAGACAATGCTCACCCTTTTAATCAAAGGGTTACCTGAAATGAGATCTGGCTAGACCGTATGCTGACCCTTTTGATTTTTCAATCATGCTGCAGGTCGAGTCCCCGCTCGTTGAGAGCTGGGTTTGTGCTCCCTCAGCCAAGGTAAACTACTGCTAGCGTTCCTGCATTGGAACATGATGTAGGCCGAGCCCCCTTCTCGACTGAGAACTAAGTGTGTTGCTCCCACAGCTAAGTAAACTATTGCTAGCTGTTCCAGTTTGGAACATGCTTCAGGTCGAGCCCCGTCTCGGTTTGAGCACTGAGTGTGTTGCTCCCTCAGTTGAATAACTGCTAGCTGTTCCACCATTGGAACATGCTGTAGGTTGAGCTCTCTCTCCATTGAGAGCTGGATGTTGCTTCCCCAGCTACAGATTTACTACTAGCCGCTCTAGCATTATAGCTGTAGATATAGTGTCTGGGGATATGCTATTTTTATCTATAGGCTGCCTTTTCAGGGTGCCACGAGAACCCCTAGAACGGTATTTCAAGTGTGTGCATGTTATGCTTTGCCCACTTTTCTAAATTCCACATAAGTGGTAAGTGTGCACGTATGCTTTGCCCACTTTTCTAAAATCAACATAAGTGGTAAGTGTGCACGTTATCCTTTGCCCCCTTTTCTAAAATCCTGTATGGTAAGAGCTATGCGCAAGACTTCGTGCTCTTTTTGAGTGGTTTAAAACCCCGGTTCGCCTTGGGCACCACTCCTCCTATGTATCCTCTGGATACCTACTTATCAGGGTGCTACTAAGGATCTGTTGAGATAGTTCCTTCAGCACATACAAAGAGAACGTAGCCCCTGTGTGACAGGCCAAGACTAGTATGATTCGAGGCTCTTGGTCATATTCCCTTAAAGGAAACTATTCCTGATTCCAAGCCTTGAGCTCTACCCCTGGCCCAGGAGTCTGGCCCTAACAGGTAAGTTTGGGTATGTAGTCTAGGCCTTTGGCCGTAGGGAATAACCTCACTGACAGCCGTCTAAACGTCCCAGGGGCAACTCCCACAGCAATATGGTAGAGTTGGTACTTAGAGCTCGCCATGGTTCTGGCATGCACTCCCCGCAGCATGGTGGCGTGGGTATACCTTTCCCCATAGCGACTCCTAGAGGACGCAGTTCGTAGTTCCCATGAAAGGGAACGTCTCGGTTACTTATGTAACCATGGTTCCCTGAATAAGGGAACGAGACACTGCGTCCTCTAATTTCCTTGCCATGCTTCGGACACAAGCTTCAGACAAAGAAGTGAATGATGTGTAGCTCCCGGCGCCTATTTTTACTATAGTAGCACCGGTAGTGTATTCATGGCTGTCGCCGGCCAACGAGTTTGTGTTTTTTTCAATGTATGCTTCAGACACGGGTCACGACGAGGCGTTCCCCATAGCGACCCCTAGAGGACGCAGTGTCTCGTTCCCTACTCAGGGAACCATGGTTACATAAGTAACCTGAGACGTTTTTGTTTACACATAGCGTAATGCTAGCGTATGCATGTAGCCAAATGCGTAGCCTTCCTAAGTATACTCCATTTGATAGCATACACGAATGCAGACGTTCGACATGCGCTCAAGAAAGCTTCATCTTTACAAATGTATATTTGTAAACTGTTGGGATTAGACAGCATTTTTAGCTCCTGATGAGCTGTTGTTAAAAGAAACAAAAAGATCACAAAGGGGTGTTACATCTGAATATTTTTACACACATGCAGATTTGATTGATTTGATAGCATACACGAATGCAGACGGTCGACATGTGCTTCATTCATCTTAGTCCAATGTCTGCTTTATGCTAGTTATGACTGATAAAAAGTTGCCACTGTCTCATAACCCTCTCACACAAGTACTTGTCAATGCAGGCATCTGTTGTTGTTCTGTCTCTTTAGTTTCGATTTCTACTGTGAAACAATGGCTAGGGTCAGTGTTGCCACCTTGTGGAACAACTGATTAGTGCAAAACCAAGTCAATGCCCATGTGCGACCTGCACATATGCTTCATCACATAATAAATGCTTTTGGACTCTCAAGATGTGTTTTTGTTTCGTTTTTTTTTTGTTTTTGAGGGCGTGTACATCGTTAAAACAACATTTACGATATTGTCATAAACTATAAATATTACAAACCCCTAACTGGGACATTTCCCAATTATTTTTTTTTGTTTTGTTTCATGCTATAAGGATGAGTAAATTATGGCACAGTTTTAATGTTTGGGTGAAACATCCCTTTACCCAAATCATTAGTTGGTTGACTACTCTGTGGTGGTTTCAAATCATTGCTGTGTTTGATCTGTCAAATCAACTCAACCAATGGCATGAGTTTGGGGCGGGGCCTTTGTTTGTCTGACCATTGGCAGAAAGGGGCGTTTTTGGGAACCTGTTTTGGAAGGAATCCTAATTCAAGCAATTTTTATTGGTGCTGCTACTGGTTAAGAGCTTCAGTCGGATTGAAAAGCGCTCCGCATTGACCCAAACAAAATCTTTAGGGTTTCATCTGAATGGAATGCTTTGGGTGCTCGTTTTATTTCCCTTGGCTCCCTGTGACGTTCGAGTCCTTATTAATCTGTACTCAAACGGACATTTGTTTTCTTATTCCCCGCATTTCTTTCCTCATTTCCCTATTTCTTGTTAAAACAGATGGCTGGGAGCTGACTGTTCCCCAATCGAAGACTCCTTCGTTTTTGCCAGGATGGAACCCCTGTGTGGAGTTCTTGTGGTTGGGGAACTGTATTGGCTGCGGCTGCGAGGAGAGGTTTTAGAGAGAATATTAAAGTGGCCATGAAAGCATATTATACATTTTCGAGGCAGTGTTGTTTGTGATATTCATTTTGGACTTGAATTCGTCTCAGAGAGCAAATTGCAAAAGGCATGGCATACTTGAGTTAGCACCGCCGAACAGTAAAGAAAGTGAGTTGGGCTTTTTAAATATAGAAAAATGTGGGTTGGTTTTGCTGTGGAGTTTTACAGCTGTTTTGCTTTAGTATGCACAAATAAAAGAGGTCAAAAACTACACCAACTCACATGCTTTCCACAACTGAATGATTCACTTTTAAGGGAAAGCTCACAACAAAAATAAAAACTCTGTCATCATTAGCTCACCATCAACTTGTTCCAAACCTGTCGAAAACAACTCCCAATTTTAACAAAATGCAGAAGTAGCTCTTTTTCATACTGGTCAAGTTCCTGGGTTCCCCCTAGAAATACAACTAGAAACACATGTGCCCCCCCCCCCCCCCCCCCCCCCCCACCCAAAAAACAAAATTTTCCACGGAACACATGTATTTCTATTTCAAGCCTTCTGAAGTCACACATTACATTTGTGGGGAACAAACCATTTATTTCAAGTACTCAAATATCATTTACACTTGTGCATATACGAAGTTGACACATTGCAATCAGATAAACTTGGTTGATATAAAAATGAATGATATCAAATTGGTGCCATATTTGATAAAGAAAAGACACATGAGAATGAGATTTGAAAACTACAGTTGAGATTTAAAGCCCCTGGTCAGTCTGAATATAAAGATAAAATATAATTTGGCTGCGGAGTGGGTAAATGGACTACTTCCATTTAGCTTGCACTTGAATATGTCTGAAATATCATTGCATATAACATTGTATATTTATATAAACATTACAATAAAAAAAATACAGAAAACTCAAAAGATTTAAGTTAACATATTTGTCAATGTAAGACGTGAAAGACAAAGAAAGACAGCACAAGCACAGTTTTAAAGCAAAACATTTGACAACAAGAATCTTGTTAGGTTTTAAATGATAAAAGAATAGACAATCAGTTGAAAATGGAAGATATTTTGACAATAACATGTCTAAATGTGTAAAATGTTCGTACTTAATGTGATTCTCTACACCTGTGGTTAGTCTGCTAAGTACTTGAGGAGAACTGACTTTATAGATCCACTATAAAACACCAAAACACCAGCTGACTAAAAGGCTTTGAGCAAAAATGAAGAAAAAAAGTTCTGAGAAAAGCCCGTCACAATGTGACCTAAGTCTCCAAAAGAGCCACTTGGATCATCTCCAAACAAAAATCAAAGATCAATTGAATTCTGATTTTACGAAGAACATGGATGGCACAGTTTTATTTAAAACACACAATACCCCAGTGTATGGGTAACAGGCGGTCACGGGTGAGCACTATTTAGTTATTTAATGACCGAGAGAAAGCCCAGAGCCATGCTGTCCTCCAAGAGACACGTGCTTCCACGCTAATTTACCACATTACCACAAGTTAAGAGTCACTGCCATCAGAACAGAGTAATGAAAAATCCTCTGTAAAACAATAATGTCACTGTTGGTTAGGGTCGAGTATGGCCTGCAGATTGTTTCAATAAAACCCCTCAAGCTGTAAAACCCTGGACAGACAACAAAGAATAAGCAAGTAGTAAAATGCAATAAGAAGATGGCACTTTAGCTGAAGAGATATGCTCTCGAACATAAACCGGCCCTTTCATCCTCAGACTTTATGAGAAAATTGAGTGAGAATGCATGTAAAACGTCTCTTTCATCTGACAAATCAAAAAGTGTTAAATGACTTCAGGAACTGCCAAAATCAATGCAAAACGTTTCTTTTCACGCTCACTCTAATTTGGTAAACAATTGGGGTTTGCGATAACATATGAGAGGAAGAACTGCAAGCAAACACAGATGTAACGTTAACCCCGTTCTCTTCCCAACCCCCTCCAACTCTTTACTTAATGGGAGGAGCTGGATGAAAATATCGCTCTCTGGTTCCCTCTTTTTCCTCTTCTTCCTTTTCCTGTTGCAAGCCAGAGGTTCTGCTATCCTCATTGGCCGACTACAGCAGTGAGGTCTGCTATTTTTCCCTTTCTTTTCTTCCCCCACTTTTTTTTGTAACTCTACCCTCATGGGAGAGCGAGCGGGGGGCTGGGGGTTCTTCAGACAGGAAGTGACCAAGTTTACCACAGTGTGCTTTTAGAGCCCTTTTTACTCATCCATACAGCTGGTAATGACAGATTTAGAAAGAAAAAAAAAGAATGAAAACGTTTACCCCTTCATCTCCTAGTGACCTACATTCTGTCTCTCCATAATTCAGATGAGTAGTTTAGGAGAAATATTTCTACAGTCAATCTGTTTTGAAGCAAACAGCCGTATTTGGATGATTCTCACAATACCTGTCAAGAACACGTCCAAGAACACACACAAAATATAATAAAAATGTATATTTTGCTCAAAATAAACAGCATATTTTAGGCCCATCACAATAAAGCATACATTCCCCTCTACCATATTGTCAGATATTTAAATTATATTATATAAAATAAAACATATAATTATAATAAATATAACATATATTAGTGTATATTAATGTGTATTTTTATAAACATTTTTATATACAATGATTTCTAATATACATTATACTTGTACATTTTTGTTTTTATTGTATTCAATCTAAAATTATGCACATTTATTAAACCATATATAAACTAATACTAATTTAACTGAAATTACAATAATATGGTACACTGCACATACTGTAGTTTTATCTCTCCAAAAATCACTATTGAGAAAGAGGGAATAAAAAAAAAAACAAGTAAAAAGTAAAACATCTGGATGCATTGCATATTAAGAATTTGGCTAGGGGCTTAAACTTCATGAAAATAAGTCACAGCAAAAAAAGTCTGAGTACTTATTTTGTTAAAGGTCGGTCATATGATGTTGCTTAACGAACATTATTTTGTGTATTTGGGTAATGAACTTGTTATGTGTTTAAGGTAAAAAAAACAAAAACATATTTCCCATACGGTACATATTTTATCCTCTATGGGGGCCCCACTTTCTAAACGCGTGATTTACAAAACTCATCGGTCTCAAAAGCGAGGTGTGGTGTGATTGGCCAGCTATCCAGTTCGTTATGATTGGCCGAATACCTCAAGCGTGTGACGGAAATGTTACGCCCCTCAAATACTGTTGATGCCATGTCCGGCCGGAGCAACGAGACAAAAAACATTAAAACCCATTACAAACAAAGCATTTGTTGCATCCAGGGGGGACATAATTATGGATTATATTGACTTATACTGTCTTTTTACACGTTGCGTTGCATCGCATCGCGCCACATAACCATAAAACCATGTCTGCATTTGTGATCGGAGAATGACAAAACAACAAGCGCTACTCTAAACTGCTCAAAACTCGCGTTTGAATCGTCCGTGGCAAATTCTTTAAATATAAAAAAAGTACTTACAGTCTGTGAGTCATAACAGACGGCATTGTAGTCTACTCTCCAGGATCAGGAAACAATCCTCCATAAAAATGGAACAGTGTTTGTAAATACAACTTAACCACTGATTCTAGTTGTGTCCATTTTGGAAGGCCAAACAAAGTAGTTTCTCTTTCACAACGAAACACAGGTGCGACGGCGTGAGAGGAGGCGGTGGGCGTGCGGCAACCACATTTGGTGGGGGGGGGGGAAGGACCCCGGGCTGGACTCCATTTGTCCTACAGGAAAGCGAGCGGCGATCCACAGCGCAAAAGTAGTTGTTGTATTTCTCAGGCAACCCAGCACGGATAAGATCCAGGCCCATGACGGAAGCAGATATCGTCTGTTGAAAAGACCAAACAAAAGTAGTTCGCTTCTAAAAGAATTCACACCGGCCTTTCGACGACCCACCCAATGCCAAGGGGCGGCGTGGCAGCAACAATACTTACAGCGAGATTCTAAAAGTTCTGACTTCTTTCTTGTGCAAATATTCCCACATCGTGACGTAGATATGTGGGGGCATGTTAGAACGAGCCTTTTTAGGTAGGCGTGGTTGACTCTTAACTTTTATAAAGAATATCTCTTTTGGATTTGAGACTTTAGTCTTTGCAACTTTACAGATCTTCTTTATGCACCAAGAGCTTGTAACACTCCAAAGAGAAAGGAAAAATTTAAATCGCATCATATGACCCCTTTAATTTGAGGTGACATGCAACATGCAACTGCATATTTTTGTGAGATTCATCCATTTACGTTTTACTTCTATATCATACTAGCCTAATTTATGTTCATGTTCTCACATATTTAACCAAGACAAATGAAACCCTGAAAAGAACGGATAGGGATGAAATGAAAAGAAACTTGAGCCAATGCATGGACAATGTTCCTGTGCACAGCTTTTTAGTTCTTAATGTACATTTCTCTTAGTCCAAGTCTATAAACATGTTTCTGGAGAGGCGTCAGAGAGACAGGCCACCTGCTGCCCTACACCAGAGTAGTTTCTGCAGCTGTGGGGACTTGTGCAGCTGGGACGTCCCAGTAATGCACTTTTGTTCAAGGCCTGTAGAGCACAGGGTGGGCAGCCAGACCAGCTAAGTCTCCGATGTCAGTAAATCGCTCAGTAACAGCACTGAATCTGTTTGCATGTATTCCTAACTTGTATATCATGCCATTTCACAGTCCCACAGGGGCATCATGAAGCTGCATGATCAGAATGCTGCTGACATGAACGGCGGTACACAGAGAGGAGATATTCCTTTGACATTTCAGGAAGGTTCTTCCAGCATCTACAGCTGTTTGGAAAAAGTATAAAGTATGGAATGTAAATTGTTTCATTGAAGGCAAAACTCCAAAAATGCAGTTTTATTTCTCTGTGGTTTTCACTGCTATGTACTGTTGAAATGTTTATTTTTGCAAATGTACCTTTAAAGCTTTTTTCCACCCTGGGAGAACGTTGGAAGAAGCCCTTTGCGAGCCGATTGAGTCTTTCTAGATCTAAAACACACATGCAAAAACTCAACATGAAAGTTCACTTTGTTTCAGTCTTTGAGTTATTGTGTTATTCACTTTATGAGTAAACTAAACTAAACAGCCCATAGTTTGTCAAGTGCTGAAAATCAATCTTTCATTGTGTACAGTAAATCTTGTTGCTGGTAGTTTTAAATGTAAAAGCTACTAGTAATTGAAACCATACGATGAAACAACATTTAAAAATCATTTTAATTTTACTACTTACGCAACTGATGTATTTCAGAATTAAACTAGACATAAGCGAGAATATGGACTAGCATGTCTGATCCATCAGGATTTAATTGGATTGTGGAAAATGGGTGTTATGAGACAGATGGATGGAGGGGGAGGGGCTAAACAACAAGGGCTTAATGATGTCACCTGAAAAAGAGAGTTGTTTCAGAGACCGATTCAGTTTAAAAATCATGCATAATTAGACCAAAAACATGTCGAAAATGCAAAAGAAGTCCATTTTAAATGCATGCTGACTTGAAAGAGATCTTCTGATCTTGCCTGGAAGGCTTCGCATGGCCAAATAGCCAAAAGAGCAGTGTGAGAAAGGCGTAACCAGGCCAAGAAAGTGTGGTTAGCATCTACTCTAGTTCATCCTGAAAGGAGATGTGAGCAGCAGACCACAGGAATCCTGAGTTGACCATCTTTTCTAAGTCAGCATGAATGCATCATCACATATAAGTGGGCGGAAGGAAGCGGCCTCTTGAAAACCACGGTGGCCTTCATTAGGACCAAAGTCACATGCAGGAGAACCGGGCAAAAAGTTACTACTGTATATTTGTAAACTTTTGTGATTAGACAGCATTTTTAGTTCCTGATGAGCTGTTGTTAAAAGAAACAAAGATTACTAAGGGGTGACATCTGAATATTTTGCACACATACAGATTTGATTGATTTCTTTCCAAAATTGCATTGACTGTTCCAGCAGTTTAGGACACAGAATAAAACACATGGCAATTTGATAACCGTTTTAAAAATTCCTATTTTGGTTTCTGTATATGCTTTATTTTTTAAATTAACCTTTTTTTTTTTTTCCAAGGCATTGTTATCTGCGAGTGCTTCCTGTTATAACTACGCAAAGATTTGATTTAAAAAAAAAAAAAAAGGTATCATAGCTATTAAACTATATCTTGTTATGATTTTAAATCTGTATTTCACCAGAATGATTTCAAAGTAAAAAGAGGTGTTAAAGGAAAAGGAAATAGTTACACTACTTATTACATTTTAAATGGGGTAACTTGTCATCTGTAACCAATTACATTTCCAAAGTGACCTTCCCAACACTGTATATAATTTAAATATATATATAGATATATATATATATATATAATCTGTGTGTTTTTTTTTTTGGTTCTTTGGAATGAAGAATTGGAACTTATTGCACAAAATTAAAGTACAACATCTGGAGGCATTACATATAAAAAAAAAAAATTCACAAAAAAAAAAAAATGTTACACTCAGTTTAATCCACACAAAACCAGTGTGTGCTTGATTTTTTTGCTTCTAAACAACATGGTTATGTTGGTCCATCAACACCAAACCAGCTCTAATTAGCAGTACTAACCCTAACCGTAATCTAATTTACCCCCGTAAATTCCTAGCTCTTCAGATGATCTCCGATCATTCCGCTAGCGTGCTTTGAAGTCTAGCGTTTCACTCATGTGCTGTCAATGCCAGCTTTCATACAGATTATCCACGCTCCACTATTTGCCCTTGTCGGTCACTAATGCAGACTGTAGATCCTAACATCATCACATATGTTGTCAAAGAGCCTTTTTGTGTTGTGGAACCCAGGGAGCCTTCTTCAACTGATCTGACCTGACCTCTCTGTTTGTTTTCCCCTTGTCCAAACCCTTAGTCACCCACCATGATCCTGAGAACACCTTCAACAGTATTATCGAGCCGCCCTCCGTGGTGGACCAGCCTTCTCCATCATGGTCATCCCAAGAGTCCTTCTCTTCCTTCGAGACGAGCGAAGACGGGCCCGTCTACTGCGTACCCCACGAAGGTGAGCGGGAACTAGTGCAGATAAGCCATCTGTTTGTGCAACATGGAAAACAGATGAGGGAGTTAAGAAATCTCCAGACAATTTTATTAAATGACCCCATTCTGTGGTAAACGGTTGCCCTCTGGGTGCGTATATCACGTGCATTGAGATAACACAAACAGTAAATGCTATAAATGGCCAAGTCAGCAGATGCAGCACTTTCAGGATGTGACTCAGAACTTTCTGCATAAACTGTTGTGTGGGAGATTGCTGGAGAACTGATATAAAAGCATTTTAAGGAAAACTGTTTAATCTTAATGTGTAGTTTTGGTGTTTCATAAAGCATACAATATTCTTTAGGGGTCCTTATTTTGTTCTGTTTCTATAATAATCTAGAATTCTTGCTTGGTTAGTTGTTTTTAAAAACTTTTCATTACGGTAAAAGGTTACTAGCTTAAGATTTACTGAATAATGCACAAAATATACTGTATACTGTTACTACAAAAAAAATGTTCAGAAATAACCAGGAAATTAGGTTTAAAATATTAACAAAACAGTGTTGTACTAAAACTTCAAAATGTTTGTGTTAATTGTCACATGAAGCTATCTATCTATCTATCTATCTATCTATCTATCTATCTATCTATCTATCTATCTATCTATCTATCTATCTATCTATCTATCTATCACACACACATAACAGTAGAAATGTTGCCAGAAATGTGGTAACTGATTGATATAAAATGTGCTAAAGTACTGAAACTACTAAAACACTGACATGAAAATAAATTAAAGATAAATAATAGTATAAAAAAATAATAATATGGTAAAAGCAGATACATTTATTAAAATTAAACTGAAACTGAAAATATAAAAATAAAAGCTAATTCAAAATATGAATAAATACTATACTAGTATGTAAATAATACTAAACTAATACTGCACCAAAAGAGACTAAAATTCCCTTGAAAACAAAAATACAAGGGCAAAAATTACCAAAAAAGGCATTATTGCATAGTTTAATTCTAGAAAAACAAGATTTAATTTTATAAGTAAAACAGAATAAGAATTTGTGTGAATGAGCTGTTTGTAATTTGCATTTTAGAAACAATATCTCCATGTATTTTGTGTATTTTTTGCTTTGCCAAAAAAAACACACAAATAAATCAAAATAAAGTCAGCAGAACACAGAGTAGTGGTATAACTAAATTAATTGGTTCGGCAGTATAATTGATTTGTTTCTAAAAGAATCAGTGTTTTTGAATAAGTTGTTGAATGATTGTTTTAATAATCACCCATAAGAGATCGCCTGTTTGTTTCCAGATTGAATCAGTGTTTTTCAACAAATCAGTTGTGTGAATGATTCACTGATTCACTCATATAGGCAGTCACTTGTTCTGTTCATGATTTAATCAATGTTTTTGAATCAATCAGTTCAATAAACGACTCACTCAAAAAGACTTATCGGCACCTACAGGTGTATCAGTGTTACATGAAAAATACATAATGCACAAAGACTGGAATTTAGAACAAAACCATTTAAATTACAAATATAAACAATGACGTGATAAAAAGCACAGCTGATATTCTTTCTAGTTAATTCATCACACATGAAATGGACAGACAGTTTTTCTTTTGATTTTATGAAGGTTTTTGAGATGTTTAATAAGTAGAACTAAGACTTTATTGGTCAAAAATATCTTTCTCTTCTACTTACCCTTTCCGTTTACTCGCTTGCATTTTTCAGAGACTATGAATGAGAGCTATGACAAGCCAAATTCTAGCGCTGCTCAAGAAATACCACCGACCCCCAATGATGAGGACGCAGGAGAGTACACATCCCTCAAAGACACAAGAGAAACTACAAAGCAGTACATTAGCGATGGGAGCGAGCAGCCTCTCCTGAAGTCTTCAGACAGCGAGGGCTCCACCAGTGGTTCTGAGTCAACCATAGGAGCTGTTTACGCCCATGTCGCCCGCCTTTCCAAACACTCCAAAGAGGAGGAGGACAACGCCTCACCGGAGAAGACAAAAGAGAAGACGAAACCTCGTCCTCCAGATCCTTCTACCAAACCGAAGTTGTCCTGGATCCACGGAACATCTGGAACCAACCCAACAGAGCAAAGCCAGACTCCATCACCACAAAAAGAGAAGAGGAAGAACAACCCAGAAAGTTCTGGAAAGGTTGATGAGAAGCAGCGGTCAAAGGAGAAGTCGAGCAAGAACTGTGAAAAGCATCAGGACGGTAAGAAAGCAGATGGACCCGAATCACCAAGCAAAAGCAAATCTCACAAAGCTTCAGATACCATTGAGCACCTCAATGGAACTTTCCAGAACGCCCTGAAGAAGATCGGAAACTTCCACTCAGACAAGAAAACAAACGACACCAACAAAAATCCACCCAAGAGCCCAAAGATCATGCATCCGCACATGAACTCTGAGGCCGCCACGCTACTCGCGGCTCAGCTGAAAGAAAAAACACAAAGCCTTAACCGGAACGAGAGTCTCACGGTGGGCATCAAGCCCAACGGTGTGTCAACACCTCAAGCCAACCGAGAAAAACCCACCCCACCTCAAAAGACCAAACGCTCTGCAACTGGGACCAACAAGCCCCTTCTTCCCACCTCCAGCAACCTCCAAAAGATGGTGGCTCCAATTTCAGACTCTACACCTGAACCTAAAAGCCCAGAAAAGCTAGGGGTTAATGGGACCAGAGTTGAAGGAGACGCCACCCCAAAGAAAACGCCCATCAAAAAACCACCGAGGAAGAAAGGAAAGGAGGGAATACTGGAGACGGAAGGCAAAACCGCTCCAAAGACGGCCATTATGCCACCTCAGACTGTCAAGTAGATCTTTGATCACATTGGTGCGTCCATTTTTGAGAATATAAACGTACAGTTTTTCTTTCATTAAACATTATATAGGAATTGGATGGATTTTTTTTTTAAATGGACGAGCTGCTTATAGGATTTAATATTTTGTTGGATTGTGGTTCTCGTTAACTCTTTGAAAACCAGGAATCGGAAACGACGCTGTGGCTTGTGTACAGTATTAAAAAGGAAGAGTAAATGAATTTAATGCAATAAGCTCATCTTGTATGCTCTTGGATTTACATATGCATCACTCCACGTCCAAAGAGAGATTTTCCAATACTATCGTAATTGTGTGATAAGCAGGTTTTTGTGTCTGAAAGGTTGTATTTAGCACTGTTTTCATAGGTGTAAAGAATGAACCAAAGGTACTTTAAAGGTACAGAATGAATGATTCCAATATTAATTTTCTCTCAGGCTGTATCAGTATTTTGCCAAAAATCAATCAATACCTTGTAAACGATGTCATGAAGGAAATTCTCTGTCTGGGTTCTAAGACATGTCATTTGATTCACTTTCAGCAGTACTTCACCTTGCATCATGCTTTTTAAGCTTAAAATGATATTTCTTGCAAATCCACAGTGATGTTGAAGCTTAGCACTAGTTTTTGCTTTTCTCATAAAGTACCCACAATCGGTAATGCATTTTTTTTTTCAGGCCAGATAAAGACCCCATATTATGTGTTTTTTTTTTTTTTTTTGGCTTTTAGTCTGTGCATGTTGGCGTTCATGCTCTTTATATGATATTATAGTTCTGAAAGTTCATAAAATAAGTACAGTTATACAACCTTTCTCCTCTGGGATAGATCTTGTACACTGGGGAGTATTCAAACTCTCATCCAATAAAATTCAGTCCTTGTTGAACATCCTGATGAAATAGGAAATACACAGGGAAAAAAATGACAATGTTTCAATCAGTTTTGAACTTGTTGTTGAAATTTGCATTAAAAATCAGCACTTAAATGATTATTTTTATGCCTTGAAAATCTCACATGCTTTTCTGTACATGACTGAAAGTTTCAATAGCATAACTACGCCATTACTATAGTGCTCCCTGGCATTTTATGAAAAAGAATTGCCATACATTATTTATATATACAGTATACACATACATACAGCAGTTGCAATCTACAAACTTTTATCATCAAATATTATTTGTCCTGCCATAGAAACAATGTAATGCTTTAAAGATGCCAGTTTAAAGCAACCTACGAGTCCGATTAAAGGTTATTACCTTAATTATTCATTCCTCAGAGTTTGGCTTGACTATACAGTTGCAGGACGTTTAATGCAACCAACAAAAATATGTTTTCTGTGGCTAAAATGAACACAAGAATGGCTCATGACTGCAGTGTGTTTATATTTTTTAAGCTTACTATCTAAAACACACTTGCAAATAGGATGACACCAACAGAAAGAATTCATGAAAAACTGGATGGTTATTTTTTAACAAAGAACATAGGGTTAAATGTTCAATCTGGGTCTGCGGTATTTTTAAGCAAGCTTTTCGATTGTGGTGTACAGTAACTGCTATTCCCTCATATGGTACCTTATATTTTTCTACATGCTAAGATATTTTGTAATAATATTTTTACTCTCATTTGTAAGCTGTGCTTATACAACTTATATCTTGCTTTTTTTATTTTATGTGTGTGTCAAATGAACTGGTTTTCAATTTTGATAACATTTTTTTTTTATGTGCAAGCATCAGGTACATTTGGATTTAATGTTTAAATATCTTTCTGTTTGCGTTCAAAATATCTTTTTCACATTTCTCTGTGGATGTTATTGTTTTTTTTTATGAACGATAAACTGCATGATGCAGAGTTCAGTGAGAGATCGCTGAGAGATATCTATGCATGTTAGGTCATGTTCTGTTTTTGCTGTTCTGTTACTTGGGACCTATGACAAAAAACGACTTTTCATGTTTTTGCACAAATCCAGAACCTTAAATTCAGAACCTTACCATCTGACTTATATGACTTTATGGGAGTATGAATAACAGATTTTTCTACTCTGACTTTGGCATGAGCTTTGACTAAAGTTCAGCCTTAAAATATGGAGCATTATCAGTAACACGCATTATCTTCATTAATTTTGTCCTGATTTTTGCCTTTCTATGTTGTTGATGTGTGGTTGTTCAGTTACCGTATTTGAAATAAAATCAAACCTGTAGCTCATGAATCTAAAGGGTACAGATATCAAATGGCTCTCCCTTCAACATTCAATATAATATAATGTAATATATAAAAACAAACATTTTATAAAATTCAACTAAGACAAAAAAGACAAGACTTTGTACTTGAATCTATAAAAGATTGATTTAATTGTAATGGTGCTTAAAATTGTAAGAGCTCCATCTTCCAAAATAAGTAATTAAAAGTATATACTATCTAAGATATATGGGTGTGTGTGTGGGTGTGGTGTGTGAATTATTAAATATATACATATTATAGTATATGGTCTACAAAAGGCAGATAACAAAAATAAGTAAATCTTACACAACCTTATTAAATTTAAAGAGTTATTAAATAAAATATCGAACGTAGCCTGTTGCTAACTGGATTCAGAATATATGTAAATAAAATAAATAAATAAAGCCTGCTTTTTTCCACTAAATGAGAACAATATACTATAATATATATAAAAAAGAATGCATTCAAAAGTACATTTAATTTACTGTATATGCACTAATATATTGATGCCTAATAATAATAATAACAATAATAAACTGCAATATTTACCTACAGATATATTTACAAAATATTTTGAATTTGAAGGACTTCTGGAATTTTAAAATTAGTGGAAATGGGACGAGCCCGAAGAGTGTGGCACCATGTAATAAGTCAATACTTAATAGTGACGAGATGGTCCCGCTAAACTAAAGGGGTTACAAAAAAAAGTTATTATTATTGTTTAGACAAAGCAGCTCTCATTCATTACAAGACGATCCAGGATGCCTCTAAATGACGCTCTGCTCTCTCAGTTTTTTTGTCTCTCCCATCCATTTTCTCGTTTATACAGTAAAAGATATGTTACAGTTTCCGCTGACTCCTGGCTGCCTCTGTGCTCTGAGCAGGGGATCATGGGGAGGTTTTTTCGTCGCGGTAGCTGTTGCAACGGTGGTCATATGCTCATCAAACTCTAAAGGGCACAGAGGACTCAACTGGCGAGCTCCTCTACTGGCACAACAGCTTCTTTCATACAGGAACAGTTGGAAGTCTGTGCGATGGGGCCCTGGAGTTAAAGCATCATGCGTTGCGTATTTGTCTTTTTTAAGAGAGAGAGAGAGGAGGGCTTGAAGAAAGCAGCCAAGGTTTCATGGGCAAAAGGCAACACAGGCAAGGAAGATCATGTGATCTGTAATTGAAACCAGAGATGTTTAAAGCATCCAGACACACACACACACACATGTGCACATTTCCCAAGTCATGCCACTGCTGACATCAAGCTTCTTTTAAACACGGAATTACATTCGCTTTCATTTCAGTATGTATGTGGCCTGTTGTTGGTGTATTTCCATTTATTTCCATAAGAGCTTCATTGGCTGTTACGCGGCAGATACAGATTAAACTTGCAAACATATAATATAATAAATACAAGAAAATTCAACAAAGAAAAACAAAAGGCAAGATTTACATACAATTCTACAAAAGATCATTTTTCTCAATGTATTTGTAATTAAAATTAGAAAAGATTTCTGGGTCCATCTTACAATATAACTGCCTTAAAGGGGTCATATGATGCGATTTAAATTTTTCCTTTTTCTTTGGAGTGTTACAAGCTCTTGGTGCATAAAGAAGATCTGTAAAGTTGCAAAGACTAAAGTCTCAAATCCAAAGAGATATTCTTTATAAAAGTTCAGAGTCAGCCACACCTACCTAAAACGGCTCGTTCTAACACGTCCCCACATACCTACCTCAATATGTGGGAAGATTTGCATAACGCCGCCCAAATGTTCAAGCAAAGAAAGAAGGCGTAACTTTTAGTCTGACTGTAGTATTGTTGACGCTGCAGCCATGTCGTGAAGACGCTGTGTGCTTCGTTGTGAAAGAGAAAATACTTTGTTTGGTCTTCCAAAAGAGGACGATATCCGCTCCGTCATGATAGAGCTGATCTGTGCTGGTCGCTGAGGGAATACATCAAACTTAGTGCTGTGGATCGACTGACAGGTATTCACCATGGTGGTTTGTCCGCTCATTCAGCTCACTCTATCCTGGCCTCAGCGCACGCTAAGCCGGGGCTTCCCCTCATGCTAGGCCGCTGTGTTTTTCGTTGTGAAAGCTACTTTGTTTGGTCTTCCAAAAGAGGACACGCTAGAAATCAGTGGTTAAGTTGTATTTTCAACACTGTTCCAGAACAGTTTAACCCAAAATATCCAGATGTGTGCAGCGCATTATATGGAGGACTGTTTACTGATCCTGGAAGAGTAACGTTAGACAAAAATGCTGGCAGTTCTGACTCACGTAAGTACGTTTTAATTTCAAGGATTTGCATGATATTCAAAACACGTTTTGAGCCAGTGTTAGAGTAGCAATGTTTGTCATTTCTCGATCACAAATGCAGACATGGTTTTAATGATTACGCGGCGCGATGCAACGCAACGCAACGCAACGCTTAAAAAGACAGTATAAGTCATTATAATCCATCATTTTTGTCCCCACTGGATGCAACAAATTGCTCGTTTGTAATGGGTTTTATTGGTTTTGTCTCATCACTCCGGCCGGGACACGGCATCAACAGTATGTGAGGGGTGTAACATTTCAATCTCACGCTTGAGGTATTCGGCCAATCACAACGCACTGGATAGCTGGCCAATCACAGCACACCTCGCTTTTTCAGACCGATGAGCTTCGTAAAAAATTGACGCGTTTCAGGAAGGCGGGGCATAGAGGAGAAACAAGAATGTCCCAGTATGTGGAAAATTATGTGTTTTTTTTTTACTTTAAACCACATAAAAACATTTCATTACACAAAATAATGTTAATTTTAGCAACATCATATGACCCCTTAAAGTGGTGGATCTGGCAGATGTTCCTGTGAATCAAACTAAACCTTGCTCACTCAGGAAAAATTAAGGGAAAAAGTAAAATTTGAAAATGAGGACAAATTTTAACATCTCTCTCTCTCTCTTCTCTTCATGAGTATTATATTATATAACTGTATATATATGTTATAAACAATTATCTTTCTAAAATCATATGCTATAAATAAATAAATATGTGTAAGAGTATGTTTTGCTTAAACATAATGAGAAGGATGTCAATGACATTTACACAAAAAAAAGGGATAAAAATTAATTTTGTTGAAATAGTATAAAATTTCAAAAGTATACATTATTATTTTTTAAACATGTCTATAAGTAATAATTACTAACTTACATTATGAAAATTATATTTAAATGTATAATTATAAAGGATAATAAAAACAGATAATTAAATAATTAAATACAAATTAAGTATGTCAACGGATTAACATCAAATAATCAAAAGAAGATCTAAATTATATTTTGCTTAAAAAGGGGAATCTCTATTTTCCCAACAATTGTCATAACGCATGCCAGAGGGTTTTAATTCAGAGCAGTTTTCACCATAATTTTTTTATTCTCCAAAAAAAAAAAACTGAATTACAATCAGATTTATTTTAAAAAATCGATGAATTCTAAGGAAGTTATAAAAAATACTGCCATTAATTATAAAACTATAATCGTGTAAAGTAAGATACCAGTACTTTGTTTGGCGCTTACAGTAGCAAATACACAATCCTAGGCTGCACGAATTATGACAAAATCATCATTGTCGATATTCCTTGAAATGTAATTGCGATTATTAATTACACGATTATACATTTACATTAATGATGTTTATACAATTGTTTTATGCAACTGCATGCCGTTATTTTTATATGCAACATAAAATTAAGCGTGAAGAAAACCTTTAGTGCTTTCCTATAGTATTAAGCCTCAAATGTCAACTATTACACGGATTGGTTTCTTCTTAAAATCTGAAAAAAAGTACCAAAATATCGAATGGTATGTGTAATGTTATACTAAAACTTAAAAAATGGGAAAAAGAAAACACCCTGCAGATAACATGTAGAAAGAAAAAAACCCATCTTAAGCACACAGAATAACATAAGTGGACTTTGAACGATTAATTGACGCTTTGAACGATTACATAATTGTGGCATCCCCACAAGCATCCCATATTCCATTTCACAATTTAACTCATTTATAAGGCATCCACGCCATGCCTTGGACTCGCGATTAGATATTCGATTAATAAATCGATTAACTCCAAAATAATTTTCCCAGTAAAATTAGGGACAGTAGAGGTACGAGACAACTGAAACAGCACTCCAGCGCTGGAAAAGTCATTTAGGCTGTGAATCTTCCAGGAAAAAAAGTGTATTCCAGAAAGTATTCACAAAACAAGGCTTATGGCTTTCAAAAAAGATATGGCGTCATCTGCGACCGGACAGACAAACTGATATTTCAGAAGAGGCGATCATGACAAATGGAGTGCCAGCCTAAACATACCTCTCCAAAACCTGGAGCACAATCAAACCGACCCGCGGCTACACGCCTGTTCACAACCCAGCCGTCGCCATGGCAACATGGACAGATTGCATCCACATCTGGTAGCGATTTCAGCTCTTGTGAAAGAAAAAAAAAGCGGGGGGAGAAAGAAATGTATGTGTTAAGGCGAAAAAAGACTAATATTTTCTGCAATGCAAAGCATTAAAAAACTTTGTTTGTTTGCTTGCTTGCTTTTCCCACAAACAAAGTGGAAGCAATATTTCATACTTCTGTAAGTTATGAGAATTGAATGGAGCCGTGCTGGTCCTCTGGAAAGCTGACACGCTTTGCCTGTTTAAGCAGGTTTTCATAGGAAACAGACTATCCAGCGGGCGACAGACTCCTGAGAGAAAATGATTGTATATAAAAGGCTGACAACAACATAACTTAAACATAAATCATATGCTTATATTCTAGGTGGGAAAGCAAGAGCTCTTCCTGTGTCAGTAGGATGTTTGGTCTCTAAAATGGGTTGTGCACCTTTGTTATTTTCTTATTTCGTCTGAATCTCTGTTACAAAAAAGAAGAGTGATCGATAATAATGCAATGCTTTGGTTACCATATCATTGCATATACACACTATTCTGGGTTAATTTAAACAATAATATGGTTTTGCCTTTATATAGTGTCAAAAACCTATATTAAAGTAAAATATTAAAGCAAGGATTTCAAGAAGGAAACAAATATGTTTTGTGCGTGTGTGTGTGTGTGTGTGTGTGTAATGTTACTGCCAAGTAAAAATTCTAAAATAAATAATACACCCAATACTGTTTATAGGTTTATTGTATTATTTTATTGCACATAATAATACTTTTATTCAGAAAGATGACCATAAATTGACACAAAAATGACAGTAAAGATATTTAAAATGTTAAAAAAGACTTCTGTTGCAAAGAAATGCTGTTTCTTTTCTATTCATTAAATAATCTTGTAAAAATGTGTCATGGTTTCCACAAAAATATCAAGCAGCAAAACGGTTAAAACTGTAGCAGTAATAATAATAATAATAATAATAAAGTTTCTTGAGCAGCAGATCAGCATATTATATTGATTTCTGAAGAATCATGTGACACTTGAGTAATGATGCTGAAAATTCAGCTTTGCATCAGAGGAATACATTACAATTTGAAATATATTCAAATAGAAAACAGTTATTTTAAATTGCAATAATGTTTTACAAAAAAATGTTTAGCTGTTATTTTTAGTATGCGCAGGGATGCTCCCTTGCATCATTTGTTTGCAGATGCTACATTGTTTTATATTTTGAATATGTGTTGCTATTCTGTTCAGAATATCCTAAATTATCAATTGATTATTTTGCACTCCGAAAGAAATTACTGTCACTGCAACTGAGTTTATTCATAACCACTAGTCAAATATCAAAGCTGGAGTCTTAAATCGTTCTAGTGCTACACGGTTTGTCCAGATCAAGTAAGAATGTGATGTTTTAACGTGTGTGAATGTAGTACAATGATAATCTGCGGACCTAAAGAAGTTAATGCAATGACATTCTGAACATTTTATGTTCCCAAATACGTTTTGTAGGTCTCTGATCTGTTGGAAACACTGTAGCATCAATTTTTGCCATGGTGTTTTTGCCCGTTCCTGAGAGGTCTGTGAATCACAGCATACGTGTCTGTGCCATGTGTGGGTTATTACTGGAAAGACGCTTGGCGTGTGTCGCGGCCTCAAGTCTGAGCTGATAGCTCCGCACGCACTGAGATTATGTGTGTGTGTGTGTTTGGGTGTTGTGGGTGTGGTGGATGTGTGTGTGTGGTGTGTGGTGGTGTGTGTGTGTGGGTTGTGTGTGTGTGTGTGTGTGTGGGTTTGTGTGGGTGTAATACTGTTAAGGCGAATTTGTCCGGGACTCACACTCGCAGATTATAAGATGACTGATCGATGGTGATACACAGAGGGGCACTTTCATCAATACGTTATATGTAGAGGCAGTGTGTGGCATAAAAAAAGAAGATGAATTACTGACCACTACATTAGTCACTGTCACCAGTTGTTGATGGGTATTAAAATTTATATTTACAATGTGCTCGTTGCAGGCAAAACGGTTATTTATCTTTAAATTGTGTAAATGTTTGTCTTTTATTATGTGACAAAACACCGGGACCAAGAGGTAATCTGCCGAGTGTGGAGAGGTTTGGCGTTTGTCACACACAAAATAAAATAAGCATAAATCACAAGGACCCACAAGGACTGGGTTGCCCCGTGTCCTATCTAGAGACCAGAAACCTCATAGAGACTGAGGAGTGCAGCACCTTGGGCTTCGTTCTGAATCGGAAATCCTGTTAACACCCAATTTTATGCATTGTGATATGTAAGACTTTTTGTCCCCCCAAAGATATTAGGAAATATTAGGCAGCACAACTGTTTTAAAAAAAGTAAGGGCTGCTGCAAATTCATATTTGCCATCATAGGAATAAATTATAATTTATTTAAAAAAAAATAGAATTGAAAAGAATTCAAAATCTGTATTAAAAAGTTATTTTAAATTGTAATTGTAATTTTTAATTGTAATGTTGTTACTGTATTGTTACTGTATTTTTGATTAAATAAATGAAGCCCTGGTACGTGAAACGTGTATGAGCGATTTCTTTCAAAATATATATTTTTTTAATCTTACCAACTTCAAATTTTTGAACAGTAGTGTATATACTGTATACATATATACAAACATAAACACAAATTTTTATATTGCTAATCATAATACTAAACATCTAATAAAAATATGAATTTTATATTTAGCCTACATATTTTTTATGTAGTTGTCTTATCTTTTAAATTCTTCACAAAAAAAGTATAATTGTCAGAATTATGGACCTGTTTTGCCCCTGTTTCTGTTTCAGTGTTCCCTTATTTGGTCATGTTCCTTTGCCCGTTTGTCTCTCTGTGATTAGTTGATTCCCTGCACCTGTCTGGCCGTAAGTTTGGGCATAAATGTTGTAGTCGCCTCATGTTTCCTTGTCAGGTTTGAACGTTTCTGTGCTCTGTGTCTCCCTGTTGGATTATTAAAGGCTCTCAAAGACCCGACCGAAACCTCCGTGTGTCTACCCTCAGTTTTTGTTTCCGTTTTTTCCCTCAGGGTTTTTTTTCCGTTGTTTTTTCCACGGATCCCCTCTCCCGTCCGGCAGGAGATACTACATCCTCCTGACTGGAGCAAGGGCGGATGAGTATCGCTGAGGGCCCA
Organism: Sinocyclocheilus anophthalmus; assembly: GCA_018155175.1. Taxonomy (NCBI): domain Eukaryota; kingdom Metazoa; phylum Chordata; class Actinopteri; order Cypriniformes; family Cyprinidae; genus Sinocyclocheilus; species Sinocyclocheilus anophthalmus. The sequence goes on along the minus strand of JADLZN010012056.1, from coordinate 301,808 downwards.
ACCAGACTGTTCATGGTCATCGCAGTGCATCTAACCAGCTACACCCGGCAGATGCACTCTGTGCATTCTACGCTGGGCCAGTTTTTAAACATCTCGATTGTGCAAGAGCGCTGTCGTCCGAATGAGTCGGTCCATCGAGCGAATTTCGCCGCCTTTGTGTAGTGGACACTGGTGAGGACAAGGGTCCCCGTATGCACCGTCTGCCACTCCACCATCTCCCCGCTGCGCGGAGCGCATGCCCGAGCTCACCGCTGACGGAGAGCTGGAGCCCGCCACGACCGACGAACCATCGCCGCACAGAGCGACAGAGATGAGGATCGCCGCGGAGCCAGAGCTGCTGATGAAGTCAGTCAAGGTGTGTGAGCCGGCAACAACTCCCGCCATGAGGGAGAAAGCCCGGTGTGAGCGCGGAGAGGAGCTCCGCCCCCTGCACCTCAGCTGAGCGTGAGCTGTGTATGGCACGGCAACTGTGCCACACCGAAGAGGAGAGGGGTCCCGTTCCTAAGTTCTGGCCTGAAAGCCCGGAGGCTCACAAATGACTGACCTCCCACCCACTCCTGCCTCCTCCTCCGCTGTCGTCTGGCAGCCCCTCTGCTCGCCCTCAGCCCACCATCTATGCGGTGAGAGCTCCAAGGGACTGCCATCCTCCATCGTCAGCATGGAGAACCCTCATCACCTAACTCCAAGGCCCGTAATCCACCTCGGCGTGTTGGCTCCACCATGGCTCCTAGCTCCCTCCTCTCCGCCATGGCCTGGCAGTCCACTAGCTCAGCCGGACTCCCTCGTTCCTCCATTTCAGTGTTCCCTTATTTGGTCATGTTCCTGTTCTCGTTGTCTCATTATTAGTTGATTCCCCGCACCTGTCTGTCCCTCGTTAAGTTTAGTATAAATTTGTAGTCTGCCTCATGTTTCCTTGTCGGGTCTTGAACGTCTTCCTTGTGCTTTGTGTCTCCCTGTTGGATTATTAAAGACTCTAGTTTTGTGAAATCGCCACGTCTCCTCGTTCCTACCGTAAGCAAAGTGTGACAATTCTGACAAGTGTCAGTTATTTTATGATGTTATGGGTGATTGCTAGGTATTGTCTGCTAACCAAGTGAAAGGAGACACAACAAAATCTCATCACAAAATCTCATGATATTCAGGTCTCTATATGGCTTGAGTGTCTCAAAAGTTTCATTTTTTTCCCCACCGGTAAAGTATCAAAGAAAATATGCAACACACTCCATAACTGTTAGCAATAAGAGTTGTTACATTTGCGATGGAAGACTTGGCTCACATATCGTCATGTTTGCCCATTTTTAAGCCACTACATATAAAAGGCAAAGCCCCTATGAAGAGATGAAAGTCTCCCATTAGTGAGACAGATATACAGGGTCAGCAAACAGTGGTCTGCACTTCTCTTTTTTCCTCTTTGTCAGCATATCTGTGAGTAAAGTTTCTTCAAGAGGATCTGCCTCTAATGGAAAACTTTTCTGTATTTCTCCCCTCTTTTCTCTCTCTCTCCACATCCCTCCCACCTTCCCTCTTTTTTCCTCCTTATCCTCTCTCTTCCTTCTCTCGCTCTTCCCCTCTTTTTCCCTCTCTGAGAAGAGGAAGTAGTATGGTTTATTCAGGGCTCAGGTTTCAGAGCAGGGATTTTTTCTCTCTCTTTTTACTGGCTCTGGAGAAGAGAAGGAGAGAGCAGCTTCTGTAACCATCACAGCACACAACAGTGATGAAGATTAGACCAAAACGGAAAACAGCTCATACACTCATTTCCTCTTTTGTAACTCTAGTGAAAGGCTCCTCTGCTTTTATATATTAATGCTGCTTGCTTAATGTTCTCACTATTAACTAGTTGCTTATTAGCATGCCTATTATTAACATATTGGGTGCTTATTAGTACTTATAATGCACATATTCTGCATGATTATATTCTACATCCCTAATCCTACCCAATACCTAAACTTAACAACTACCTTACTAACTATTAATAAGCAGAAAATTAGTAGTTTATTAAGGCACAAGTCGTGAATTGGACCTTAAAATAAAGTGTGACCATTTTCTAAAAGTACTTCACTATATATGCAGTAAAATGACTGACTGTCGTACAGAAATATATACACAAATATATAAAAACAAAAATGTGTATTATACTTTTTTTGTACTTTGGCTGTATATATATGTACACTTCTAGGATTCCTGCAGCGCACAGAGTTTTTATGAAACCCTCCACCTTCCCCAGCTCCACCTGCATAGATATGCTATGAGTTATTTTATATGCTATTTGTGCAGCAACAGCATGTCTTAAATACTCACAGCACCATACTGGCATATGAATTGGCAGTAGCAAATTCCTGTACTTGCTTGCAGCAGCAGCAATAATCTACAACTACAGCAATAACCAACAGCAGCAGCAATTCAGCAGCAGCATAGGAGATCTATTCCGCCAAGACCAAATACATTAACATTGTCAAATCCATCATCATGCCAAAATCTTCCAGAGGTTGGCAGATTATATATATTTCTATATATATTATAGATTATATATATACACCAGTTAAAAAAGGGTTTTAAGTCAGTTATTTCCAACTTTTGCTGTAGTGTGTAAGTAGAAATATCAGTTTACATCTCCAAACATTAATAGGCCATTAATTGTTGGATCCAATGAGATTTTTGTTTGCACAAGGAGTCTGACAACAGCCAGTGCTCCACACAGAGATCTAATCTTATCAGTATCCAGTCTGGAATGACATGGAGAAACAGAACAAACTGAGACAGACTAAATCCAGAAGAACTGTGGCAATGTCTCCAAGATGCTTCAAGAAACCTACCTGCAAAGCTACCTGAAAAAGTTCACCTAGGACAAAAGCTGCTATAAACACAAAGCATGCTCACACCAAATGTTGATTTAATTTAGTTAATAGAAGTTAATTGATTAATAAAATCTATGTATGACATTATTTTTTTGACAGCATCCTCATTTTACAGCATTTCAACACAAGTGCCTAAAACTTTGAACAGTACTGTAGCTTTGCAGGTAGGTTTCTTGAAGCATCTTGGAGACGTTGCCATATATTAAAAAAACAATAGATCATTATACGTTATTTAGGGGGTTTGAATTAGATCTAATCTAAATAAATAGATACAATCTAAATAAATGTTATAAATTAGGTTTTTTATCAATTTGCACTTTTCAATGGGAATATGGGGGAAATATGCTGTACTTTTTTAGTCTAGGTATGTAGAACACAAATATTAAACTGTATAAAAAGTGTTTTTCATACTTTTTTAGAGAAAGGAAGGAAGAGACCTTCACCTCAAACTCAAAAAACACTAAGAAATTAGATTTTAGGTAAAGTACTGTACTATTTGAACATTTTTGTTGAAGCATTTTTAGTTTTAAAATAGAATCTTGAATCAAGATACAGCAGCCAGTAACACTGTTCTGTTTTCTATTTCTGTCTGTCTGTCAGTCTTTATTAATTCATAATTCACAAAGCTTCTTCTCCTAGATTTGGACCTGTAATCTCCCTGCTATTTCGGTGTCTCAGAGAGCCACAGTCTGGATTCATTAAAACGTGTCAGTATCTTTAAAGCTGTGTCTACATCCTGTTCCTCTTTCACACCCCCTCTTCTCTCCCTCTCTGAGCCTCAGCCATTTCACAGAGCATGTGGTTTTCATTAGGAGAGTTGGATTAGAGCACAAGGGCAGATCTGCAATGGTGGCAATCCACACTCCTCTCCTTCTCTGCCTTCCCTCCATTATCTCATATGTGATCGGCTTCGGCCATTCAGCTCAAGCCTCATGATGTCAGCTGCAAATCTACCCTCAAAATCTAAATATACAAACCTGGCCTGAAATTCCCATAATCCTCAACTCTGGAGGTTAGAATTTCTAATCAGATCTGAATACCACTCTTAAATATAAAGTTTTTTTTATTAGCATTGATGGTTCCATGAAGAACCTTTAACATCCATGAAACATTTCCAGGTTCTTTATAGTGGAAAAGGTTCTTTAGATTATCAAAATGTTCTTCACACTAAAACCTGGTTATTTTAAGAACTGTGACTGTGCCAACGGTTTTTTGAGGGAACACCACAAAAGGATTTTCTTTATGGCATCGAAATAGACTAAATAAGATAGGAAAGCTTTATTTTAAGGTGGTGGAATCTTTCCATTCCTCAAAATGTTATTTATAGTGGAAAAAAGTTTCTTTAGATTTTTTAAATGTTCTTTTCAATAAATTTTTTTTTTAAGTTGTTTTAAGAGCTGTTAACTGTAAGTTTTTTTTTGGGGAGGGGGGGACCAAAAATTGTTCTTCAATGGCTGTGAAACCCCCTTTTGGAACCCTTATTTTTAAGAGCGCAAGAGAAACCTAAAATCATTGGTTAAGCGAGTCTGCATTGCCAAATATAAATAATCGCCATCATTTTTTGGTGATGAAAGCTGGAAACAAAATATGAGCACGTGCGTGTCTATGCCCTGAGGATCCAGACGTCCAGGATCAAACGATGCTTGTTTTGGAAACAGGGGGAAGCACTACCTAAATGCTGAGTGTGGAGAAAAACAACGGAGAGGGAGGGGGAAACAAAAATGAGAAAAAGAGCGAAGGGAAAAAAAAACGAGAGGAGGAGGATGAGGCCAAAAGGATCGGGGAGTAAAATGGCTTCTGCTCATTCTGTGTGCTGCTGGAGAACAGCATGTGGGAAACCGAAGACAGTGATGCGTGCATGCGTGTGTGTGTGTGTGTGTGTACTGGTTTATATATCCTGGTGGGGACTTAAACCTGACTACACACAGACTCACGGGGACTCGTGTCACGGTGGGGACCTAAATTGTGGTCACCACGGGTACAAAAGCTTATAAATCATACAGAATTAAGTTTTTTGAAAATCTAAAAATGTAGAAAGATTCCTGTGAGGGGTAGGTTTAGGTGTAGGGTTGGTGTAGGGCAATATAATATACGGTCTGTACAGTAGAAAAGCCATTAGGCCTATGGAGAGTCCCCACAAGGATAGCGCAGACGTGTGTGTGTGTGTGTTGCCGTGTGTACAGGGACGGTTCGGGCGTCGCGTTAAAGGAGAGAGAGAACGGAAGATAAGCAAGAAGAGGCGCAGGTAAAAAAGCTTTTTGATGTTTAGCCAGAGGAGTGTGACTGATACTCATGTGTGTGTCTGAGTTTCAAGATAAAACTTCTGTTTTTATTCACATGATTTAACCCTATAAAGCATATTTGATACTCAGATTTCTACGGTCTCTAAATTATCAACATGAACAAAACCACCTGTTGTACACAATCTACTACATACCTTCTGTCGTCTGATTAATAGTTTATACTTTTTTAGAAAGTAAACGCTTTATGGGATCACTTTAAAAAAAAACCCCTTTAAAGGCCATGGTTATTGAGTCTTTTGCCGAGATATCCTTACTATTTTTAGAAAGTAAATGCAATAACTGTTGCGGTATATTGTTAGTATATTTCAGGATATGTATTTTACTGGGCTATATATTTCTACTATATGCAGAGGTGGACAGTAGTGAAGTATTTTTACTTTACTCAAGTAAATTAAAAAAGTATCTGTAGTTTATCAGAGTGTTTTTCTTTGGAAAACTTTACTTCACTACATTCCAAAGCATAATGTCATACTTTTTACTGCACTTCATTTCATAAATAAAAATTGTTGTTCGTTTTACTTTAATACTTAAGAACTTAAAAATGTAGTACTTTCTTGTACTCAAGTAAATCTTTGTATTACTTTTACTTGAGTAAAAGTAAGAAAGTAATAGATTTCTAATGTAATTAAGTATTAAACTATATTTAATATGAAACGTAGTGCAGTAAAAAGTACAATATTATGCTTTGGAACGTTGTGAAGTAAAGTTTTCTAAAGAAATACTTCACTACTGTCCGCCTCTGACTATGTGTTAAAAGTTAATTCCACATGTGTCTTATTTTATTTCTCCTTAGGGAATTTAGGAGAAACATCTGAGACAATGTGGATAATTGAATAAAACATGTCTAAAAACTCCATTAAATTTCCTGAACCATTTTGAAGCAATAAAACGATCCTCTAGGACAACAGTGGTGTTGAAGCTCAAGTCTCAGACTGACCGTTTAGTCACATCTTCACAGAATTACACTGGGTTTAATGTGTCACTTGCAGATATTATGTTTTTCAGGTCCAGAGAGGAAATTTGGGTCTTTTTAAAGGGAGACAACTGTGTCATCTGACACATCAGCGCCTGGCCACAGCTGTAGAGACAGACAGACAGACAGACAGACAGCGGGGGTGCCCCATGATCAGGTAGTTGCGATGGTGATAGAGCATGATGGTTTCACTGCTGCATTCCTATGAAGAATGGTTTATTTTCATTGGAAACATAATTGTCTGTGGCAAGAGTTTTGGAAGCACTTTTACCTAAAACACCGCCAAAAGTCCATCCTGTAGCATGATCGCCCTCTATAGGTGACCTAAAATCAACACACTCCTCCCTTTAAGAACTAGTAGTATTATGCAAGAGCAGTGTAACTGAATACACCCATACAGATGTCATTCAATTGGGTATGTATATAGTTTGCTACTGTATGTAAATACACAGACTAAAGAGCTTATTACATACCAGAAGTGGGCAGAGTTGACATTATACGTTCTCACACGACCCTGGGTCATCGTGTGCCTCCATATTTTGTAAATAATAAGTAAAATAGAGAATAAATGATGAAAACACTGAAGGAGATAACGTTTTTGCATTAAATATTAAAGCATTTCTGTATAATATTACACATTTCTGTCTAATGTTAAATATTATAGCATTTCATATCAACAAAAACTGGAGTACATTAGCAAGTCAACCAAACTGAACAATTTCCAAACAACAATTTAAATGTTACAGGATAAAATCCGGTCAAAATAACAGAAAAATAACGTACTGATTACTCATCAAATTAGGATTATTTACAAGTAATAATTTGACAATTATTAGCTTTATCCAAAGATTCAATGTATGTGGTGTTACTTAACAGAACTGGCCTCTTTAACAACAATCAGTTAGAGATATTAAATCTCAAACTTTAAAATGAAAATTATTAAAACATTCTTAAGAAATTCTGAAACTTCATGAAAAAATCTGAAATATCATAGCCATATTTTTAAGGTTTCAATTATATTATTGTCGTGTTTATCCAAAGCATCTTAAATCATGAGCAATTTATCAAACAATGTAAAGTTTTATCATACAATACCAATATGAATACCAAAAGTCAGATATTATTAATAGACATCAAATATTTCTATAAATATGGCACAAATTATATACTTACTACTATACCTACTACTACTACTGCACACACACACATATTATATATACAGTGGGTAGGAAAGTATTCAGACCCCCTTAAATTTTTCACTCTTTGTTATATTGCAGCCATTTGCTAAAATCATTTAAGTAAAAAAAAATTTCCTCATTAATGTACACACAGCACACCATATTGACAGCAAAACACAGAATTGTTGACATTTTTGCAGATTTATTTTAAAAAAGAAAAACTGAACAATCACATGGTCCGAATATCAGACCTTTGCTCAGTATTTGTAGAGCACCTTTGATCTAATACAGCCATGAGTCTTTTTGGGTAAGATGCAACAAGTTTTTCACACCTGGATTTGGGGATCCTCTGCCATTCCTCCTTGCAGATCCTCTCCAGTTCTGTCAGGTTGGATGGTAAACGTTGGTGGACAGCCATTTTTAGGTCTCTCCAGAGATGCTCAATTGGGTTTAAGTCAGGGCTCTGGCTGGGCCATTCAAGAACAGTCACAGAGTTGTTGTGAAGCCACTCCTTCGTTATTTTAGCTGTGTGCTTAGGGTCATTGTCTTGTTGGAAGGTAAACCTTCGGCCCAGTCTGAGGTCCTGAGCACTCTGGAGAAGGTTTTCGTCCAGGATCTCCCTGTACTTGGCCGCATTCATCTTCCCTCGATTGCAACCAGTCGTCCTGTCAATGCAGCTGAAAAACACCCCAAAGCATGATGCTGCCACCACCGTGCTTCACTGTTGGGACTGTATTAGAAAGGTGATGAGCAGTGCCTGGTTTTCTCAACACATACCACTTAGAATTAAGGCCAAAAAGTTCTATCTTGGTCTCATCAGACCAGAGAATCTTATTTCTCACCATCTTGGAGTCCTTCAGGTGTTTTTTATGTGTCTTGCACTGAGGAGAGGCTTTTTTTTTTTTTTACTTTTTCCTTTTTTTTCCGTCGGGCCACTCTGCCATAAAGCCACGACTGGTGGAGGGCTGCAGTGATGGTTGAATTTCTACAACTTTCTCCCATCTACCGACTGCATCTCTGGAGCTCAGCCAAAGTGATCTTTGGGTTCTTCTTTACCTCTCTCACCAAAGGCTCTTCTCCCCCGATAGCTCAGTTTGGCCGGACGGCCAGCTCTAGGAAGGGTTCTGGTCGTCCCAAACGTCTTCCATTTAAGGATTATGGAGGCCACTGTGCTCTTAGGAACCTTAAGTGCAGCAGAATTTGTTTTGTAACCTTGGCCAGACCTATGCCTTGCCACAATTCTGTCTCTGAGATCTTCAGGCAGTTCCTTTGATCTCATGATTCTCATTTGCTCTGACATGCACTGTGAGCTTTAAGGTCTTATATAGACAGGTGTGTGGCTTTCCTAATCAAGGCCAATCAGTATAATCAAACACAGCTGAACTCAAATGAAGGTGTAGACCCATCTCAAGAATGATCAGAAGAAATGGACAGCACCAGAGTTAAATATATGAGTGTCACAGCAAAGGGTCTGAATACTTAGGACCATGTGATATTTCAGTTTTTCTTTTTTAATAAATCTGCAAAAATGTCAACAATTCTGTGTTTTTCGTCAATATGGGGTGCTGTGTGTTACATTAATGAGGAAAAAAAAATTAACTTAAATGATTTTAGCAAATGGCTGCAATATAACAAAGAGTGAAAAATTTAAGGGGGTCCGAATACTTTCCGTACCCACTGTATATACATAGAGGGTGTAACGGTATACACAAACGTAATGGTTCAATATATAATATATATATATATTATATATATATATTAATAATATATATATACAGTATCTAACAGAAGGGAGTACACCCCTCACATTTTTGTAAAAATTTTATTATATCTTTTCATGTGACAACACTGAAGAAATGACACTTTGCTACAATATAAAGTAATGAGTGTACAGCTTGTATAACAGTATACATTTGCTGTCCCCTCAAAATAAAACGCAACACACAGCCATTATTGTCTAAACCGCTGGCCACAAAAGTGAGTGCACCCCTATGTGAAAATGTCCAAATTGGGCCCAAATTAGCCATTTTCTCTCCCCGGTGTAATGTGACTCATTAGTGTTACAAGGTATCAGGTGTGAATGGAGAGCAGGTGTGTTAAATAAGGTGTTATCGCTCTCACTCTCTCATAATAGTCACTGGAAGTTCAACATGGCACCTGAAATGATATAAAAAAATATTTACAAAAATGTGAGGGGTGTACGCACTTCTGTGAGATACTGTATATATAATATTATATATATATATATAGATATATATAGATATATATATATTATATATCTATATGTAGTAAGGGTTTAACGGTTTTGAAGTCACGGTGCGGTATGGTTCGATACAGCAGGAGTAAAAAATATTTACTTAGGGCTAAAAAATCTACCTCAGCTTCTGCTCTAAACTATAGGGAGCAAATTCAATTACTATTTATTTTTAACTATAATAATCAATACTCAAATATTTTTTTTTTAAATGTTAACATGTAAATTGCACATAATACAGTTTTTAAATTATGCTAACTTCTAAATTATACCATTTATATTTGTTGTTGAAATATAATAGTTTACACAGTGACTGTCATAACTTATTTCATAAAAAGATTTATTTAAACATACATTAAATAAATAAATAATTAAGACATCACTAACAGGTAAATATAATGAGTATATAGTCTAATATTTCTCCCCCCCACCCCCCCAAATGCTCTTCTCTAGAGTTAATTTCTCTAGCGAACTAATGAGCTGTGGACACTGATGACTTGCCTGAGGTAAATGAAATGCTACGTGACATTTTGTTTACAAGCTGTTTTATTGACGTCTTTCCACAATTGAAACACTGATTGAGCAATTACATAAGATGTTCATTGATGTTTACTTCACGTTAAAACTAGTCCTAAAGATGAAGCGATGATAGCTCTCACTCGTGGAAATGTACTATGTATATTTAAAGGGGTCATATGATGTTGCTAAAAGAACATTATTTTGTGTATTTGTGTAATGAAATGTGTTTATGCGTTTAAGGTTAAAAAAACACATTATTTCCATATAATGTACATTACTGTTTCTCCTCTATGCCCAGCCTTTCTGAAAAGTTTCGAAGTGTACAAAGTCATCTTTGGAAAGTGCTCTGATTGGCCAGCTATCCAGTGCGTTGTGATTGGCTGAATACCTCAAGCGTGTGACGGAAATGTTACGCCCCTTAACATACTGTGGTGCCATCTCCCAGCACGACAAGACAAAACCAATAAAACCCATTACAAATGAGGCATTTGTTGCATCCAGGGGAGACATAATACTGATTAATAATGACTTATACTGTCTTTTTAAACGTTGCGTTGCATCGCGCCGCGTAAACATAAAACCACGTCTGCATTTGTGATCGGAGAATCAACAAACAACAAGCCTACTCTACACAGCACAAAACTCGCGTTTGAATCGTCAGTGACAAATCCTTTAAATATAAAAACGTACTTAGTCTGTGAGTCAGAAGCGCCAGACTGTCCTTGCTAAGTTGGAACTGCCCCACTTTATAGAAACAGCCTTTTTGCCACAGACGCAGTTTAGGCTACTGGTTCAGGAAACAGTCCTCGTCCTCAATAAAATGTGCAGCACACATCTTAATATTTGGGTTGAACTGTTCTGGACAGTGTTGTAAATATACAACTTAACCACTGATTTCTAGTATTGTCCTCTTTTGGAAGGCCAAACTAAGTAGTTTCGGTTTCCCAACGAAAACACAGCGTCTCCACAACACGGCAGCGTCGGCAACAGCAAGAATTAAAGTTAAGCCTTCTTTATTTGCATGAACATTTGGGCAGCGTTATGCAAATCTTCCAACCCGATCTCATGAAAGTGCGTATAAATAGTACGCCAAATAAAAATGAAAACTTGTGGTATTGATACACAAAAATGGACTTTGGCGTGTGTATGCTACGCGATGGGTAGGTTTAGGGTTGTGGGGTAGATGCGTATCATATGTACGCGAAACTGCGTATCATATGCACGCCAACAAATTGCGTATCATATGCACACCAAAGTCAATTTCTGTATATCAATACCCGAGTTTAGTTTTATTGTGTACTATTTTAGGCAGTTCATGAGAACGGGATCAAATCTTCCCACATCGTGAAGTAGGACAAGGTGGGGGGTGTAGAACGAGCCGTTTTAGGTAGGCGTGGTTGACACGTAATTTTATAAAGAATATCTCTTTGGTTTTGAGACTTTAGTCTTTGCAACTTTACAGATCTTCTTTATGCACCAAGAGCTTGTAACACTCCAAAGAGAAAGGAAAAATTTAAATCGCATCAATTGACCTTAAATTATTTATTAATATGTTAATATAGCATTAATATAGTACTTTTTATACATAAATATGAATATATCTACTTATAATAATACTTATAGAACATTCTAAATGTTTCTCTATATGCACTCATCAAATATTATCAATTGATTTTTGACAATGTAGATAATATAAAACATATATATTTTACTTAATATTTATATCAACATTGTCTAGCTTCGAAGTCAGCTAAAATGGCCTTTTACTGAAGATTATTGGTGACGAAGTCGTTTCTACCTGTTGCTGTAACATACATTCAGGGTAACGACTGAAAAAAAACGAACTCAAATTTAAGAGACTCGTGGTATAACATGTAGACTTATTAAATGAATTAAAATGTCAAATATGAATGAAAGTTTTTCCAGGTGTGTAACAATTATCACTGAATCATCCCTCATCAACTCTATGTATTCTACACTATATGTCCTTATTGTTATTAAAATGAAGGAGCACCATGAATTCATAGAAGAATTTAAAAGACTAAGTTTAAACACTGCTTCATCAGAGTGTTAGTCAAACAGCAGCTGTTGTGTTCTGACTCTGGTTATTCATCAGCAGACTGTGAGATATTCTGACACAGACGCAGCTGCTCTGCGGCCTCAACTCCTAATATTAAGGAAAAAAAAAAAAAAAAAACATTAAAATACAACATTTCACAACACATTTGACTCATCAAACAAATAACAGCTTTAAGTCACTTTTGGTAAGAATTAGTCGATTTAAAATAATAATTTCCACATACTAAGCTTTTTATCCAATTCCTCTGAAACAAAACCCAACAAATCGGCCAATCAGACTCTGCCACATGGCGGCAGAGACCTATCAGCAACCCATATCTACTGTATTGACCCTCATTTCACCAAAGGACCTCAATCTTTTTGGAAACGGTGAGGTCTCCCATCCCAACCGCAGTATGTGGCTCACACTGTTGGCCCTTCTGACTCTGTGTGCCATGGGGAGAAGCACTGAAAATCTTTCAGAAAGCAGCTCTGAGAAGGAAAAGCTTGTTATAGCCAGAGGAAAACTTGTGGTGAGTGCTCAATAATACATGTTTGAACGCTTGATATATGCAAGGGTTTAGCTCTAAAAATCACTTTCATTGTCCAATGATGTGAGACAGACTGCATCAAACTATATTAGCACAGAAGCTAATAAAATTAAAGCATTTCATGTCAATTCTAATGATGTATTAAGCAATACAAATACATACACTACCATTCAAAAGTTTGGGGTTGGTAAAAAAAATTTTTTTAAGAAGTCTCTCTTATGCTCACCAAGGTTGCATTTGGTTACACTTTATTTTAAGGTGTCCTTGTTCACAGTGTAAGTATACATTTAAGTACTGAGTAATATTACTTAACTACATGATTTACTATATGGTTAGGATTAGGATTGGGGTTTGGTTTTGTGGTTACTTACATGTAATTATGGAATAATTAATTGTTATTATAATAGTAAGTACACGTAACGTGTACAAGGACACCTTAAAAAATTAAGTGTTACTTTGCATTTATTTGATAAAAAAAGGAAAAACTGAAATATTGTGAAATATTATTCTGATTTTAAAAAACTGTTTTCTATTGTAATATATTTAAAAAGTAATTTATTCCTGTGATTACTTTATCGTTACTCCAGTATTCAGTGTCACATGATCCTTCAGAAATCATTCTAATATGATGATTTGCTCAAGAAACATTTCTTATTATCACTTTTGAAAACAGTTGTGCTTAATATTTTTGTGGAAACCACGGTACAGTTTTTTTTTTTTTTTTTCAGGCTTCTTTGATAAATAGAAAGTTCAAAAGAACAGCATTTATTTGAAATATAATTTATATGTTTTATATAATAAAAGGCTTTACAGTAACTTTTGTTTTTTTTTTTTCTTTTTTTTTTTTTTTTTTTTTTTTTTTTTTTTTTTTTTTTTTTTTTTTTTTTTTTTTTTTTTTTTTTTTTTTTTTTTTCTTTTTTTTTTTTTTTGTTTTTTTTTTTTTTTTTTTTTTTTTCATCAATTTTAAAATGAAAGCCTGTTTCCACCACAGATTAAAAAAAAAAAAAAGCTTCCATAATGTAATGCATCCTTGCAGAATTAAAGAATCGATGTATTTTAAAAAATTCTTACTGACCCCAAACTTTTGAACAGTACTAAATACTCTGTATATGATACAATGTCAAGACCTCAAAGAACATTTGATGACAACAAGTGTTACTTGAGTTAAAACACTTGTTTTCAATGTTTTGCCTATTGTTAATCTCTCTTCAATCCCTTCCCAGGCTCCCAGTGTAGTGGGATGATCCATAAAGAAGATGCCAGAGCTCTACAATTTCCTCATGGAGCGATGGGCATTGTAGTATCCTGACATTACCATCGAAAATCACTCTCATTTTCTTGTAATTCCAATGTTTTCAGTTTAGTGCTATTAGTCTTTTTAAAGAATGTTGAAAAGTATCTTCCATATTTCTTGGAAGATCGTGGCTCTGCTAAGACAGCGTTTGACAGGGATGTAAATGTTAATGAAATCTTTACAGGCTGCCATATGTTTAAACACTTAGAGGCCGGGAGTCATGCGCTTCATGGCCTCAGAGGTCATTTGCCTTCTGCTGTTAACCTTAATCTGCTGTTTAAAGTCACAACCTGGAGTACGATTCAGGAGAGGATAAAAAACCCTTAATAATGTAAAATGTTTTTAAAAATATGTAAGAAAATTAAAGAACTTTTGAAGAAAAAAAATAGAACTAATTTAACTAAATATAAAAATGTCAAACAAATTAAAAATTCTAATAAAATGTAATAATAAAATGTATAAACTATAAAGAAGTCAAATTAAAATGTAATAACATAAAATGCAAAAAACTACAACTATAACTAAATTGATAATGAAATAATATGGCAATTAAAAAAAAAATAACAATTATGAGATTTCCAAGTCTGTTTAGTATCTTTCACTTTCTGACCGCAGGTTGTTCCTGTGAAGAAGATGAAGGCAGATGATATCAGCAGCTTGCTGGATTCTCTGGGTTTCTATAAAAGGTTACAGAAAGGCGAGGAGGTCCCTGAGGAGTTCAAACATTTCCCTTTAAACGCGCCTCGGGACAAACTGTGACCCCCGCTGGAACTGCAGCCCGCCGCCAATGATGCCCAGAGTCTCAATGCTCAGAAACACAGATGGCTGGAGGCAGTCCTAAGCACACACAAATTTACAATAAACTTACATCTTTGGCTTGTGTGGCGTTGTTTCGTTGCGTTTCATTAAAATGTATGAGCTTACTTGGTTTTCACAAAGGAAAGCAATTACACAATAAACCCACGGAAAGACGGCCATTAAAGAAAATAGGTGGCAAGTCACTGAAGCTGTCAGAATAAATGAGAAGCCAAATTGTTGAGTTTTGCATTTCTAAACACAATTGTTCCTCAAAATTAGCTGTCAAGAATAAACAAATTAATTAGAATTGTATTATATTCAAATTGTGGACCATACAAAACAGCTCTCAAACATTCTAATGCTAATCAGAGTTTCTGTAAAAATACCACAATTACAGTTAATTACTCTTAAAAACACAATAAATAGCGGCACAAACTAAAAAGATGTATAAATATGATATATAGTATATATATATATATATATTAGTATATATATATATATATAGATCTATAGATATATATATATACTGGACACTCTAAAATGACTTGTTAAAAGGACAACCCAGCCCATATAGTAGAGTATAACACACATAGATATATATAAGAGAGGATGTGGAGTTTCGTAAAAAAACACAATTATCATGTTACTCTTAAAAACACAATAAATCTGGGCCCAACAATAACTTATTGTAAAATTAATATAACACTTCGAAAAATGCTTGGTTAAATATAACCACACGCTGGTTTAAAAAGGACAAACCCACTATTGGATTGTTTTTGACCCAGAGGTTGGTGTTGCTTTGGACCCGAGCGGGGGGGGGTTGTGTTCAAAACACCCCAACCGCTGGGTCAAAAAAACACAAAAGCTGGGTTCGCCCTTTTGTCCCCACGCATTTTTTAGATGTGTGTCTACACACAACTAAGGGTGCCCGCCCACACACACACAACCCACACGCCAGAATATATATAGTCTGACACATACAACACAGTATTGGTTCCTTTATATGGTTAAATTTATTAAAGTTTCATTAAAACGCGCATGTCTACGATTAGTCTGGAGTGAAATATAATATATATTAAATGGTTTTCCTTAATTTTAAACGGGTTAATTAGGGATGTATGCATGATACAACTTTTAAGTTCAGTTTCGCTGACATGGTGACTGAAATTAGTATTATGTTTTTGTGTGGGCGGGTGTGGAGCAGTTAATCCCTTAGTGTAACATAATATATTATACTATATTGTATAAATATTGCACTTGCTTTAAGCATAAACCTCACTAAATCAGTTAGATGTATGTTTCAAAACAAGAAATAACAATTTGCTAATGGGATATAAAAATAAACTTAATTCAAAATATATGTTTTTGTTGATCTATATGTGTTTACTTATTTTTCCTGAAAAACAAGTGAAACACTGAATATGTTTTTTTTTTGTTCGTTTTTTTGCTGTAGTAACATGAACTGTAGTTACTTTGGTTTTCATGGTGAGGATGACATCTCAGTCTGCTGTCAGACTCCATCTGTTTCCTCAGATTTCATCTGGTTAGCGCTTGGAAGACTCCAGTTAATCTCAAGCCACACAAACTGAAGTGGAGAAGCGTGGATGAGTGATTGATGTGGTCTCCAGCATGCCTGTGTTCTACACGCCGATCCCTCAGAACCTGAGAATGGGTCTGGCTAACATCAGCGGCTCAGTGTTTATAAATAACAGAACGCGAGACAGCAGACACTTCAGGGACCCTTATCAGGATCATGAAGGTGAGACGTCTGCCAAACACAATGAAACGTCTCTACAGCCAGCCTTGATTATAGAAGTTACACATCAGTTAGACTGTTGGTCTTTGTCACACTGTCCGAGTGGATATCATGTAATATATGAGAAAAAATCACCTTTACTGGCATTTTTAGAGCACTGTTCCTGAAACATGACCAAAAAAAAATCTAAATTATAAATATATATATATATATATTTTTTTTTTTTTTTTTTTTTGTTACCTTAATATACATACATGCCTAATTCTATTTAAGGTTAGGATTATGATACATTATATATACAATCTAATATGACTTTATATTGCAACAAACTGTACACTTATACATTTTATTTACAATAAATAAAAATATGAAAAAACCAAAACTTGGGTAAGTGATTTAAACGTTGCTAACTCAATAGAAGTGTTTCAACCTAGTATATGATAAAAGTTATGGTAAATTTACCCCAGGTGATGAAGGTAATAATAATGAACAATTTAAAAAGTAATTATATTTGACTAAAGATTATTATTAAACACCGTGTTAAGTGTACTTTCTTACTATGCTGTGCTGTTATCTAGTGTGTGCTGAGGTCTCGTCTCATCTCCCGCTACAGATGCTGCTCTACTTCAACATCTTCTTCTTCCCCTTCTGGTGGATCTCTGAGGTGCTGATGCTGCATTTAAAGGTGCATTCAATTACAATCATAAAGATATTGTCAATAAACAAATCCTTACTTGCATCATATTATGGGCAGATCCTTGATCTTTAAAAATAAAACTGCACAATACATTATTAAAACATATTATTCTGAATGACGGTTATTTTAGTATCATTGATATATTATTGTAGTTTTTGTTGCAATTTTTCATTTGAATTGTTTATAGTTTCTGTTTTTATTTTAATGAAAAGTCTTAGTAATTGTGCTGTAATTTTTAAGAAAATGGTCTATGTAGTTATTTTTATTTTATTTTATCTTTTTAGTTTTAGTTACTTCAAGTTAAACTAAATTACAATTAGAAATGTTACAGTGTCAACAAGCTCTTTTATTTCAGCTAACATTTATTTCATTAGTATTTTATTATGGTTTTAGTTTTGTAAAGCATATCTAACACTAACAACTTCTGAAACCAGTGTTAACGAATTGAGACAGTATTAGAGATTTTGTTATATTTTTAATTAGATGTTCATTATTAAATTTTCTCTTTTCGATTTTAATTTTATTAAAATTTAAGTAATTTTTTCAACTATTTTTAAACCAAGGTCTATATGTTGTTAATACATTTTATTTTAAATACGGTGACGTTTTTTATTTTATTTTATTTCCGTTAATGTTTATTTCAAGCAATGATTTTTTTTTATGGTTTTAGTTATAACTAATAACCCTGTTCTGAACTTCTGCAAAATGCTTAACTTCTGCAAGTTAGCTAGCCCAGTGTGTTGTGATTTCTAAACCTTCTCTGTAGTGCATCCGTTTCCCAAGGGCGGGGTTTTCTGGCGTTTGATGATGTCCCAAAGCAAGACCCCGACGCAAGGGGACCACAACCAAAACCACAGAATACCTGTTGGAGTTCGCCTACGCAGCCGTTTTGTAGCATTAACTGCCAGAATTTTGAAAAGACGATAGTATCTCAGTTTGCGTTGAACTGTCATCACTTCGTAAAAAAACTTTGGCAGATATTGTTTATGCGCAAACAGGCACATTAACAACAACTCTAACATTAAAAAATTGAAATCGCATGGACCACTCCTTTAAAAAAACGTTTTTGTTCTAAACATGCAGAAGCTGAAACGGTCCAGAGGAAATTCGATGGTTAAACGACAATGATTTTGGAGAAATAACTGAAAACACTCAAACAGTTTTTAGGAGCCTTTGTAATGACTTTGACCTGTAAGTGATTATAAAATGACTGCATAACATCACTCCGTATAACTGCAGCTGGCAGCCATTAGCATCATGCAAGATTACATGCGCCTGTATCCATGGTGATGGTCGCCTTTGTGAACTGCACTGACTGTTCAAGTGCTCATAACTGTATATATTGTACCGTTAATAGCCAGCTAAATCACAGCAATTCCCGTGAATAACGCTGTGATTATCATTCAGATGTCCAGACTACGGATCTTCACTGCCACCCCTGCTCACCTTCTGTATAATATGGATAACGTATTTTTTAGGCAGACTATGGTTGTGGATATTTTAAGGGCATATATTCAGCTTACTCTGTGTCTTTTCAACCATTTCATAGTTCTGTTATCGCCAGCATATTACAGTGTCTGCTGGTGAGCGGGGATGGTCCTGATCAGCATATTCGAGGTGTTGCGAGCAGTTGTGTATAAAGTACCTGAAAGCCATACTCAAGTAAAAGTACAGATGTCTTATCAGAAAATGACTTTGGTAGAAGTTGAAGTCACCGTTTAGAATATTACTTGAGTAAAAGTCTTAATGTATGTGATATTTATTGTACTTAAGTAATCTTAAACGTACTTAAGTATTGAAAGTAAATGTACAAGTAAATGCAAAATGGAAAAGCAGCAAACAAATGTATAAAAAAAAAAAAATATGTTCATATACAGCTTGAGTAGCAAGATTGTGTTCAGTTTGAACTCTTTCTTCCATTTGTATTTTTGGGTAAGAATAAGAAGCACTTCATCCGGTCTTCCATTCCAACATAAGAAATCATTTCTGGAATTTGCATCTGAAATGGCATTTAGCCTACAGTTTAATGTATCTCAGAGGGGACATAATGCATTTAACCTGCAGTTACAGATGCATAAACAGGTCTAATGTTTTGTTTTTAACATAAAATGTTGAATACTGATATCTGAAATGATTTAAAACATGAAAAGATAGTCGAAATGTGAAATTAAAACCGCCAGTATGTGGCAGCAAGTTACTGTTAATAAGTGAGAGAGGAACTCCATTGGGGGGGGTCATTCATTCAACCGATTCATTCAAATGGCTGATTCACTCAGGAACAAAGCATTCGACTGTGTTAATGAGTGAATCACTGAATCATTTTATCAACCGATTCGTTCAAAAAGCTGATTCATTCAATAAGTAAACACCGTCCATTGCTCAGAGACGCAAAACAGCGCTGTGTGATCTTTGTTTGGAACTATTTTCGTTGGCAAAATTGAACAAAAACAAGCAATATTACCTCTAAAATGTAAGTCACTTATTGCTTTACTGAACTTGTATAAAATTATTATTAAATGTGTTCATGCTGATATCTACAGAAAAACAGTACTCTTTGTATAGATGTAGCACATTATAACTATTTGGATACCGCAGGCAATAGACGTACTGATGTAAAGATACTTTTTTTTATTAAAATGCATGCCACTTTGGAACAATAAAGCCATCCCTACACTTAACCCTAACCTTAAACAATAAACATCTGTGATGCACCTTATTTTCCACTTTTCGAATATGTCCTTCATTAATTCCTTTCCGATGTGATTAGATTTGAAAAGGGAGAAAAAAAGTTCGGCAAAAGGCGGTTTCGAACTCGGGTCGATCGCGTCAAAAAAAACAAGTCTGCTAAAAGATGCCCTTTAGTACCTACGCCACTGGAGTAGTTGTATGAAAGGGTCTTTTGTAATCTTGTGTAACCCCACCACACGTTGGTGGCGGAGTTAGTATAGCCTCTGCTATCTCGTTTCCTTTCCCCACTGTATATATTAGGGCTGGGTTTTGACACAAATTTCACGATTCGATTTGATTCTCATTCACAAACTTGCGATTCAATTCGATGTACGCGTATGATTGAATCTGATATTTTTGTACAGTGGTGGACGAAGTACACAAGTCAAGTACTTGAGTAAAAGTACAGATCCGTAATAAAAATATTACTCCAGTAAAAGTACTCAGTTTTCGATTTTACTCGAGTGAAAGTACAAAAGTAGTTGATTTTTTTTATGTACTTAAGTAAAAAGTACTAATAGATAAATGTTTATTTTGCAGTTGTATATAGGCTACTTTTAGCATTTAAATTTATATTAGCATTTTTTTTTTATAAACGTACTGCTCAAAATACCTGGGATTTTCCCAAAATAACCAATAAGGAAATAATGAATATAATAAGGAAAATATAATTATATTTTCATAATGATTTTTTCTTCTCAAACCTTGTATATGGTGTAAAAACACCCCTGGCCAAATACCCCCAGAGGGCATCACTTCCCACTTTAATAATCACTGTAGTTACCAGGGCTGTGCAATAGATCCCCCGCAATAATCATTCGCTACAGCTTGCAATATTTGAGGCATTAACAAAAGAAAGAGAAAATCACTCACTGCTCTTACCTTAATAACTTTTGTAGTTTAAATAAGAATCAGTGCATATTGAATTCAAAGAGTAAATGCTAAGCAGTTTTTTTTTTCCTTTTTATTATTCAGTTCCTAAACTTGTGTTAAAATTATTACACTAATGTTAAAATGACATTTTTAAGTAATGCTCCAGTAAAATACATATCGTTCATTTTCAGAAGTTGTTGTAGGGGTGCTTTGTTATTAGAATCAGAATGAGCTTTATTAAGTGTGCGCAAACACAAGGAATTTATTGTGGTTTTACAGGAACTCTTGGTACATACATACAAATAACCGATATATATATACAGTGGGGTAAAAAAGTATTTAGTCAGCCACTAATTTTGCAAGTTCTCCCACTTAAAAAGATGGAAGAGGCCTGTAATTTTCATCATAGGTACACCTCAACTATGAGAGACAAAATGAGAAAAACAATCCAGAAAATCACATTGTAGGATTTTTAAAAAAAAAAAAGATGTTTAAGTAATTCCTTGGTAAAATAGTATTTGGTCACCTACAAACAAGCAAGCTTTCTGGCTCTCACAGACCTGTAACTTCTTCTTTTTAGAGGCTCCTCTGTCCTCCACTCGTTTACCTGTATTAATGGCATCTGTTTGAACTCGTTGTCAGTATGAAAGACACCTGTCCACAGCCTCAAACAGTCACACTCCAAACTCCACCATGGCCAAGACCAAAGAGCTGTCAAAGGACACCAGAAAAAAAATTGTAGACCTGCACCAGGCTGGGAAGACTGATTCTGCAATAGGTAAGCAGCTTGGTGTGAAGAAATCAACTGTGGGAGCGATTATTAGAAAATGGAAGACATTCAAGACCACTGATAATCTCCCTCGATATGGGGCTCCATGCAAGATCTCACCCCGTGTGGTCAAAATGATCACAAGAACTGTGATCAAAAATCCCAGAACCACACGGGGGGACCTAGTGTATGACCTGCAGAGAGCTGGGACCAAAATTAACAAAGGCTACCATCAGTAACCCACTGCGCCGCCAGGGACTCAAACCCTGCAGTGCCAGACGTGTCCCCCTGATTAAGCCAGTACATGTCCATGCCCGTCTGAGTTTGTTTGCTAGAGAGTATTTGGATGATCCAGAAGAGGATTGGGATAATGTCATATGGTCAGATGAAACCAACATAGAACTTTTTGGTAAAAACTCAACTTGTCGTGTTTGGAGTAGAAAGAATGCTGAGTTGCATCCAAAAAACACCATACCTACTGTAAAGCATGGGGGTGGAAACATCATGCTTTGGGGCTGTTTTTCCTGCCAATGGGATCAGGACGACTGATCCGTGTAAATGAAAGAATGAATGGGGCCGTGTATCGTGAGTTTTTGAGTGAAAACCTCCTTCCATCAGCATGGGCATTGAAGATGAAACGTGGCTGGTCTTTCAGCATGACAATGATCCCAAACAAACACCGCCCGGGCAACGAAGGAGTGGCGTCGTAAGAATCATTTCAAGGTCCTGGAGTGGCCTAGACAGTCTCCAGATCTCAACCCCATAGAAAATCTTTGGAGGGATTTGAAAATCCGTGTTGCCCAGCGACATCCCCAAAACATTACTTGCTTTAGAGGAGATCTGCATGGAGGGATGGGCCAAAATACCAGCAACAGTGTGTGAAGACTTGCAGAAAACGTTTGACCTCTGTCATTGCCTACAAAGGGTATATAACAAAGTATTGATATTAAATTTTGTTATTGACCAAATACGTATTTTCTACCATATTTTGCAAATAAATTCTTTAAAAATCCTCAATGTGATTTTCTGGATTTTTTTTTCCCTCATTTTGTCTCTCATAGTTGAGGTATACCTATGATGATAATTACAGGCCTCTCTCATCTTTTTTTCTCATCTTTTGCACAATTGGTGGCTGACTAAATAAATTTTTTCCCCACTGTATATATATATAAATATATATATACAGTGGGTACGGAAAGTATTCAAGACCCCCTTAAATTTTTCACTCTTGTTATATTGCAGCCATTTGCTAAAATCATTTAAGTTTTTTTTTTTTTTCCTCATTAATGTACACAAGCACCCCATATTGACAGAAAAACACAGATTTGTTGACATTTTTGCAGATTTATTACAAAAGAAAAACTGAAATATCACATGGTCCAAATTAGTCAGACCCTTTGCTGTGACACTCATATATTTAACTAAGGTGCTGTCAATTTCTTCTGATCATCCTTGAGATGGTTGTACACCTTCATTTGAGTCCAGCTGTGTTTGATTTTACTGATTGGACTTGATTAGGAAAGCCCCACACCTGTCTATATAAGACCTTACAGCTCACCAGTGTATGTCAGAGCAAATGAGAATCATGAGAATCAAAGGAACTGCCTGAAGAGCTCAGAAACAGAATTGTGGCAAGGCACAGATCTGGCCAAGGTTACAAAAAACTTCTGCTGCACTTAAGGTTTCCTAAGAGCACAGTGGCCTCCATAATGGAAGATGTTTGGGATGACCAGAACCCTTCCTATAGCTGGCCGTCCGGCCAAACTGAGCTATCGTGGGGGGTTGAGCCTTGGTGAGAGAGGTAAAGAAGGACCCAAAGATCACTGTGGCTGAGCTCCAGAGATGCAGTCGGGAGATGGGAAAGTTGTAGAAAGTCAACCATCACTGCAGCCCTCCACCAGTCTGGGTTTTATGGCAGAGTGGCCCGATGGAAGCCTTTCTTCAGTGCAAGACACATGAAAGCCCGCGTGGAATTTGCTAAAAAACACCTGAAGGACTCCCAGATGGTGAGAAATAAGATTCTCTGTTCTGATGAGACCAAGATAGAACTTTTTTGGCCTTAATTCTAAGCGGTATGTGTGGAGAAAATTAGGCACTGCTCATCACCTGTCCAATATAGTTCCAACAGTGAAGCATGGTGGTGTCAGCATCATGCTGTGGGGGTGTTTTTTCAGCTGCAGGGACAGGACGACATGGTTGCAATCGATGGAAAGATGAATGCGGCCAAGTACAGGGATATCTTTTTACAGGGAAAACCTTCTCCAGAGTGCTCAGGACCTCAGACTGGGCCGAAGTTTTACCTTCCAACAAGACAATTACCCTAAGCACACAGCTAAAATTCAAAAATAACGAAGGAGTTGCTTCACAACAACTCTGTGACTGTTCTTTGTTCTTGAATGGCCCAGCCAGAGCCTGACTTAAACCCAATTGATCATCTCTGGAGAGACCTAAAAATGACTGTCCACCACCGTTTACCATCCAACCTGACAGAACTGGAGAGGATCTGTGAGGAGGAATGGCAGAGGATCCCCAAATCCAGGTGTGAAAAACTTGTTGCATCTTTCTCAAAAAGACTCATGGCTGTATTAGATAAAAGGGTGCTTCTACTAAATACTGAGCAAAGGGTCTGAATACTTAGGACCATGTGATATTTCAGTTTTTCTTTTTTAATAAATCTGCAAAAATGTCAACAATTCTTGGTTTTTCTGTCAATATGGGGTGCTGTGTGTACATTAATGAGGAGAAAAAATGAACTTAAATGCTTTTAGCAAATGGCTGCACAATATAAAAAAGAGTGAAAAATTTAAGGGGTCTGAATACTTTCCGTACCCACTGTATATATCTCACGGGGCTGACGAAGACGTTAGACGTGTGGATCCATCTGCAAGCTTTATTTAAAGAGACGTGGTATAACAGGCAGGGTCGAACAATGGCAAACAGGTATATGGCGGGCAAAAACACAAGAATATTCCTAGGGCTAGCGTAGGTCACCGATCGGCAGACAGAATCACAGGGGCGAGACGATAGGGAAAAATCCAGGAAAACAGGCAAGGCAAAACAAGGAAAACACGGAGACTAGGAAAGGGGTACAGGCTAAGCAATAATCAGCCGAGAATGGTGGTTAAGAGTGGGTGTTATATAGTGAGTGAGATTATTAGAAACAGCTGTGTGCAATGAGTACAATGAATGATGGGAAATGTAGTCCGGGGTGCTATGCAACAGTTTGTGTTGTGCGAGAGTCAATGTAATGGAAAGGGTGACCTCTGGTGGTGAATAAACGGAAGTCCATGGACTGAATTCGTGACAAGCCCCCCCCCCCCCCCCCCCCCCCAGGAGCGGCTTCCAGACGCTCAAAACACTAAACGATCCAGGGGGGCGGTGGGCGGATACCATGGCCAAGGATAGGAGTCCGGGACTGAGTGCGGAGCCGAGGACCCACGCAAGCAGACCGTGACCGAAGATCCCCAGCGGCAGCAGAAGGACTGCACGGAGCCCGACAGTAGACCCCACGGCTGGCACGGACCCACGCGGAGCAGAGGCCACCAAACCAGGCGTAAGACCCCCGACGGTTCAGAGTACTCACCACGGCGGAGCAGAGGACCACCAGAACCAGACAGTAGACCACCACGGTGGGGAAGAGGACCACCACGGCGGAGCAGAAGACCACCACAGCGGAGCAGAGGACCACCATGGCGGATCAGAGGACCACCAGAACCAGACAGTAGACCCCCAAGGCGGGGAGGAGGACCACCACGGCGGAGCAGAAGGAACGGGAAACCCCCCCGGTGAACCACACCGATCAGGAGACCATGGCGGAGACTGTAACCATGAGAGAGCAGAGACAGACAACACAGACAGAACATTGGGGTTGATAGACAAGACTGAGCGTCCAGGGGCAGCCTCCCTGGCTGGGTCGGGACGAGACAAAAGTTCACAAACGGCCTCCATACCCGTGACAGGACAGGATGAGGATTCCACGACGGCCTCCATCTTTTCAGACAAGCGGGATTCTAAACGGCCTCTATAGCCCGTGACAGGACAGAACAAAGATTTCCTCGACGAACCTCCTTGGCCGGAACAGAACATTGCAGATCGTTCACTGATGGCCTCCTTGGCCGGAACAAGACAGACAGAGATTTCATAGGCGGCCTCCTTGGCCGGAAAAGGACAATGAGAGAGTTCATAGTTGGCCTCCTTGGCCGGAACAGAACAGAAAGAGAGTTCATTGGCGGCCTCCTTGGCCGGAACAGAACTGGCAGAGAGTTCATAGGCGGCCTCCTTGTCTGGAACAGAACAGGCAGAGAGTTCATGGGTGGCCTCCTTGGCCGGAACAGGACGAGGAGAGAGTTCGTTGACGGCCTCCTTGGCTGGAACAGGACGGGCAGAGAGTTCATAGATGGCCTCTTTGGCCGGAACAGGACGAGCAGAGAGTTTATTGATGGCCTCCTTGGCCGGAACAGAATAGGCAGGGAGTTCATAGACGGCCTCCTTGTCCGGAACAGAACAGGCAGAGAGTTCATTGACGGCCTCCTTGGCTGGAACAGGACAGGCAGAGAGTTCATTGGCGGCCTCATTGGCCGGAACAGAACAGGCAGGAAGTGCGTTGCTGTGCGCCACCACCACGCAAGGAACTGAGTCAAGTGTCGCCATCTCGGGAGGTTCTGCAGCCTGTGCCGCCAACTCCGAAGAGACTACAGTGGACACCATGGCCTCTGGAAGCACAGCAGTGGACACCGCTACCTCACGACCTAAAATCGGAAGGGTTTCTGAAGTGTATCAGTAAGGGCGCGCCACCAAGTCTGGAATGTTGTAGCCGAGTTTTTGCCGGTGCCGCTGCCTCTAGCAAATCGGCGGTTGAGTACGCGGCCCAGATACACCATAAAGCATCCCCCCATATGGGAAGTGCTGCAGACTGGGGAATGAGTTCATGAATAGAAGGGTTAGAGTGAGTTGGTTTGGGGATACCAGCTGAGCATGCAGACACCAGCTGTGCATCCCTCACACTGGACACCAGACAGGGATACCGACGGACTGACCCCGACAATCTGGGTGCAACAGACAGGAAGTGACATGACTCTGGATGATCAGCTGTAATGCAACGTGATTCTGGATGAATAACTGAGGCGCTTTACATTGACTCTGTGGACTGAAGCAGCTGGTAGAGCACGGGCTGAGACCTCTAGAAGATGCCAGCTGTGGACGTAACGAGGCTCTGGCAGCTGGCTTAGGCTGAAGACTGATCTGGCCATCCATGAAGATCAGTTGCGACTTGACTTGACTCATGAAGATCAGTTGTGAATTGACTGAACTCAGGAAGAACAACTGTGACTCGATTCTGACTCGTGATGATCAACTGTGACTAGACTCGACTCAGGAAGGTCAACTGTGACTAGACTTGACTCGGGAATAACAGCTGTGACTAGACTTGACTCATTATAATGAATTGTAACTTGACTTGACTAGACTCATGACTATCAACTGTAACTTGACTAGACTCATAACTATCAACAGTGACTTGACTAGACTCAGGAAGATGAGCTGCGATCTTGACCCTGATATGAACTGTGCTAGACTTGACATCATGACTAAGAGCTGTGACTATGACATGACACTCATGAATATCAGCTGTGCGCTTGACATGACTCAGGATAGTATAAACATGTGAGCTCGATTTTGACTCATGACGATCAACTGACTTAGATCTGCGTTTGCTCTCAGGAGATCAGACTGTGACTAGTACTTGCTCGGGAGAGATTAGGCTGTGGCTTGACGAACTCCAGAGAGAACAGCTGATGATACTAGATCGCTGACTCATGATAATGAACTGTAACTTGACTCATGAAGATCAGCTGTGAATTGACTTGACTCATGAAGATCAACTGCGACTTGACTAGATGCTGTTGTGGTCCTGCCATCTTGTTGATTGTGCTCCCGCTGGTCTGCCCCCGCGGGCTCAATTCCATTGTGAGCGTGCTGCTAGTGTGGTCGCCGGCTCATCATTACGGCGATAAGGAGGGGCTCCGCTAGTCACGCGCCATTTCATGAGGCGTCGCTCTTGTACACACCACCACTTCAGTCACACCAGCTTGTGTCGGTCGTCTCCCGCGCCACCCACAGTAAATAGGAAGTTCCGACAGTCAAACAGCATATATCCATGAACTGACGAGGTGTAATGATGTGGACCGCCGGGCTCCGTGCTAAGCTCATAACAGGATCGCAGCGGTTGAGTTCAGAGCCAGCATCAGCAACACTCTATCATAGACTTCCTGGTAGATCATGGCATAATGTCTAATTTGCTAGAAATTCTATCTTCCTCCTAATAAATTCTCCAAGCCGAAGTTCGCGGTGGCGCCTGTTAAGGCTAGTATATATTCTTGCGTTCCATAGCCTGTCTCTGTCGCACTTGAATAGCGGGGCTGGATGCGCTGTGGGGGCTGTAGTATTCTCCATCCGGGCTGACGAGATGTGAGACGTGTTGATCCATCTGCAAGCTTTATTTAAAGAGACGTGGCAAACAGGTATATGGTGGGCAAAACACAAGAACGGTCCTAGGGCTAGCATAAGAGACAGCAGAAGAGGAAAAATACAGTGCATGCTTAATTATTATGCAAGTTGATATTCTGAATATATTTTTTTCCAAGCACATTTGATCAATTTCAAACGGCATCAATCTTAATTACTACTATTAATCTTGTATTTAATAACTTATAATCTATATATTATTGTTCATGAAAGCTGGAAGTGAAAAACTCCTTATATTCAAGTGTGCAGAATTATTAGGCATGTTTTCTTTTACAGATAAATCTCGAGATGGTTAGCAAAATGCACTCACCAAAACTTACTGGCAGATTCTGTAAGTATAAACTCTTCAAACGGTGTTAGGTACAAGAGATGTGGTGCTTGTCTGGTCCTTCAAGAGTCCCTCTCAACACTTATCTGTCTATAAGCCTATATATATATATATATATGTATATACTACTATATATATATATAATGAGTATATTATCAGTCTCAAGTATTTACTATCACTATATGTGATTCTTATTAAGGTTAGGGGTCATTTTTAGGATTCTATTCTTAGTCCTAAGTCTTGAGAACGCTGAACACCATTGTACTTCTGTAGACTCCACTGGTAGTGCAGTTCTGGAAAATGGTGGCATGAGTACTAAATGTTTCCTGTGTATTTCAACCTAATTCTTCACCTTAAGTCTAATTAGTTTGCATATTACATGTCATCTTTTCTTCTCGGCAGCATGTTTTGACACTGACTCTATGGGTCTTAAAGGCTGACCACTGAGTGCATTTGCTAGTCGGGGCAATGGTATGGGCTATTAACTTTGCAATTTCTAAGTATGTATTACGTTTTGAGTATTTCTCATAGGGCATTTAATAATTTTTGACTTTCATTCTGAGTTACATATCTTTTTTGGCTAATCTTTATCTGTAAAAGAACATCTGCTTAATTACTGCAACTACACTAAAATTGTGAATATAAGATACATTTTTCAGGCTTCTCAGGGCAACTCATTAATAATGATTATCCATTATAAATGATTGTATTATTTCAAAGCTATAATGTATATAAATGTATTAGAGCTGCCGGCCTCGTTTCTCGCCCTGCATGTCATGACTCGCAAACTCGCCCAGCAGTTTCACATGAGGCAGTTCGGCCCCGTTCAGGGTCTCCATACAGCATGAAGCGCTGCCTCTGTTTGGACTGTTGTATGGGGTCAGGAGTCTGCTGCCTGTGAGGGACATTCAGCCGCACTGACAGATGAGGCTCTGTGGAGGTTTTAAATGACACCTGCTAGTTAAAGATCTGGTCTTCCACCAATGTGACCTTTAGCAATAAGTGCACTTTTTGTAATACAAGTATGTTATGTGGTAAATCTACCCATGTAAAACCAGGGGGTGGGGCTAGTTTTCACACAGGAAGTGTGTGCTTTGGCTCTGTAACAACTGAATGAGGTTTAAAGTTTAAACACAAAATTCAGAAAGTGCAATTACACAATGCACATTTTCTCTAAAACTGAAATCAACAACATAATGAAGGCTGATTTTAACTTGAAGAAGTGAGGACCATGTTTCTAATTTTTCTAAAGTAGGCCATTTAATGAAAGGATGCCATTGTGGAAACTTAGCCCATATAGTATGGCAGCATGCCCAGTTATTTACAATACACTGAAAATGTTACATTTTCAATATGAAACAATGAATATTGTTTTTGTAGTTACAACTTATACTTTTTTATACAGACGTGGCCTTTCAAAAATAAACCCTCACTGAGAAATTCACTGGAATAAATTATACTGAAATAAAGTATGTGTATGATTAGGAATGATACTACAATTACCAATGATAAAGCAAACAAGCAAAACATATGCACTACAAAAGTTTGGGGTCAATGAGTGTTTGTTTGTTTTGTTTTGTTTCTTTTGAAAGAAGTTAATTTTATTCAGCAAAGATGAATTCAAATCGATCAAAGGTGAAAGTAAATACATTTACAATCTTACATAAGATTTCTATTTCAAGTATGCTGTTCTTTTGGACTTTCTATTCGTTACAGAATACAGAAAAATGCTTCACGGTTTCCACAACACTGATAATAATATATATATATCTAAATCAGCATTTTAGAAATGATTTCTGAAGATCATGTGACACTGAACACTGGAGTAATGATGCAAAAAAAATGATAGTAAAAAAATATATTTTAAAATCTATTCAAATAGAAAACAGCCATTTTAAATTTTAATAATATTTCACAGTATTACTGCTTTTACTGTGTTTTTCATTAAAAAAAGTACAGCCTTGATAAGTAAAAGACTTCTTTTAAAAGCATTAACAATACTCACCCCAAACTGCAAATAAATAAAATTATTACACGCACACACGCACCACACACACACACACACACCACACACACACACACACACCACACACACACACACACACACACACAGGGTCATAATGAGGGGGAAGGAAAACAAACTGTATCACTGTATTTATATCACTGATCTATAATAGATAATTTATATTTCATATAGTAGTTGTATGTAATACATATAATGATGCAAATGCAATAACAAATGCAAACATATGTGATATATAATATAGACACATGGTGGCGCTGGGAGACTGTTTCCCTCCCCAGTCCACACTGCTGCAGACCACAGAATCACAGAATGACTCATCAGCCTAAACTCCCATGAGAACACAGACATCAGACTTACTCTTACACTCGTTTCTGAGACATGCAGACCTGTGTGTGTTTCAATGAACAGATTTGTAAAAATGAAATACGATGTAAGAACAGTAAATCCAATTGACCGACTGAATGCAAATTCAGCTAACATGCATGAAGCCAGTATACTGTATAATGCATTACAACTGTGAATACCTTCATGAAAGGTATTCATGGAATGTAATGCATTAAATGTTTGCAAAACTTGCAATCAGGCATAATACATTTGAATTCAATTACACTTTTAAAGAGCATAATGATTTATAAAAGTGTTATGCTATACAGATTGTTTCAAAGCAGCTTCACAAGCAGAAAATTAACAGTTAATGTTGCAAAATCCATCAGTTATGAGAATGAACTGACACATACAACCATCTGATTTAATGCACCACACTTTTTAAAGCTATAACCACAACTGTTTACAACTGTGAACACATGACTGATTATAATGCATTACGCATATGCACATAGGCTCATGTACACATTATCCAAATTCATTATTCATTATTACAGATCATTAGCCAAATGATGTGTTTGTTTTAATTTCTGCCAGGTGGGAGGGTTCAACACACACACACACACACAACACACACACACCTTTCACACATGTTTCACTCTCTGGAGATCAGAGGGGCTTTTCATGAGCAAGAAGATAAAAGTAACTTGTGCACCATATTGACTTGTGTCTTACATTTGAGCAGTAATTTGGCAGTTCCTGGAGAGACAGAGAGTCTCTGTTAGTGTGCAGAACGCTGATACACATCTAATTATTACTATAACAGATGGGAGACCTGTCAGCATATGCTGGAACAATATTATAATGCTAACGAAAACACTGGGCGAGATTAGACGTTCGCCTCTGATTTTATTGCTAATGATTTCTGTCAGCACTTCTGTTTATTCACCGTAATGGATGATATTTCAGATTGTTCCTTACAGATCTTTTTTCCTATAAATCTCTCTCTTTCCTGTATTCAGAGCCAGAGACAGTCTGGTTGGCAGTTGCTCCAGGTGTTGTGTTGTTTTTCATTTGCATTAAACAGAGTCTGGATCTGCAACGCAGTCAATTAAGAAGATAGAGTCTAGCAGTCTGGCTTACACTGGTGTTTGAGAACTACTCTCACAGCATAATTTTATTTTTCTCCATCCGTGTTTACATTTAAAACTGCTGCAGTGCTTCAAAAGCGGAGAGGTTTCTATATCGCAACTCAAACTGACAAATTAAGTGGGTTTTATTCTGCAGAGGTGTAAGAGTTCTCTTATAGTCTCAAATGAATGTTTATTTTCTTTTGAGCTCACTGATTTGGTCAAAAGTGAAACATGTTTAAAAAAAAGTTTCAATTAAATGTTGTTCATTTTGAATTTTTGAATCCTGAAAAAAATATCATGGTTTTCCCAAAAATATTAAGCAGCACGACTGTTTTCAACATTGATAATAATAGTAAATGTTTCCTGAGCAGCAAATCAGCATATTAGAATAATTTCTGAAGGATCATGTGACACTGAAGACTGGAGTAATGATGCTGAAAATTCAGCTTTGATCAGGAATCAATTCAATGTTACAATATATTTAAATTGATAACAGTTATTTTGAATAGTAAAAATATTTTAAAATTGTAACTGTATTTTTGGTCAAAGAATGACAGTCTGATGCATAAAATTTTTTTCGAACACACAAAGAAAAAAAATGATTCCGATCCCAAACTTTTGAACAGTGTAGTGTACCTGCCAAAACTACAGTAAAGTAACCCTCTTACAACAGAGACTATTGGATAAAATATGTGGAATAGTTAAATATGGTTAAAACAATGAACTAATTAGGATATAAATGTCTTGAATCATATAGGCCTATATTAACAAAGCCACAAAGAAAACAAGAAATCTCATTTTGTTTCTCTTGTCTAATCTATCTCATTTTGCCTATAGTCTCTTCTCTCTCTCTCGTCTCAACTGGAATCGTTTGTATAGTGCACTTCTCAATACATATTTTTCCAAAGCTGCTTTACAAACAATAGCAGCTCACAAACCCTCTAGTAAGCAGCCAAAGGCAACAGAGTCAGGGAAAAACTCCCTAAGATGTTGAATGAGATGAGAAAGAAACCTCTGGAGAAAACCTTCTCCTCTGACTGATACTTAAAATCTCATCTCTTCTGTTTTCTCTAATCTCTTCTTGTCTCCTCTCTACCACAGCAGAGGTCATTATAACCTATACACTGTACATATGACTCTTAAAGGGATAGTTCACCAAAAAAATTATGTCATCACTTACTAACACTGAATGTGTTTCCAAACCTGTACGAGTTTCTTAATTTATAAGGAATCAAATAATTTCAGGAATCAAATAATTTACTCCAAAATTAAAAAGAATAATGGACAATAAGAACAAACAAAGAGGCAAAGTCCTGACTCACGGGAGCTCAACATCAAGAATAAAAAAAAAAAAAAAGTCAAGCTCAAGTGAGTTAAAAACAACACTGAGAAAACACTACCTAAGGATAGCCTTCTGTTTACAAAGAAATCTTTATGTAAGGGATAACCCATGACTTGGTGGAAGCAAAGAATCTCAGTAAAGCGCATTAAACTCATTTAATTCACACCTAGCCGTGGATTAACCCGCTTCCAGCAAGCTTTGCCAGCACTGACAAGTTAAAGCTGTCAATTATATTTGACTGAAAGAGCAAAAATGGTCAAATCCAAAGAGTTATTCTTTATAAAAATTAAGAGTCAGCCACGACTACCTAAAACGGCTCGTTCTAACACGCCACCCACATGCTCTACGTCACTATGTGGGGAAGATTTGCATAACGCCGCCCAAATGTTCACGCAAAGAAAGAAGGCGGAACTTTATTCTCGCTGTAGTATTGTTTTTTGCCGCCGCCGCCATGTCGTGAAGACCCTGTGTGTTTCGTTGTGAAAGCGAAACTACTTTGTTTGGCCTTCCAAAAGAGGACGATATCCGCTTCGTCATGCCTGGAGCTGATACGTGCCGCTGCTCACTCTAGCCTCCGGGCCTCTGCTCACTCTAGCCCCCGGCCTCTGCGCACTCTAGGGTGCGCCGCTCCTCTAGGCCGCCGTGTGTGACGCTGTGTGTTTTTCGTTGTGAAAGCGAAAATACTTTGTCTGGCCTTCCAGTTAAGTTGTATTTACCACCACGTTC
Source organism: Sinocyclocheilus anophthalmus (assembly GCA_018155175.1). Lineage (NCBI taxonomy): Eukaryota > Metazoa > Chordata > Actinopteri > Cypriniformes > Cyprinidae > Sinocyclocheilus > Sinocyclocheilus anophthalmus. Next base: position 267,802 of record JADLZN010012056.1, on the reverse strand, counting down.
CAGAAGCTCAATGTACCATCTTCACCGAATGTTTACGGTGGTATTTGTAAATGTGCCAAAGATCTCGTGCACTGACAAGATCCTCATCCAGTTGTCACAAACACTTACCAATAAAAGCCTATAATAGGCTATACAGCAAAACTTAAACTGTGAAACACAAAACATGAAACAAGTCCATTTGTTAGACTGATTTTCCAGTAGATTCTGTGGTTGTGTTTATCGCTAGACCAATGAAGCAACATTTAGCTTGTTTGCATGACCAGTGGCAGATTAAGTATTTAGGAAACCTGTTTGAAAACAATCATTACTTTTGCAGAAATTACACACTCAACTTTAAGCATCCTGCAAACTGGGATAAAAATCTCTTTAAATTATGATGTGGTCAAAATATCTTGCATTTACGACTGGAAAATTACAACACTTTGACTGCAGATGGCTCATTAGCAAGCAGCTGTATCACCACAAAAGGGACTTTGAGAGATAATTTAACAATAGGCACAGACAGTTTTCATACTATATATATTCTGTGCAGTAGCGTGGTAATAATAGTATAAAGCAATGGCTTTGCTTCCCATGAGTCTTTTTGTATTGTGTAGCAAATCGCTTCTGAAGCATTTGAGGCTGGTAGATACACCGCCGCGAGAGGTACAGTTTCTGCTTCAGCCTGCAGGGAAACGATAAAAAGGAAAATCTCCTTTGCATTTTTAAGAAGATCCATCTCAGTTCCTTTGTTAAGATGTAGGAGATGACCAAGCAAACATGTCCATATGATTTAGAGATGAACCTAATCAAAATATCCCACATTTATTAAAGATTAACAGCATTCCTAGGAGTGACAGTGGATGCACTGGCTGTTGTCGAATGCAACAGAGAATTCCTTTGATTTTATTTAGCTGTTCTTCAGGGAATGCTGTACATTTTTTCCATCCATGGCTGCATGACGTGTAAAATAAAAGCAATAATGGGAAAGTGATGGATGCCATTGTGTGGATGGCTTCATTACATGTTGAGATAGAATGTCCTTTGGGAACCACATTCGGACTGTTCTGTGCATGATTGATAGGTTTTATTAACAGTATCATTTCTGAATCTGTTTCTAGAACTGCAATTCATAGGAAGAGTGAAACAGATATTACCATAATATTGGACAATTTTCCTTATTATTTCATTAGGAATGTATTGTGCATTTTTAATATTAAAATATCAACAAGTAAAGTATATCATAAGTTGTGTTCGGGGAGGCATACTATGCAATATGTAAACAAAATGCAATTTTTCCATATGCACAGAATAGCCAGATGATACTACATTTAAAAAAAATGTGCACAAACATTTTAAACTCTAGTGTGGCAAATAAACTAGAGGTTAATTCAACAAAACGTATTTCTCTTTATTATATCTGAATGACAAAAATAAGACTTTTACACAAAATTAGATGCAAAACAAAAGTATTTATAAAACATGGAAAACTTGATTTTGATTAGTTAATCATGGATTTCTGTTTTCAAATACATTGTAATAAAACTAAAATGGCATAATTGACTTAATCTTACCAAGCAATCATTAACAAAAAAAAAAAATTAGTTGTTTTTCTAGTTTCAGTCTCATGTTTCACTTTGCAGTTCAATTCAGGTTGATTTGACAATCAATCTTTACACTCAAGTACTGTTTTATGTATGTATGTATGTATGTATGTCTGTATGTATGTATGTATGTATGCATGCATGTATGTATGTATTTGTTTGTTTGTCTGTGAAGATGTGGTTAAGTAAGCAGAATAATTTATAGTCAACCACTGACCTATATTTGGAATATTTGATTTTGATTGGTTAAGTATGCAATAGTTTTGTATAATAACACCTAAACTGCATAATTTACCGAGCCATCAATTTTCTACATAGCTGTGCCACTTCACTTTCACTTTGGTTCCCTTCTCACACAATAAAATAACTTAAAAAGTTCAATTCAATTGATTTGACAACCAACATCTCCATTCCAATGGCATTTATTAGCTAGCAAGAATCAGTTCAATAAGCAGAATAATGTATAGACAGCCAGTCAATATAACGATAATTATAGTAGAAGCAACAACAGCACCATTACAATGAAAAAGACAACTTCCTTTTCTTCTCTATTAGATAATATGCTATATCGACCGGCTAGCTGTACGTTTTAATATTTCTAGAAAGATAGCTGAATGAATATGTGGCATAGTGAGGTCATGTGACAATAACGCAGCAAACCACTGTTTGAAATGCTGTTGCATAGTATGCTGCTAGTATTGCATTCCTGAGTCAGAGCGGCTGACAATGCAATGTGTGCTTTTCAACCAGTCTTTGTTACTTGAATGTAATGCAGAATTGTGGCCCTCGAAAGCGAGCAGAGCTCATCTCTGGCATGAGAATTGAGATTTATTTAGCTAGCTGCATCCACACAGCCTCTCCAGCCCAGACACCAATTGAGAAAATCACATTTTCAATTTGCCTGGCCATTTGTGTCAGAGGCAATTCTGAAATAGCGGAGCCCTACAGGTAGTATAAGCGGCTGTTCAGGACGTTGATGAATTTGGCCTAGCAGAGGTTTGTGTTTAATCTCAGGATTCTGTGACAGTCATGAGCGCTGGGCCTGTTAGGAACTTGCAGCACAGTTAATGACTTTAGCCTCAGTGTTGACGAGCAGCTGAATAAAACACTACGTTTGACATTTACTACAGGATGAAAAATGTTCTGAGCATTCAGGTGTCACTCACTAGAGCACTATACTGACAGAGAGAGACAGAAGACGCAATGCATAAATTATATGCATAGCATTTAGTGTGCGGCCCCAAAAAGTATTGTCACACTTAATGATTGAAATGTTACTGCATTAAATAACAAATAAATAAAATAATCTGGCATCTTCCCTCAGAACAGACTTTCTGCAGTAAATGTGTCAATCTCAGAGCAATCAGAATCAACAGCAGAATAGTATATTTATGCTATTCATACTGGTGCTAATCATAATAATCATAATGGAAATAAAATCTATTAATAAAATTATATAAAACATAAAACATATATATATGTATCAGTTAATTATGGAAGTTTATCTGCCACAGAATAATAAAATAAAAAAAGTAATTGCAACTTTTTATCAATTTTTTGTCTATTTTTTATTTTCAGACATTTTCCAAAGAATTCCAAAAATGTTATAAAAAAATCCCATAAAGTTAGCACATTTGTTTTAACTTTCCACCCTTTTGCAACCCTAATATGGAATTCTGAAGCCAGAATTGTGTGATATAAACTAACAGTTCTGAAAGGTCTGAGGAATTGTGACAATTGTGAAATTATAAAATAAAATAATTGAGATAAAAAGTTGCGTTAACTTATTATTCATTGGCACAAATAAGCTATTAAACATTTAATTTTTATCGTCATGAGATGAAAAAGGGCAAGGTATCTACCCATCAGGTACCAGTTGTGCATTAGTTTTAAATATATTCATCCCTGTGGCTAAATTCATAGACATGTTATTTTATCATGAAGTATTTGCATTTCCCCTTTTCGGGATGTCATGTTTTTTCCAGACTGTTTAATATTCCCTCTGACATATTTGGGTTCCTGAATGTTTTTCTCTCCCCAAATAAAATCTATTCATGTTTAATGTCTGCAAACATTTTTGAGAGAAAATGAGGCCATGTTCTAGAAACAATTTGACTAAAGAGAGGTGAAGACATGTTAATGCAGGCTGTTATTATTCAAAAACCAATCCATTTGCATGACACAAAATATGACATTAATGGTTTCTACGAGACACACACAGCCACAGGTCATTCATTATTCAGCCTAAATGCCATATAACAAATGTTAAACAATGCCTAAATTTAGTGCCGTTACATTTTGAGGCTACTTAAAAATTAGCAAAATATTGCACATGCCTCGCAAGCAGGCTTTTGTTTCAATGGGTTTTACCCTACCAAACAAATAGCACAATAACACTTATCTCCACCAACACAGACACACTCCTAAAGACAAACGCACAAGATGTGCTGCACACAAATGAGCAGGGCTCTGCCCAGCAGTGAGGTTTTGTATTGTAAGTATGCATCATATCAGTGCGGTTTGCAGCTTGGATGCCCCAGGCCCAGATCCTACAAACAACCTGGTACAAGAGAACCGATCTCTTCGTTTTGAGGCATGTACAGATTTGCCTGTCAAGGTTTGACAGAAAAACACACACAGTCGTATGAAAGGCAATAGCAACATTTGTGAGATGGTAAACAAACAACTGTTTAAGAAACCGCTGGGTTCTCGAGTCACTGACTTGTGGAAATAAGTTTACAGAAATCACTACAAACGAGACACCTCGGTTTTGTGTTCCTGTAGTCAACAACCCAGAAACTGAAATCAGCCATCAGGAGGAGGAGAGGAGCTGCTCAGCCGGTCTTAATGATGTTTATAAGGGAGGCTTAAGTTTATTAAAATTGATAATTATATTTAACAGGTCTGTGTGGTTGCAATGGCATTCCTTAGGTATTCTGAGTGGTTGTTTACTGGCCCGGGTCATAAGAGCTCACCCACAAGTCTCTCTGATATTCGGATCTGAGAACAAACACACACCAAAAAAATGGTTCTTCAGTGGTTCTTCGGGGTGGTTACTGCCATATAAAAACCTGTTAACTTTCTCTTAATGTCTTAGTTTAAGTTTAGTTGGGGAAAGGGTTAAAGACAACATTAAAATACAGTGTATTTCCTGAAGATAATGTGGTTCTCAACCTTTTTTCCCCCAAGGCCCCTCTAAGGAAATATTCCAGGGCCCCCACACAATACTTTTTGACCTCATATGAGAGTGGAGTAACATATCTAAAATCTAAGGAGGAGAATGGGGTTCCTCTTGGTTCTACAGCACCATTTTGACAAAGGTGCTGTTGGTACCTTTAAAGGTATGTGTTATATCGCACTTAAAGTGGTTCCCCTATGATTACGAGCCAATGAACCACTTTTAGTGCTATTTAGTACCATTTTTATTTAGAGCAGGTATGGCTCAGCAGGAGCAATTTCTGAGGAGGTAAGGGTTTATGCAAAGAAGGAAATAAAAAAGTGAGGAAAAATCATCAAATGTGACTTATTATGAGCTAAAAGTAGTCTGTATATCACATCTTTCCATGTGATTGGCTGATTACACTGTCACTCAGCATCTCATGCTCACATTCTTCGTTTTTTAAGGAACCGTGACAACATTCAGCAGTTATTTGAGAATTGGCTTACTAGTCATATGTATAACTTGTCCAGAGATCGGCTCAAGCATTCTCCCAGTGGGCCACTCCATCTACATGTTTTTCATTCTGACACATAAAGGCAGTGATGTAATGGAGGCCAGAGGTGCTCTAATGCCACTGCGGCATCAGATGTAATTAAACCTTTAGTTCCCTACAGCACCTGTCCGCTCATGACCCGCGAGTCAGACGGAGTCTTATTCTACACCCCTTCCAAGACACACTAAGGAGTTTATTTTCTAGGTAGCTTTCTGTCCATGTGGGAGCATTCAAGGAACTGTGACAAAAGTTCAGAGGTCATCTGCTCAGGGAAAGCAGGTAGGAAATCACTGAAAGGTTACATTCCTAACGTCAAATGGGACTCTCCCTCTCTTTTTCTCTTGCCGAGGCCTGACCATCATGGCTAATTATATTTTAAAGGGTGGGGGGGGTATAGGGGGTATAGAAAACTAATAGAATATTTTTCTATTTTTAATCACATTTGTGTTGCCTGTTGATTGCATGTTTGTGCAAAAAAGTAATAGAACAGAACACAAGTCAACATGAAGCAGAATTTGCGAACCATTTTTACTTTGATAATGTGATTTCTAACAAGACAAAAAAACAGTGCAAGACATAAAATTTAAAAGACTTGATAGGATAATAAAAAAAAGGATAGGATAAAAAAATTGACAACAAAATAAAAAAGGGGCTCCATGATGAAGCCCGTACCAAATTGCAAAGTAGCAATCACCTTAGCATATCACAAAGTTAACAAGCACCATAGTTTCACAAGAATTTCATCCAGATTTCATCCAGACTGTACATTGTTCTAAAAAGATTCTTCATTAACTTAAGCATTTTAAATGAAATAAATAAATAAATAGTTGATTTACACTAAAATAAAAAAATTTATTGAAAGTAAATATTAAATTAACTTATTTTAGAATTTTTTATTATTTGTTTCATTTAATTTATATGCAAGTAGGAAAAATGCACTGGACTTCACCTCTTTTGAACTAAATTTTTTAAAACTTTTTTTTTTAAACTTCAGTAACATCATAGCCGAATGTAATATCACTAAGTAGAGCATGGCAATATCAACGTCAAGGTCAGGAGTTTAATTCCCAGGGAAGACATTATGTTTACCTTGAAGGGAATGTAAATCACGTTGGATTAAATTATCTGCAACAAGAACAAAAAAATGCATAAATTTACTATAAAAAGGTGAAATTACTTACAACAGTACTGTAAATAACTAAATTTGATTAACATGAAACAATGACCTGTGCACATAGGTAACGTTATCCAAAAATCAAGTCAACCTTTATTTCTATAGCAGATTGTTTTAAAGCAGTTTCACAATAATAAACAGAAAAAACAACAGTCAAGGATATACAATTCATTAAATAGTAGGCAAATTCTGCTAAGATTCAGGTCCAGTCAGTTCAGTGTTTATTCAAATTTGGTTCAATAATGGTGTAAAAGTTAAAAACGTTGAAGTTCAATCCAGTTGTAAGCAGCTCTAAAGGACAAAGTAATGTCGTTATTCAGCTCGAGTCAGTTCAGTGTTGATTCAAAAGTGTTTTGCAGCAGAAACCGTCAAATGTCTGAAGGTTGCATTATTGAATCTGTTGTTCCCTTCCAAGGGAACTTCGAACTGCGTCCGAAGTCCGAATCTAGAGGTCACTTTGGGGAATGCCTTCAGCGTGACCGGTGTCTGAAGCATACATCTAAACACGACAATAACATTGGCTGGCAACAGCCTGTGATGTCATCACCCGGTGCGACCACAGTACAAAAGGGCACCCGGAGAACACGTCATCCTCTTCTTCGTCTTCAAAGACTGTTCTGTTTGAAGCGTACATTTCCGGTAAGAACGATTATTCTTCTTTACCATGGCGAGCACTAGTAAGGCGTTTAAGAAGTGTGTGGATCCGTGACCTCGTTATTTGAGCATGTGCGCAATGTCTGAGGGGGCAGGTTTTGCATGCTCGGTTGCGAGCGTATTTTAATGAAAAGCTCCGCTCTTGTTTGTCTCTTTTTTCGAGGAAAGAGGGACAGCCATCAGCTCCGCGTGGTTCAGGACCCTTCGCTGCTGAGGCACGGAGGAAAATTAGCTCACGGGGATCGCAGATGGACCTGGCTGATGAGGTGAAAAAGGGCCTTTCCCTTTCGCGCTCATCAGTCACGGACGAGAGTGAGCTACTGGACGACGATGCTATCTCTCTTACATCGTCTGATCCAGCGGCTAGTGCTCTGCTGGCTCAAAGCCAGGATGAGCAGGAGATGTCAGATGAGGACGAAGAAATCGAGACTGAGTCTTCCCAATCCTCCTGCCCCACGCATGATGAGCTGCTTGAGGTTATGGATCACGCCATGGCGAGGCTTTACTTGCCGTGAAGCGAGCGAAGAAAGTGACGTCGCGAGGCCGGCCTCGACGAATATTTTCTTTCTAGCCATAGCCCTCCAGCTCAGGTGAGCCTTCCATTTCTTCCCGATCTCCGTGTGGAGATCTTCCCTGTCACACTGCCCTTATGGTTGAACCAGTAATCGCCCCTCTGCGGAGTGGGCTTGAGTACACTGCGTTCCCTGAGGTAGGAGGGATTTGTGTTTCTGCGGAAACCCCTCTTGTATGCTTCTGCTCTGAGGAGCAGTAAGCTCTGTACACATGAATGGTTATTGGGTCCCGCTATTTCTTCAGATTATATCGGGTCTGGTTATACAGGACCCAAGCTCTCTACCGCCTCAGCTTGAGAGCCGAGAGCGCTGCTACCGAAGAACCCCATTTGCAACAAACTAAGTGTTAGGCCCGTCTCTATCGCCTCCTTGGTCAGTTGCCTTTATTTTGGGACCCTGTTGTTCCCTGTAGAAGTGTGTGATCCCCTTCCAGAAGGATCCCATTTCTGATGTCCCATTTGGGATCTATCTGCTCCCCGGACATGGCTGTTCTCCCCTCACTGCGGGAGGGTCCCTTTGAGCTCGCTGGTCCTGGGCAGCCTGTGTGTGTCCTCCTCTCGACTTGAGAGTTAGTTCCTCTGACCCTGGGCTATTGATCGCTTCGGTCGAGCTGGTCCCTCTCTCTCCTCGCTAGGGTTGAACCATGCGCTCTTGAGCTCCATGGCAGTGACATCAGGTAGTTGGGCCGCTTGCTGCTTCCCTGAAAAGCTGCCTCTATTTGGGTCAAGCCAGACAGTGCTCTCCTCACCCCGGAGGGTTTTCTTTGAGCCTGCCAATCCCGATTGACCGTCTGTAGACTTCTCTCATCAAGTCCTCCGCTCGTTTGAGCTCCATTGAGTAGCAGCCTCAGGTTGTTAGGCATCTCTCCGCCTACCTGATGAGCCGCTCTCCTTGTGGGTCGAGCTTAGCAGCGCCCTTGGAGGTTCCATATGAGCACGCCCCTCTCGATCTGAGCGTCCGAGTCCCCCTTCTATTTTTGATGTTGGGCCTCCGCTCTTTTGAGCTCCGGCTAGCAATCATGCCAGGCAGCTAGGTCATCTCCTGCCTCCATGGTGGGGCTTGTTAAGGGAGCTAGTTTGTGTAATCACCATAAGGGCCTCTTGCAAGGCGTCGCTCCCTTCTGCCGGCCTCTGTGAGCAGTCAGCCTTGTTCCTTTTCTCTGAGTTGGTTTAGGCCCCGGTTCTCGCCTTAGGCTCCACTAAACTTATGTATCTCTGTTGATACATTTCTGAGCAGGGTGTTGCTACCAAAGATCTGTCGATTTATTCAGAACTGAAGGTTAACCCCATTAACCTTCCCCATTCCCCATTTATTTGATAACTGTTGTATTTCCCATTTGGTTGTACATACATGCTTTTTTTTTTAGATTAACTGTTTTTTCCAAAGCATTGTTAGATGTCAGTGTTTCCTATCATAGCTATGCAAGATTTGATTTCAAAAACAGTAGCATATCTATTAAACTATATCTTGTTATGATTTGAAATCTGTATTTAACCTCAGAACGATCTCAAAGTAAAAAGGGGTGTTAAAAAAGTCTGATTTTGTAGTGGCTGTGCTTTAAAATTAAATTGTTATAATCTCAATTCAAGTGATAAAGGATTTTGAAAGTTTGACAGTAATGAGTGTTGACTTCTGCTGTAAGTTTAACCCTGTTTTTAGGTTAATGCCTGCTTTAAATGTTTCAAAATTATTAACATTTGAAAACATTCACTATAATTTTTTTTTAAGTAATCAAAATATAATCAAATGTAATCAGTTACATTACTTTAATAAAGTAATTGATATGGTTACACTACTTATTACATTTTAAATAGGGTAATTTATAATCTGTAACATATTACATTACAACCAATAGCCAAATTTAGTAATTTAGGGTACTGTTGCAAGTAATTTTGCAACAATAAACATTTATGCATTTTTAATAAGTGTCAATTTGATTCAGCTATGATGCAGCTCTACAGAACACAATAATGTCATTATAGAACTCAAATTAGTTAGTTTTATTTAGTTTTATTCTCATCTGATCGTGTCAGTGCTGTTAAATCAATGATATTTCTGAATATTAAGTGTCTTTTAAACCCCAACTAAAGCCCATCAGGTGACAGAAATTGGGGTTGTGAATTTTCAAAATGATGAAAGATTACAAAGACAAACTTACAATTTTTTATTAAGAAAGTAAACAAGTCGCTTGACTTTATGTTGACTTTAACTGTCAAGCCACTGTTTGCTACACCTGTCATATTTAACCTTGCATAGCGATGACTACTGTCCCCTGTAGCAATAGAACAGTCGGCGACCCCCAAGAGTGTATATTTGAAACTGTAATCATCCAGACATGTTCTTCCCCCCGTCTGCAATATCGCAAATAAGTCACAACATGGATACGCTCAGCATACTTAATTACAGAACCCTGTTCCCCAGCCCAGCAGAAGGTTCTCAAAAACTAATTGAGTCACGGTAAAAATTGGAGAGGTCCTGTATGAATAATTAATGAAGGCCAGAGCCTGATTTCTCACCATTCGGTTGGCTTATTATCAATGCAGATGTGAGGCACAGCCATTTCACTCTCAATCCTGAGACTGAGAAAAGATGAGCTCCCGAAAAAGTGTGAACACCCTCATGAGTCTCAGGATGGGTGAGCCTGTTAATATCCCAATCTGGAAGGCTCGAAAAACAAGTATACAAATGCTTCTACCTACTTAGGTTCAATTTCACGTACCTTACGAAAATGTGTCTGAGTGCAATTTGTGAGGTTTTATTCTCAAGTTTACTCTTTCAGGTAAACGGCTGTCAAGAAAACCACCCAGAACCTCACAGCAACGCACTGCAAACCGTTAAACACCTTAGTAACCTCAGGAAATGGATGCGGCACTCATTGTTGGAGCTTCTGTTTACTATAGACAGAGAATATCATAAATCATCATCATCATCATCACCTTGTGTGGAATCCAGATGGCGGTACTGGCTTATTTCATTGTGTCCAGGTGAGGCTTCTGGGGGCTTGGGGAGTAAAAATGTTATTTAGAGTATGAGAAATGAAATTGTTCAATGCTCCAGAGACATTTTGCAGCCAGTTGGACTTGATAGATTCTCCACCAGCACACATGCACAAATCCACTCTCACACACACACATACATGAAAACATGCAGACTGCTTAAAGGAATTGTTCACAAAGTTCAAAATTAAAAAAAAAAAAAAGCCATTATTTTAGTCATTTTCAAACCTGTAAGCTCTTTTTTTATTTCATGCAATGTGAAAGGGAACTTTCATACTCCTCTATTAAGACATACATTTCCAGTTCAGAGTTACCACGTCTGTCAAAAATAAAAATATTTTTTCAAATGTATTTATTTAAATTCTTTATATTAATTGTGAAAACAATTAAATGCAATCAGGTAAAAGTCTAAACATGGTTCAAATATGGCTAGTTTTAAAACATGTCAGGAAAAAGTAGTTTAAATCAAATGTATTAAAGTATAGCTAAAGTAAATCAAATTTATTGAAATGCAAGAGTTTACTGAAACTTTAGACAAACTATATACTGAAAATATGGAGAAGAATATGGAGCTTATACTCGAGGTTGGAAAAACACCTAAATCTTATTCAGGCAAATTTGGTGCAGCGTTTATTTATATTTCCAAAAAGAGTTGACATAAAATGAATATAAAAATGAGGAGTCTCAACATCTTCTAAAAATTTGTCTTAGTAAGATTATATTTAACATGGTTATTGCATAGGTTATTGTATATTTAAAACATTTGGTTTATTAGTACTAGCATAAATCTCATTCCTTTCATTTATGACTGACAAATATGCATCAAATTTATGTTAAAAGTGTCACTTTATATGCAATTAAAATACATAAACCTTAAACAAGACTAAATATTTTGAGTGCACCGTTTGTGCATTATAATTCAAGTCCTCATACGACAGCTATGTGTTAGAGACAGACCCAAATTTGTTATCCATGGATAATCTTCCCCTCCAGTGAGCTGTCAACTTGAGAACTGGATCATTGAGTCAATTAGAATTAAAGATCTGATTCTTTTCCATGAACAGTATGATCTGGTTCTCCAGTCCAACGCAATGATCCAGTCACAATGGATAAAGTGTTAACAGCTCACTGGAGAGGAGAATTATTAGTGAATAAATCACTTACACTTCTGTCTGCTCCTCATCCAAAGACATGATAGATAAGCACCAACATTAACATGTGGCAGTTTAGTTTTAGTTAGAACTTTAATGTTTGGATGAACTGTTCTTTTAACATGGGGAACATTTCTCCTCTATTGCACACACTTCCTCTGTAACCCAAACAAGCTAGTATAGGCTAAGGAAGACTTCATAATAGAACTACATCAAATATTAATCTTATCTCACCATGTCCTTCACAAATGTTATCTACATTCAAATCAGGTGAACTGTGTTGAAGACTGTTCGACTGCAAATTATCATTTCTTCATCATTTTACTGCATGCTTGTGATGAGGTGCTGATTGCTGCTTTTTCGCAGACAATGTCACAATGTCCCCCGTCTTAGTCCTATAATTAAAAACCAGTGAAGTGGGTTTGGCAAGGGGGAAAAGGTCAGTATTGGAGAATGAACACAATTCGAGAAGGAGTCAGGAGTGCCATTATAAAGCTCAAACTCAAATCCATCACTGATACGGTAGAAGCATTTAACACAGGGTGACAGCATGTTTATACAGCATGATCATTGGAACTAATTGAGATTGTCAGTAGTGAGACTGCAATGACATAATGATAGCATAAATATTAACAATGCATTGTTATAATTCCATAGCTCAATTCATACATTTACTGAAATCTAATTATGAAGATGTCAGATACGAGCCTTTCAACTGACAGCATTTATACCTGCAGTGAATGAACAAAGAGTTCAGTGCTAATTAAAATGCTGACACTATAGCAATGTGCTACTAATTCTCTGAATAAACGCAAGTGTCGTTTATTAAGGGAACTCTCATTTTTCTTGTTCTAAAGGCATGCATCATAAAAAAGAGGATTTCCTTGTGTAACGGAGGCCAGCGGTAGGTGCTGTGCAGGTAAACCTCACTCCCCTGATCTCAAGAGACGCACTAGCTACTGACGCTAGTGGCTGCAGTCTTTAGCCTCCTTGTTAGTGCGTCTGCCTCCCATGCCGGAGACCCGGGTTTGAGACCCACTCGGAGCGAGAACGAGGTGTGGCAGTGAGGACCCGGGAGAGAGGGGTTACATTGGTGCCGTGACCCGGATGGGAGGGAGGTTTAGGGGGGTGAGTGTAACAGAGGCCAGCGAGTAGATGCTGTGCAGGTAAACCTCACTCCCCTGATCTCAAGAGAAGTGCTAGTGGCTGCAATCTTTAGCCTCCTTGTTAGTGCGTCCACCTCCCATGCCGGAGACCCAATCGGAACGAGAACGAGGTGTGGCGGAGAGGACCCAGGAGAGAGGGGTTACATTCGTGTCATGACCCGGATGGGAGTGAGGATTAGGGGGATGAGTGTAACAGAGGCCAGTGAGTAGGTGCTGTGCAGGTAAACCTCACTCCCCTGATCTCAAGAGACGCGCTAGTGGCTGCAGTCTTTAGCCTCCTTGTTAGTGCGTCCGCCTCCCATGCCGGAGACACAAATAGGAGCGGAGGAGTCGAGACGACCTGTGTGGCAGTGAGGACCCGGGAGAGAGGGGTTACATTTGTGCCGTGACCCGGATGGGAGTGAGGTTTTAGGGGGGTGAGTGTAACGGAGGCCAGCGGTAGGTGCTGTGCAGGTAAACCTCACTCCACTGATCTCAAGAGACGCGCTAGTGGCTGCAGTCTTTAGTCTCCTTGTTAGTGCATCCACCTCCCATGCCGGAGACCCACTCGGAACAAGAATGAGGTGTGGTGGTGAGGACCCGGGAGAGAGGGTTACATTGGTGCCGTGACCCGGATGGAACTGAGGTTTAAAGGAGTGAGTGTAACAGAGGCCATGCATCTAGTAAGAGCTGTGCAGGTAAACTTCACTCCCCTGATCTCAATAGACGCGCTAGTGGCTGCAGTCATTAGCCTCCTTGTTAGTGCGTCCACCTCCCACGCCGGAGACCCGGGTTCGAGACCCACTCAAAGCGAGAACGAGGTGTGGCAGTGAGGACCTGGGAGAGAGGGGTTACACTTGTTTTAAAAAAAATGCAATCAACCTATTATTTCTAATACGCCAAAAAAGCCTATTTTGCACCTTTGTGGGGGATGTTGCTCATTTCTATCCCTTAGAGGCACCGAAAATAGTAATTATTGTCATATTAGGACTCAATATTAAAATGTAATACTATTTGTTTAAAAAAATAAAAACAAAAGGCACTTAAAACTAAAATCAATCCGGTTTAACTGCTACAAGTGATTTAGGCATCAAAATTGAAAGTGATATACTACCATTCAAACATTTGGGGTCAGTCAGATTTTTTTACTGTTTTAGAAAGAAGTCTCTTATGCTCACATACATTGATTAACAATACCGTAAAACAATAATATTGTGAAATATTAAAATTTTAAATAACTTTTCTATTTAAATACATTTTAAAATGTAATTCATGCCTGTGATGCAAGCGCAATTTTTAGCATCATTACTCGAGACTCAGTGTCACATGATCTTTCAGAAATCATTCTAATATCTTGCGCAGCAAGTGTGTGTGTGTGTGTGTGTGTGTGTGTGTAAACATCATACTTTTTTTCAGAAATAACAGCATTTATTAGAATTGGGAATATTTTGTAACAATTGTACATTTCCTTACTGTCACATTTGATCTAATTGTATTGCTAAATAAAATTACTAATTTATTTAACAAAAAAAAGTCTTACTGAACCCAAACTGTTGAATGGTAGTGTACAGTATGAAAAAATGTATATTCATTTAGAAATTTGCTAAAGATTAACAGGGTTATTAAATTATATATTGCATATATAATATGATACTAATATAATTAAAAGAAAACAGTAAAGTAATAGCAATTAAAAATAACCTGTAAAGAACCAATATCTTGTGCATCTCTACATAATTCAAGAGATCAACCAATCATAAACAATATCATTTGCATAACATTTTAAAGGTAGAGTAGCAAAAACAGCTTTTTTGTAATATAAACAGGCATTCACTATTAATTCACATAAATCAAAGCTATCTACTTAAAGACTGTTGTATCTCTTTCAATAACGTTGCTCAAATCACCAACTCTCATTGAAAACGAATGCGTTTTTTTTCTCCCGAAAATCACTGTCAGTGTAAAATCCCATTTTGAGTCAAAAAAGAGAAAAATTTGACTTTTTAGTACAAGGAACTTAAGGGAAACATATCACCTTTGACAGAGCAAACCAGGAGAGAATTACAACAGGAAAACATAAAACAGAATCCGATTTATCAGCATCCTAAAAGCAGTACGCACAGATAAAATATGATTTGTTTTTCCACCACTGCAGGACTGAGGAACTGTGAGTCTCAGATGTTTACATGCTCCTCACGCAGCGGTACACCAGAATAAAAGAGCCGTATCCTACTGCAAAGCTCATACGGGATCAGGTGTTAACCCCCAGACGGTATTTCTTCACACATGTTAGCTCAACGGCAGACTAGAGCAAATAACCATTTACAGACCCATATGGAGAGACCAGTGAGCCTGTTGAGTCCTGAGCATCAGACTCTCAAAATTTGCAGACAAGAACAGCTCTGGTTCTTGTCGACAGGAGTACCATGGCAAAACAACCCTGAAGTCAAGCATCGGGTACTGCAGACACTGAGTATCCAGAAAATGGTAAAATTATCCATGAGGGGCTTTCAGGTTTCAGGTTTACATTCAGGTTTATCGCTTACAATTTAAAGGCAACATCAGCCTCAGTATGAAGGGGAATACACAAGCATGCTTAAGACGTTGAAGTGTCTTTATAGTGCTGTGTCAAGAATCCTGATGAAAAATGATATGTGGTGCTCTTGTATTCTGCAATGAACTATATTCTTTTAAAGGGGTCCTATTATGCTCTTTTACAAAGTCTTGATTTTGTTGTGGGGGTGTACTAGAACAGGCTCTCATACTAGGTTTTTCGAAAAACACATTATTTTTCACATATCTTACATCATTACAACACATCTCTACCTAGTCTGGCATGAAAAAGAAGTGATTTCTGTTAAATAAAATATCTCCTTTTGAAGAGGACTTTGAGCTTTGTAACTTTGCAAATATTTTTTATGCTCAAACAGCAACATTACAGACTAACTAAAGCTGAAAAAGTATAATAGGACCCCTTTAACTTTGCTCTTATGCATATGAACAGCATCTTCACTTATTATTCCCTGATGCTATGAGTTATTTTAGCCACTTCTTGTTAGTGTATCCATCATGAACAGCCAGCAAACTACATAACAGTAGGCAGTATCCAGAAGGCTCACTTTTGTCATTGATAGTCAATTGTGTGCCGATTATGCTTATAAATGTACATTTTCATTCAATGCTAAGTTTATTTGATTAGATTTTTTTGGGCTACATGCCAAGTACGCCTTCAGGTCCAGATGAAATTTGCAAACATTTTCCCCCATTTTCTGCACTGATTAGCAAAAATCTGCCAAATTTATTTAAATATGGTTCTTCTCACAAATTACAAGTTTTGTACAAGTTTTTCAACTGCGTGTGTTACTATATACATACACATTAAATAAATTCATACCTGAAAAAGTAACAGATGTATAAATTTAGTGCATGAATTCAAAAAGTTATATATGATGTTGTACTCATTAAACAAAATAAATAAATAAATACTCATTCATATAGGTTTTGGGTTGATAAGATTTTTTTTAACCTTCAAATCATTCTAATATGCTGATTTGCTGCTCAAGAAACATTTATTGTTATCAATGTGAAAACGGTTGTGCTGCTTCATATTTTTGTGGAACCATGGTTTATATTTTTTTTAGGATTCTTTGATGAGTAGAAAATTCAAAAGAACAGTATTTAGAATTATTTTGTAACTTTAAATTTAACTTTGAATTATTTTGTAACTTTTGTAACTTTAAATGTCTTCATTGTCACTTTTGATCAGTATCATGAACCCTTGCTGAACAAAAGTGTTAATTTCTTTAGGCTGTTCAGTAAAAATCTTACTGACCCAGTCACAGTTCAGATCACATTTCCCACACAAAATAGCTATATTCAGGAAGATGCAAGGCAAAACAAAAAAAAAATATATATCTATCTTTTTATGCAACATTATGAAAAAAAAAAATTAAAAATAAAATACAATAAGCGGAAGAGGACAGTTCTTTAACTTACCGTACCAGTTTGGCTGCTGTACAGTAGCCAGACAGTAGCCACTGTACAGTAGCCAGAGAAACTAATTAGCTACATTTCAAAAACAGCTCACCAATTTATAGCCTACAAGAAAACATCAACAAAAACATGACATGACACTGAAGCTTGCCAAATGTCAAGTATAGCTTACACTTCGATAAACCCACTGTAAGCAATAGATAAATGTAAAAACAAAACAAAAAACTTACCAATTTATTTTGCGTGAAAAATCCATTTAACCTGATCTACCGGATTTTTTTACACAGGTATATGATAGGTACCTAAAAGAGCACACCCGTCACACACAAAAACTGTAATTTGATTGGCAGATGAATCTGAACTAAACTTCTGCGCTAAGGAGGTCTCCAAACGTACAGAATCAGGAGTAAAAAGCATAAAAAAAAATATATAAGTTAAGATCAATTTAAAATACAACGAAAACTTTATGTACACTCTAAAAAATGCTGGGTTAAATATAACCCAGCGCTGGGTTAAAAAGGGACACAAACCAGTATTGGGTTGATGTGACACAGCGGTTGGGTTGTTTTGAACACAACTGCTGGGTCAAAACAACCCAAAAGCTGGGTTTGTCCCTTTTTAACCCAGCATTTTTTAGAGTGTATTTACCTAAGCACAATCTTTTTTTATTTGCATTTATTTTATCTGCGTAATTTAAAGGCAGTTGTGGGGGAATTCATAACAAGAATTAAATCAGGTAAACAACATTAAAACATAGGATTCATAAAAAAACTCCAGTGGTCAACATCGCCCCCCAGAGTCCTTTACACTCTAAAAAATGCTGGGTTAAATACAACCCAGTGCTGGGTAAAATAGGGACAAACACAGCAATTGGGTTGGTTTAACCCAGCGGATGGGTTAAATGTTTAACCCAATCTTCTGGGTAGTAACCCAACCGCTGGCTCAAAACAACCCAATTGCTGGGGGGGGGGTTGCCACTATTTACCAGCAACTGGGTTTGTCCCATTTTAACCCAGCATTTTTTAGAGTGTACTGACATCATCAAAAAGAACGTTTCTGATTGGCCAGGTCTTCTAATGGCTTTACAGGAGCAAATACAGTAGTACATGTATTTTTAGAATAATGTAGAGTACTTTGTTGATAATATTGGCGTTAGGCCTATGGTTATGAGAATCTAATAGGGATTTCCTTAATAATGCCACAATGCAAAAATGTACTAAAACATGTTGCTTATGTAGGCTAAAATATCATTTCTTTTTCATTTCTGTTGATTTGCAGATAAAATATTACCTGGATATTGTCTTGATGGGTTTTAGGAACTAGAATTTGTGCTCTGGTGATGCAGGGCATATAGTACTTCTCTTTTCAAGCATTTCAAATATGATCTTGTGTCTCCCATTTGTCATTGATATGTGTTTGTTTGTCTTAAAACTCTTTGTAATCATGCACTTTGATGTCGCTCCACCTTTCCTTATTACCTTTGAGCTTTTGTCTTTTCCCCCTTTCCCGTTTAAGCCTCACTCTGTAATCCATCCGCAGGTCTCATTTTGTCTGCGTTTCTTCCTTTGCCAAGCGTTCCTCTCGAGAGCTTGGATTTACTGCTTGGTTTTTCATTCCCACCAGCTTCCGCACATGGGTCCTACCAAATGGATTTGAAGTATTCCCACTTCTCTCCACCTGACCTTGAGGTTGTTGTTTACTGCCACTGGTTTTGAAGTAGAGGGAAGAGTTCTCCCTCTTGAACATACTATAACCCAGGAAGAATGGAACATGATCTAGTTCCTCTGATTTTCTATTAGTGCTTCTGACCTGGCTTCTGGTTCACCTTGCAGTGGATGTGATTGATGCTATTGAGAATTCCTTCTTAGAAAAAATATATTTTCAAGTATCTTCCAGCTCATTTCCAATGCATGCAGCTTACTTAGTAGGTGAAAGCTTCCACCACCTGCATGATTTACAGAGGTACAGTGGGGGAAAAAGTATTTAGTCAGCCACCAATTGTGCAAGTTCTCCCACTTAAAAAGATGAGAGAGGCCTGTAATTTTCATCATAGGTATACCTCAACTATGAGAGACAAATGAGAAAAAAAAATCCAGAAAATCACATTGTAGGATTTTTAAATAATTTATTTGCAAATTATGGTGGAAAATAAGTATTTGGTCAATAACAAAATTTCATCTCAATACTTTGTTATATACCCTTTGTTGGCAATGACAGAGATCAAACGTTTCCTGTAAGTCTTCACAAGGTTTTCACAAAATGTTGCTGGTATTTTGGCCCATTCCTCCATGCAGATCTCCTCTAGAGCAGTAATGTTTTGGGGCTGTCGCTGGGCAACACGGATTTTCAACTCCCTCCAAAGATTTTCTATGGGGTTGAGATCTGGAGACTGGCTAGGCCACTCCAGGACCATGAAATGCTTCTTACGAAGCCACTCCATCGTTGCCCGGGCGGTGTGTTTGGGAACATTGTCATGCTGAAAGACCCAGACACATTTCATCTTCAATGCCCTTGCTGATGAAAGGAAGTTTTCACTCAAAATCTCACAATACATGGCCCCATTCATTCTTTCGTTTACACGGATCAGTCGTCCTGGTCCCTTTGCAGAAAAACAGCCCCAAAGCATGATGTTTCCACCCCCATGCTTCACAGTAGGTATGGTGTTCTTTGATGCAACTCAGCATTCTTTCTCCTCCAAACAAGACAAGTTGAGTTTTTACCAAAAAGTACTATTTGGTTTCATCTGACCCATATGACATTCTCCCAATCCTCTTATGGATCATCCAAATGCTCTCTAGCAAAACTTCAGACGGGCCTGGACATGTAATGGCTTAAGCAGGGGGACACGTCTGGCACTGCAGGATTTGAGTCCCTGGCGGCGCAGTGTGTTACTGATGGTAGCCTTTGTTACTTTGGTCCCAGCTCTCTGCAGGTCATTCACTAGGTCCCCCCCCCCGTGTGGTTCTGGGATTTTTGATCACAGTTCTTGTGATCATTTTGACCCAACGGGGTGAGATCTTGCGTGGAGCCCCAGATCGAGGTAGATTATCAGTGGTCTTGTATGTCTTGCATTTTCTAATAATTGCTCCCACAGTTGATTTCTTCACACCAAGCTGCTTACCTATTGCAGATTCAGTCTTCCCAGCCTGGTGCAGGTCTACTATTTATTTCTGGTGTCCTTTGACAGTTCTTTGGTCTTGGCCATGGTGGAGTTTGGAGTGTGACTGTTTGAGGTTGTGGACAGGTGTCTTTTATACTGATAACGAGTTCAAACAGATGCCATTAATACAGGTAACGAGTGGAGGACAGAGGAGCCTCTTAAAGAAGAAGTAGGTGACCAAATACTTATTTTACCGAGGAATTTACCAATTAATTCTTAAAAAATCCTACAAAGTGATTTTCTGGAATTTTTTTTCTCATTTTCTCTCATAGTTGAGGTATACCTATGAGGAAAATACAGGCCTCTCTCATCTTTTTAAGTGGGAGAACTTGCACAATTGGTGGCTGACTAAATACTTTTTTGCCCCACTGTATGTCATATATAAATTGTTTTTTTTCTGTCTTTCTTGTTTTTCTGTCCTATATAGGTGGCTGTGTCTCTTATTGGTTGATGGAATAAATTCTTAATATGAACGATAAGCTTTTGTCAGATTTGTTCCTCAGTGCCACATAAGATATTAACCCTGCAGAGACCTGTGCGAAGCTCATTTGTATTCTTCACACTTAGTCATCTAGCATTTTATTCATTTCCTTTTGAATGATTTCATTTCAAATTATTATTTTTTGATTGCTTTGTTCTTTATTTGTCTTTCAATCCCTGGCCTAGGAAGGAAGAGTACATAAACAACCTGGATATTGGCATAATGTCTCAATGTTTCCAAAACCATCAATTATTCTGTCATTTTATGAATGAGAGTGTTGGGGAATGTTACTTTTAAAATATTTTCAAATATGTTACAATATTCTGTTACGCATTCTAAAAATTAACTGAAGCATCACATCAGTTACTTTAAGCAGTGTGTAATTTTGAATTCTAAATGTTAAGACTTTTTAAACAGCACATAAAACTATTTTATCACAAACGAGCAAGTAACATGCATTTTTATAATATGACTTTCACAACCCATGAGTAATATAGTATCTATATATATATATATATATATTATATATAATGTTCTGGAATATCCTGACTTATAACTCCATTTGATATTAAGAGCAAACTGTATGCTACAAAAAAAGCTTTGAAATTGTGGAAACAAACCTCATAACACCGAGAGCAATTTGTCTCCCAGATTCCTCCTGCTCTCTGATTTGATTTCTCAGGAGGCTTTTGTTTCTGACATTCTGGAGAAACATAAAGTGGCAGCCAGTTGCTTGTTGGAGGGGAGAGAAGGAAAACACCTGGCCCGAGCGGGACAAACAAAACAGACAAAATCAAAGGAAAGTCCAATCAGACATAATAATAATGACACAAATGAATCAAACAAGAGATATGTATGGAGTAAGACTTTTCACAATGCTGTTTTCCCCACCATTCTTATAGGTTTCCAGTCTGTGGTGCTTTTGAATGTAAGTATATAAACATGAAAAAAATTCAGGAAATATATGAAAAAAAAATGTAATCACTGCTTTCCACAAAACTCATAAGCAGCACAATGTTTTCAACATTAATAATAATATTCATAATAAAATAAATAAATAATACAAATCAGCATATTTGTTTGGTTTATGAAGGATCATGTGACAATAAAGACTGGAGTAATGATGCTGAAAATTCAGCTTTGCATCACAGGAATAAATTACATTTTAAAATATAAAAAAAATTGAAAACCATTATTTTAAATTGTAATATTATTTCACAATATTTCTGTTTTTACTGTATTTTGAACAAATAAATGCAGCCTTGGTGACCATAAAATAATTATAAAAAAAAACAAAATTTGAACAGTTAAGTGCATATATTACATTATCATTTTCTTTATGCAAAATACGAAATTGCTTTACGTTTTAGGGTGAAAAATTACATTTCCATGAGATTCACATCACTCTTGCATATTCTGACATTTGTTTATTTTTAGATATTCCTTCGTCTGTAATCTGTGTTGTTTTGCAGCTCAGATTGGAGTGTTTGGGCATTGCGTATGAGAAGACGGATTATGAGCATCATGGGGGCTTTTGATTACTATTTAGCCCCCAAACCATTCAAGAACATTGATCTATGTGACCGGATAGAAAATATGTGTTTCCTATAGCCTGCGGGAGAGAAATTAGAAGAGAAACAGGACCCCGTCGAGGATTAATAGGGAGTGCTATCATTTGTACACAAGTTTGCCCCAGTCTCCAATCTGGAATCTAACTGTGTGTGGAAAAAACACCAGAAATAGATGGATCTTCGCTGCCACTTAACAGCCTACAGTTATAAAAGCAGGCACCCATGATATCAAATCCCATCAGGGTTTTTTTTTTACAGTACTGTAGGTTCAATAGCTCATGGTTGAAATGCTGATGGTTTACTCACAGTATAAATGAACATGCACCTGTCTAGTATGTGCCTTAACACCTGGAAAGACATATCCTATGAATAGTACAACTGTTATTTTACGCTGGACGCAGTAGGGTCTATTTTGGTTTGCAGAAAATATTTCATACAATTTTTCCTATACAGTATCAATACATCTTCCATGCAATATCATAGCATTGTAAAGACTGTGTGATAAGAAATTTGTGTCAATGGCAATCTTGCACAGCGGTTAGTGTTCTTCCATTGATATTGATTTTTTTAAACTTCACATTTCTGACCCCGCACTCTCGCTTCAGATGCTGAAATGAGAGACACATTAAAATTCTGACCATACTGAAGATAACGTCCCAGTTGTTGTGGTCAGCACCGATCCATACCACCCTTTTTTTCACTGGAGATCCATACTGATGCTTTTGGTGACTATGAAGTAAGATAAATATTTCATTAATAAATTTCACTTTTTTTTTAAGAATCCTGACAAAAATGCATCACTGTCTCAAGCAGCAAAAAAAAAAAGCAGCACAACTGTTTTCATTTCACCTTTCATGTGGTATATAACACAGCTCTAAGTGAATGAAAACATCCTGCAAAGTTTTAAATCTGAAAGTGCACCATATAAAGTTATTGTCTCTCAAAAGAAGGTGTAGATTTTTAAAACGAATCCCAAGCCGTTTCATGTTGACGTCAACATGAAATATTAGCATATTGCCTGCCCACTTGTTGGTCTTTTCGCTTTGGGCTGAATTGAAATGCAAATTCATTCTTTGCCACTAGGTGCCGCTTTTGGAGCGGTGAAAATAGCGGTTTCCCCGGTAACGCTGTACACAAAGCAGCACTGCGCTCACAAACACCGCTTTATCAGGCATTACAGACATGATGAAATGAAACTGAGACCAATCGACCAATCACCGCAGATTAGCACACGACGACGAGGGATTTTGGAAAAAAATTACCGTATTGAACCGAATATAAGACGATGTTTTTTTCTTGGAAATAAATCTGAAAAAACGCGGTCGTCTTATAATCAGCGTCTAGACTTTGACATGTCAATAATACAACCACAACAATAGGTGGCGCCAAATATGCATTAAAACGAGTGTGCCATGAAATACGTAATGTAATGTGTGTGTAAAGGGGGGGGGGGAAATCGAGAGAGTAAAAACAGCAAAGAAAAAGAAAAGCTTACAGCTGCACGAGTCGCTACTGTCACGTTAGCCTGATGGGACCAAACTAACTTTGTGATTTTAAAACGTAAGACAGTACACAGATTTGAAGACTACAGTAAGATTTAAATTCTACTGTTAATAAGATTTTGGTAGGATACTATTAGATGGATAGCCTAAATGTCCTAATTCAGATGGGATACCCATTTTTTTTTTTTAATGGTATATCAAAAAAATTGTATATTTTTAAAATGTGATTGTTACATTTTACCAGTTTTTACCATACTCTCAAAACAAAAATTAAAATAGGAAAAAAATATGCAATATGAAAATAATTAAAGACAAAATGTGTTTTACTGAGAAAAAACAAGATTTGGTTTTTAAAAAGCCTTTTTCCAAAAGGTACATCTGGAAAAAGGGGGGTCGTCTTATAATCAGGGTCGTCTTATATTCGGGCCAATACGTTAATAGCGAAGAGGTTAGCAAGGAAGTGTAAGGTAAAAATAAATGCATATTATAAGACAATGAAATTGTTTTTTTTTTTACCTTGCATGCATGTCAACCTGTTGTGGGGGACTCCCAAAACCAAAATATGAACCTTTCATAACCATAATAGGGGCACTTTAATGTTTTTTTGTTGTTGTTTTTTTGTGTTTTGTTATGTTTTTGTTTGTTTGTTTGTTTTGAGTACCAAATCAGCATATTAGAATGATTTCTGAAGGATCATGTGACAATGAAGACTGGAGTAATGATGAATTTCCACATTATTACTGTTTTTACAATATTTTTGATCAGACTAGCCTGTTGGGAACCATAAACGTATTATTTTAAAAAAGGGAATGGAAGTAAATTAAGTTACTTATATATTTAAAACAGAAAACTGTTATTTTAAATCGTCATAATATTTCACAATATTACTGTATTTTAAACAAATAAATGAAGCCTTGGTGAACATAACACATAAAAAAAAACATTAAACACAAACCCCTTGTTTTAAAGTAATGGGTACCATATCATAGATTATGTTTTGACTTTACACAAATATATCTTGGTCTGTTGCTTTTTCCGCTATTGTTCTATTTATTTAAATAAAGTAAATTAGAGTCACATGTTGTCATAAGTACAATTTATATGCAGAGATAACTAACTGAACAGCCTAACAAAGTCCACTCAGAGTACCTTAGCAACCACATAGTGGAATGGAGCTGTTTATAAAGTTCTTGCCCTTGAAAATTAGAAAATGGTGAAGAAAGAAGGAGAGGAAGAGAAGATTGTGATTGAGAGGATTTATTTTTACTCTTTGAACTGAGTTTGACATTGAATCATCGAATGCTCTGCTTCGATTTGTCTCTTGTTTATCACAATGGACTCTATTATGAGATTGATCCAGCGGCTGCAATAAAGCACTAAAGCTCTATTTAAAGAGAGTCGAGCTCTTTCTGTTTATTAATGGAGGAAGCTCTACAGCTATGTAAACAACTTATTTGTTGGAAGTTAACCGCGTGTATTCATTGAGATTAAAGTCATTGCCTCTTAACTCTCCATTTTTCTGTTCTTCCTTATCTGTCATCTCTTTGTTCTATAGTTTACCAGACACACATTAAATCCGATCCACTTTGTTGCTTATTTTGGCCATGAACTGACCAATATGTAAAGCAACCAATCACAGTTTGTTTTGCTTAATTGTATTGTTCAGGGGCATTTGTCTAAAATAAGTACAATAACTGACTGATGTACAATTTGTATTTTTAATAATTGTATGAAAGATTTGCAATTCTATTTTCAAAATAGGCCTCTTTTATTTTAATTTTTAGTAGACTGAACACTAAACACCAGCAACTTTTTTTTCCTTTTCACGATAATTGTACAGCACAATACTATCTTATGACGTCAAAACACTTTTTCTGTAGTGTATTGTCAAAGAATGTATTATATTAACTAACTACAAATACACTAATTGTTCATAATGTATAGCTTTACTAGTTATTAAGAAATACTTAAAATGTAATTGTTCAACAATGTGTAACTGTTCAATAATGCAGTGGTTCCCAACCCTGGTCCAGGAGGCACCCCAACACTGCACATTTTTCATGTCTCCTTTCTCTGACACACCAATTTCATGTCTTGGAGTCTCTACTAATGAGCTGATGACCTGAATCAGGTGTGTTTGATTAAGGAGACATGCAAAACGTGCAGTGTTGGGGTGCCTCCAGGACCAGGGTTGGGAACCACTGCAATAATGTTGTATTCAAAATTAAGAATTCTTGATTATAAATTTTTTTTTTGTATGTTTCTAATAACTTACTATATGGTTAGGTTTAGGATTAGGGTTTGGTTTAGGGTTACTTGAATGTAATAATGCATAATTAATTGTTATTAAAAGTCAAATTTTTCCCATAAGATCAGACAGGTGCTAGGAATATATAAATAAGGAATAAATCTCATATCATTTATGCACTCATCGCTCATCATTTACTTCTTATGTCATTTCAAACCACTATAAGCTGCTATTTTCTCTTGAATCACAAAACAATAATTTGTAAGAATCTTTATGGAAACTATGAGCTATCATATATTTAGTATAATGTCTGCTGGATATATGACTGTCAGTAATGTAATTATTTATAAATACACAATGCACATTATCCCTTACATATTACACTATAAACTGTGTAAATTCATAACTGATTCATTAGATGTCTGCAATACTACTTTTTTTCAATTGTGATTCAAATGTTTTGAAATGACTTCACGGAATACATACATAATTAAATAGCAACTCCATTATGACTGTGATAGTTCAGACAAACACTTTTACTTGTTACACATTGCTTGCTATCTATTCTGATAGCGTCTTATTCTGTACTTTCACCGGGCATTCACTCTCCGAATATCAAAACCTCTCTTTAATGATAGGCCTAGCCACCTGTGGCTAAAATTGATCAATCTCTGTGTGCTCAGAAGAGAGAGAGAAATCGAAGCACATAAAGGGAAAGGACATAGAATCTGCAACTCTTGCTTTGGATTGAAAGTATGACAGTGTTAGTGTGAATTAGGAAACTGATAGCATCATATATCTATAACCTGTGATCTGTAAACAAACAGAGATAAAGGGATTTTCACAAGAAAAAAAATGGAATATGTCAGATTTGCTTTGAGATCAGGATTAGTTATTGTCACTGCAGTAAGATTTGGCAACATGTGATTGTGATTGTCAAAGGATTACGACAAACAAATCTAATTATTTTAATGAACTGACAATTATAATTAGAATATGAGTTCCTAATCAAATTACGACTGCATTAGGCGTAAGGTACAAACTGCAGCCCAATTACTTTTTTTAAAAAAAGCATGGGGTACAAATCCCATGTGTGGGTGGTTTAGGTGTTAAACAACTATTAGATACGTGTATGGCTCTGGGCATTACAAAAACTGATGAATTATAATATATAATGATTCATGAACAACTAGAGCCCCTATAAAATTTGCAACTTGGTTACATAATCTTTGACCATTTGTTTTTTTTTTTCCAAATATTAAAGTGATTTGGATAATCTTTGTCTTTTACGTACGGTGGCCGGGTTGCTGAGAAAAGTCGACTCAACCAGGTTTCGAAACTTTGTAAAGGTGTGGTAACAGGTTGGTCAAACTGCAGACGTGTCGATAAACCGGGCGTTGGCGTTTCGTCAAACGTCTAAGTGGATCCTGGCACAAAGTCCAGAACTTAAAAAGGGTTAGAATCAGACAGAAAGGGTCAGTGGAAGGTGCGTTTTAGTGGCGGCGTGGTTGGTCGTTTCAATTTCTGTATTGCTACAAAAATCTTTTTCTAATAATATATAGTGCATAGAGTGTATAGTGTAAATAATAAGGTTTTTAGTGAATAAGTCAGAGACTTAACCATATACATAGTCCTGAAAAATCAATATCTTTGATTTCTGTCTGTTTTCCAATCTAAAATCCTATATCAAAGATACAGTAAATAATTGCCCATATACTAATGGTTGGGAGCAGAGTATTCACGCCAAAGGGTTCGTTTCACACCAAATTTGAATTAGGGCCTGCGTTGTATCACCCCCGAGCACCTAGTGTAATGACTTTTCTTCTTCAATGAATCCTGCGGAGTTATATTACAAATTGCGTGAGCTTCTAAGCTCTATCATTGCAGTCAGCGGGTGTTGCATTGCTTCAGTCCAAAAGAAGTTAAATAAAAAGCGCCCATCCATTAAAAAAGTGTCTCACACGGCTCCGGGGGGTGAACAAAGGCCTTCTGTAGCGAATCGATGCGTTTTTGTAAGAAAAATATCCATATTCAAAACGTAATAATCACTTTAATGTAGCTTGCGCCAACAGTTGTACACGGAAGCAGCTCCGGGCGGATGACGTATGAGTTCAGCGTTGCGCATGCGCCGGTGAGTCTGGTGAAAACCAGCGTTTGTTTACAGGATCAAAGGAAGCAAAGTTTCCTTACTTTAGCAAAGGAAAACCAGTCTCCTCTTGGCTTATATCGAAATCCTCTGACATTCTTCTTTACAAATCCTCGTTTTGTACTTCTAATTAGCGACCGTTGTTTTGTTTTGATCTCTCCGCTGCATTTCCGCGTGCGTCACTTCTGAGCAGCGCATGCGCAAAGCCGAACTCATACGTCATCCGCCCGGAGCTGCTTCTGTGTACAACAGTGAGCGCAAGCTAGATTCAAGTGATTATTACATTTTGAATATGGATATTTTTCTTACAAAAATGCATCGATTCGCTACACGAGGCCTTTGTTCACCCCCCGGAGCCGTGTGAGACATTTTTTTTATGGATGGGCGCTTTTTATTTAACTTCTTTTGGACTGATGCAATGCAACACCCGCTGAGTGGCATGAAACAGCTTGAAAGATCAAAGACCATTTTTAATATAACTCCGACTGGATTCGTCTGAAAGAAGAAAGTCATATACACCTAGGATGCCTCGGGGGTGAGTAAAACGCAGCCTAATTTTCATTTTTGGGTGAACTAACCCTTTAAGCTATTTTTGAAATGAATTAAAAAGTAAAGGAATCAGTTGGAAGTTGTATTTTCAAGCTTTGAAAGTTTTGCTAATAAAACGTATTCCTATAAAAATGTATTCCTTAAATTGTATTTACTTAAAAAGGTCTTTAAAAAGTCTTATATTTACCTTCATAAAACCTACAGAAACCCTGATAAAATGAACTATACATAAAACGGATTCTCCTTTCACTCATTGGTTGAAAAATGCAAAAAGAAACAATAAATTAGAGACATATAAGAATAATTTCAGGCTCTGTCTTGAAAGTATATCAAAACTGCACCTTAACACAGTGTACACTGTATAAATCCAGTGTTGACAGTTGTAGTTTTGTTTTTAATACCATGTTGATAGTTTGGAGTGCACACACATATTAAACTGTTTGTAGGAGAGTCTGTGTGAAATAACTGTTTTTAAGCTTCTTCTTCCAGTGTAGTTTGGTATTATCTTTATTCATTTGGAATACAGTACAATGTCACAGGTGGATACACACATTTTGTGCACTCAGTAAACACACGTTCACAAGGTGAAATGAATGAATAAGGTTACATTGACCCTCCTCAGAGAGCGTAAGTCGCACTAATAAACATATGTATGGCACATTGATTATCCACATTCAAAAATAGTTAGTCAGACCTGATAGGAATATCATAGAAATGTCATCACTGTAAACAATATTCGTTATGGTCTTTAAAAAAAACAGCATAAGGCAAAGTAAGAAATGTCACAGGACAAAATTCAACACGCTCCAGTATGGAAACAGGCCGAAGCACGGCCAAATACTTGTTTCCATAAATGAACGTGAGCTGAATTTGTGTGCGTCTCTTTAGAAAAACACAGAAATGTGGCTCACATCTCGAAAAAAAGCCTGTCATATATTGCCATCTCTTTAACAAAAATAATGAAGCTCTACATGTATCGGTTCAGTCTTACAAACATAAACATCTTGATCATTTATGTAATACAAAACATCTGGCTATAACAAAAATGACTTCAATGCGAAATTACTAAAAATCTTGGATACTAAAGTGCTCTACAGATAATAAACTACTGGTCTGATTAATGAGAAAAGAGATCCATCCTCTTTTGTACAAACCAACATTCTCATTAAAATCCACAGTTATATGTACTTAGCATTTGTCAACCCACATTTCCTATTCGCTTTCATGTATTGCTTAAATATATACTCGATATTTCCTCCTCAGGAAAGATGACGCCAACAACAAACCTCATATAAAATGTATGCTTCTTCAAGATACTCTTTTTCATGATGCCAAGTAGACATGAAATACTTATATATAATATATGCTTTAATATTTAATGTACATTACAATGAACCATATATTTTGAATGTTTCATTTAAGTTCCGATTAAAAATGGAACATAAGTTTCATATACAGGTGTCCCCCAGTAACAAGCGTAATCTAGCTTTTATGATAGTGAAGCTTTTAGTCAAAATATATGTCGGCATCCATCAAGGCAGCATCAAGAAGGCATTGGTTTGCATTTCATGTCTTGGGTCATTTGCTAGCATATTCAAGAAGTAGTAAATAAGTCTTTACGGCAAAAATTGTCAGGTAACCTGAAAAATTTGCTTCATATGGTAACATCTTCAATTATCTGTTTTTATTCATTCCAAAATGTAGATCCTTTTTAAAATAAAAAAAATGTAATCCTTAAATTGGCTGGTTTTATTCATGTCAAAAATATAATTTATGTAATCCTTAAATTGGCTGGTTTTATTCATGTCAAAAATATAATTTAATTTCATAACAAATGTAATTATTTTAAATCTTAAATTATCTGGCTTTATTCAGGGTAAAAAAAAACTGAATTTTTAACCTTATATTAACTGGTTTTAATAATGGTCAAAAATGCAATTGAATTTAATAACACATTAAATAATTCTATTTTACATACATCAAAAATAAAATTGTATTTAATAATAAATGTAATTATTTTAAACCTTAAATTATCTGGTTCTATTCAGGGTAAAAAACTACATTTTAAACCTTATATTAACTGGTTTTAATAATGGTCAAAAATGCAATTGAATAATCCATGAAATAATTTTAAACCTTAAATTAACTAATTTTATTCATGGTCAAAAATGTAGTTTAATAATTAAATTAAAATGTATGCCTTAAAGTAACTGGTAACATGAATGAAGTAACTTAATTCATGGTCAAAAATGTTAATTTAATAATTAATTAAATCTTAAACCTTAACATGAACTGTTTTATTCATGGTCAGAAATTTTAAATAACTGGTTTAAGGTCAAAGAAAAGTGATTTAATTCAATTTTAAACCATTTTTATTTTGCATTTAATTCGTTATTAAAGATAAATCTACTAATTCTTGTTATAATAGGTTATACCAACAAAAGCATTTTTAGAGCAAGTTAGAGAAAGTAGAAATAGAGCAAGTAGAAATAGATCTTTAAGGAAAGTTACCACTTTTACAGCGTGATACACCTAAAACGAAGCCATCAACACTGCTTTGCTTTGCTTTTCTTGTATTTCTTTCTTTCTTTCTTTTTTAATAAGCAGCTATTGTGAATAATTAATTCTGTTGGATCTGATTTACCAAGCACAAATAAAACAGACCGGGTTACCAGCCAATCCAGTAATGATATAATGATGATTTCCTTATCAGGTATTTCTATTCTGGATGAGTTTTGAATAACAGCTATTCTCTGGTCAAAGATAATTTGCCATTTCAAGCGATAATATTTTGCTCGCGGCTCGGGAACATTATTAGCTTTCCCCGTTTCTATTAATGAATAAGGAATCGTGCCTGTCTAATGGGGGAAACCTGTACATTGTTATCCTGTGACTCCTCTTTGACTGTCACTCGATCGTAGTGCCCGTGGTGTGTGCTGAGACGGGTGTTTGCATCCATTGCATATTTCATTTATACCTGGACATCCAAATATAAGAGTTTTATGGTGCTGTAACTAACAGCTAAATCAATTCAGGCCCTGGGCAGAGTTGAAAACTAATGTTATACCCTGGAAAATGCCCTTCAACAGAATGGCACACTTACAACTTATACATATTCAAACCCTGACATACATATTTGAAATATTATTCACACCTTAGATACTCCATTTTGCCATCATCATGTCAACCTGAACATAAACTACTATATTTCCCATGAAAACACTGAACGATGTCACAAATGGCACATTCATACACTCTAAAAAATGCTGGGTTAAATATAACCCAGCGCTGGGTTAAAAAGGTGATCCGAACACAGCATAGGGTTGTTTTGATCTAACTATTGGGTTGTTTTGGCCCAGCGGTTGTGTTGTTTTGAGCCCAACCGCTGAGTCAAAACAAACCAATAGCTGGGTTTGTCCCTTTTTAACCCAGCGCTGGGTTATATTCAACCCAGCATTTTTTAGAGCGTATGGACATATGAACAATATATTTTGAAACATCAGTGAAACAGTGATATACCACAGTGTTTGCTCTCAGGTTATATTAATACACATATTCCTTACAACGAATAGAAACATCATGACCATCCATTTAGGTTTGGCGATAAGCTTAAATGGACATCGATTTGGTTCGAAAACAACTATTAAATCATTTCCTGATATGTCGGAAAACAAATACTCTTTTTATAATGTGTCTTAAGGTATTAATTTGGTATCGTTTCATGCCAGTCGTGTCATTTCAATTAAAAAGCTCCTAATTATCAACTCTATGTGATAACTACAGTGCAAATGTTCGCAAAATGTAACAGTTACATCTGCACCGACGGGCGCTGTTGATCGTTCAAACAGTTCGCCTGAAAATGCATAGTGTATTTCAGGTGAAAAGAAAATCATTTTGATCCACGTATGGTAAAACACTTAAAGAAATAGCTCACCCAAAAACGAAATTTGCTTGTTTCGTCATCGGAGCAGATTTGGAGAAATGTAGCATTACATCACTTGCTCATCAATGGATCATCTGCAGCGAATGGGTGCCGTCAGAATGAGAGTCCAAACAGCTGATAAAAAAACATCACAATAATCCACAAAATCCACACGACTCCAGTCCATCCATTAATGTCTTGTGAAGTGAAGTGCTGCATGTTTGTAAGAAACAAACCCATAATTAAGGCCTTTTAAATAGAAAACTGTCATTTCAGGCCAAAATATGAGTTAATAATCCATAATAGTGCTTTATTCAGGGAACGAATCCATCCCCTGTTGTCCTCTCACATCAAAATCAACTGACACGTATGACTTATCACTCATTCACTTATGAGCGGTGCTTGATCTGTGCATGCTTCTCTCCTGATTCAGATGAAACAACTTAAGAGAAAATAATATTATGGATTATGGACTTGTATTTCAGCCAGAAGCAATGGTTTTCGCTTCACAAGGTGTTAATTGATGGACTGGAGTGGTGTGGATTACTTGTGGATTATTGTGACGTTTTTTTATCAGCTTTTTGGACTCTCATTCTAACGGCACCCATTCACTGCAGTAGATCCATTGGTGAGCAAGTGATGTAATGCTAAATTAACTCATCTACATGGCCTGAAGGTGATCAAATTTGCATTTTTGGGTGATCTATTCCTTTAATATTCTACAGGTATGTCACTAGTGGTATAGTATCGCTTTTGGGTTGTTTCACGCCCCCTTTGGCCATATGAAGTACTACTACAATCATCTCAGGCATGTGCAACAGGTAAAAACCAACAATAGTTACTCGACAAACACAAGACTAACATTGCATGACATGAGCATGCCCTAAACAGCCCTTATTATCATGCAAAGGGATCAGTATAATGGATGTAAAAGATGTCAGAAATTGCCTCTGCTGCATATCCAACTCTTCATACGTTTAAGACGGGTCTTTCTTCGAAAATTTGTTTTGGGGTCTAATATATAGATGAATGGATGCACAGCTGAGCTCTACTGGTACATCCAGGCTATTGTAAATCCATGCATCGTCATGCATCGAAGAGTAGGATCTTCGGTTGGAGATGTCCATGCGGCTAAACTCACCCAAAACATACTGAAGAGGGAGAGAGAGCGGTTGAATTGGGAAATGTTTAAAGTCCTTTACAGCATAAACTTCTTATTTTTTTCTCTTTTCGTGTACTTTTATCAGACCTTTTTGGGTAAGACACAGTATGTGTGCGTTTATATATCTGAGTACATCACGTTTGCTGTCAAATATGAATCATTCTCTCCAGCAGAAGCTGTAACTCGTCTCAAAAATATTTCAGTCACAACATTTGGATTTCATGTAAATAAAATGAACTTTTCAGCTGCTCCAGTTTGTGTGTGCATGTTTTGTTTTTTTTGCCATTTTTATCACTGTTATATGTTGAATTGGATCTACGTTGTGATTGGTCCATTCAGTTACTTCATGCCACTGCGAAGCACCTGATTGGCTGCGATAAGCATGACACTGATGATGAAAGCAATCGCAAAGGCGCAGATCAGACTCTTCCGTACGCATGTTTGCTTCACCTGCTGGGTTGGACTTTCCGCTAAAGAAGCAGAAAGAAATATATGAGAAGATCAGGAGAAATATGGACGTAAGACAAGTTTTGGAGTTGATTCATTGAAATGAAATTAAAAATGTGGAACATTGGTTTTTTTTTTTTTTTTTTGGGGGGGGGGGGGGGGGGGGGGGGGACAAATAGTAGCATCACTGGATGAATAGCAAAAAAAAGGTTTATAAATATGTAGGACTGCAAGAAACCATGAAAATGTACTGAAAAGTAATGTTTGTCTTTTTCTGTGTTGATTAATCAACTGTGAGTTTGTCAAGTCTTTTGTGCATTTCACCTACTGTAAGAAGAAGTGCTATTTGTATGATGTCACAAACTATCGTTCAAATGTATGGGTTTGTATGATTTTTTTAAATGTTTTTGAAAGAATTCTCTTATGCTCACTAAAGCTACTGTACATTTATTTGATCAAAATAGATAAAACTGCAATATTGTGAAATTGCTTTACAATTTAAAATAACAGTTTTTTTACTATATTGTAAAATGTCATTTATTTCTGATCAAAGTTGAATTTTCAGCATCATTACGGAAGTCTTCAGTGTCACATGATCCTTCAGAAAATGAAATCATTATCAATATCCCGATTTGCTGCACAAGAACATTTCTTGTTATTATCAATCTTGAAATCATCTGTTCTGCTTAACATTTTGTGGAAACTACTTTTTTCTTTGATAAATAGAAAGTTCAAAAAACAGCATTTATTTGAGATAGAAATATTTAATAAAATTGTCTTTGCTGTCAATTTTGGTTAATTTATTGTATCTTTGCTGAATAAAAATAGTAATTTATTTAAAGAAAAATCATACTAACTCCAAGCATTTGAACAGTAGTGTATGTAGATCAAGATATTAAGATTTTGGGGGGTCTTCATCCACCAAAATTCTAATTTAGCACCTCTATACACCTTACAAAATTAAACCAGATGATGAAATGCTTATTTTTACAGGGCAGTAATAATAATCCAACTCATATTTCATCCAGAGTTGTGCATTAAGAAAGAAAAAACATTCTTACTGTCAATGTCAACCTGGCAGTCCTCAGGATTTTCGATGTGATTCTCCTCTGTCATGATGATATTCTCGATGTCCTTCATGGTCAGGTGGTCACAGAAGGTGTCATATAAGAGTCTCTTCAGCTCTTCCACAGTCAGCTTCTGCATATCACACTAAAAACAGAGACCAAATTGTATTATTAGGGGCCATGCACCGAAGGTGCGAAGGCACCTATTGTATCCGTTGGCGCTCTTATTATTCTTTTTCTTCCGTTTCTTCCGCTCTAGAGTCTATGGTAGCCCATAAAACCGCTTGGGGGAAAGTTGTGAAATTTGGCACACTGATAGAGGACAGTCCCAAGACTTCAAAAAAAATAAAATAAAATCGTAAGATTTCGTTTTTTCGCTATTTTTAATAGTTCGAAAAACCTACTTTTTCGAACTCATCCTAGACGGTTTGTCTGATTTTCGCCAAATTGGCTCAGATCATCTTCAGATCATGCTGGCAAAACGTTATGGAATTCAAGTTGATTAGTCAAACCGTTCTCGAATAATGCGTGAATGAATGGACGTGAGGCTTTTTCCCATGTCAGCCATTTTGGGCGTCTGCCATTTTGAATTTTGTCAAAAAATGCTATATTTTACGAACTCATTGCTGTATCGTTACGAAACTTAGTATGTGTCTTTGGCACCATGCCCTGAGAGTACTCAAAAAGTTTTGGGGTTAAAAGTTTTGTGGCCAAAAGCTCGAAGGCCCGAGCACAGAATCGCAACGCAGTGACGGGGGTTCTCCACAAGAGGGCGTTGTTCTGAGGGTTAGCTCGGGGCTAGACATAATGAAATTTACAAAAATGCTAATAATGCTTGAATAAATTGGGCTATTGCAGTAAAACTCAATATATTCTTTGGGTCATGCCGAGAACATCGATACCAATTATGCCAAAATCGGCCAAACTTCCTTTCCGCCATTTTGATTCAGGCTGAAAACCTACTTTTTCGAACTCCTCCTCGATCGTTGGTCCAATTTCCACCAAATTTGACTCGGATCATTTTGAGACCATGCTGGCAAAACGTTATGGATTTCGTGTCGATATACGAAACGGTTTTCGTTTTATGTATCAAACAAATTTGCTGGAAAGATGCCAAACTGCATCTGAGGCTGTATCTCTGCAAAGCTTTGTCATATTTACACCAAACTTTGTGTTTGCCATTGTCACCTCACACAGAACACATCAAAATGATTTGATTACAGCGCCACCTATTGGTCAAAAGTGTTAAACCAATCATTAACCATTAATAATGAAATTTTAAAAAATGCTTCCTTTTTCCAAAAATTTTTCATTACATTAGCCTATTGTAATCAAACTGGTCTCAAAACATTCCTTGGTTCATGCTGACAACACAGATACCAATTTTACCATAGTCAGCTGAACTTCCTGTCCGCCATTTTGATTTATGTTGAAAACCTACTTTTTTTAACTCCTCCAAGACCATTCGTCCGATTTTCACCCAATTTGACTCAGATCATTTTCAGACCATGCTGGCACAAAGTTATGGATTTTGTAGCGATAGACAAAACTGTTTTTTTGAGGCATGATGCCAAACTGACTCTGAGGCTGTATCTCTGCAAAGCTTTGACATTTTGACACCAAACTTTCTGTGTGCCATTGTCAACTCACACAGAACCCACCACATCGATTTGATAACAGCACCATCTCTTGGTCAAAAGTGATAAGCCCTTAAATCATATTACTAGTAGTTTTATATGATTTTTCAGCCATTTGGACTACAATCATCTTAAAATGGCCTCAATTACTCATTGCTGCAGTTGGTCTGATGCTTGCTTCTGTAGTGCTTGGCCCCGTAATTGCTGCTTGCAGCTATATTTTCATTTATAATTTTCTCTATGCGATTCTTTAATTAGTCAATTAGTCGAAATGCATTACATTAATAGATGATTTTATGCAAAGCATTAAAGGTATACATTTTATCAGTTCATGCATTCTTGCAACTTGATCAAAAAAAGTCCAAATGAAACAACACATGCAACCCATTTAATTTCTATAATGTGTCATATTTCAGAATATAACATGATTTTGTCCTTTAGGAATTAATTGGATTGTTAAAAGTGGACTGAAGGACAGATGGGAAGTTATCTTTTTTATCTTAAAAAAGTTAAGTTATAAATCTTAGATCTTAAGTTATCTTTACCACATACTGGTAAAAAATGTATAGCCTGAATGCACTATAAGTCGCTTTGGATAAAAGCGTCTGCTAAATGCATAACTTATTATTATTATTATCTTTTCAGAAAGTTGTTTTGTTTTGCATACATTTTGATTAGAAAGACAAGTTTCTTTCTGTATTTTGTATTTTTATTTTTATTTTGAAACAACATGCACTGATGAATGTCTGACCAGGAATGTTTTGTAAAAAAGTAGATGGGGTTGATTTAGATTTCAGTGCACATTTATTCATAGCTCTGAACCCATAATTACACAGAGAGAAGTTTAAGAGAGGGAGACCCCCGTAGCTATTTGGGGTCAAACGCGCTGCTAAAAAATGCACCAGCAGTGAGCTGCGATTAGAGAAACAAACCCTTTGGGGGAATCACCATATGGCCCGTACAAATGATATTCTGCTTGTCTCACTTGGAGAATGCAGCGAATGAGACTTATGACATTTATTAATAATTATTGCTAAAAGTCATCATGTCACATAGAATATATCTGCATTTAAATGCATTCAGATATGTAAATTTGGCTCATGTTTAAAGGATAGGAGGCCCTTTATATGAACCAATTCCCTTAAGGTGATTCATGTCTGTTTGCTGAATTTCATAGAGAGCATTGAAAGTGTATCTAATCTGGTTTCTGTGTGACAGAGACAGACAGAAGCAGCATATTTTGTGCCTGTTGTCACTTGGAATAAGAGAGAAGTGGCTAATAATCACCTTCCAGAACACAGAGTCAAAATTGGTTCCGTTGAACTTGTCAGGCATCCCGGCAGCCGAGAGTTTGGGCCCCAGGAGAGTAACGAATTCCTCAAAATCCACCTGGCCATCACCTAAAAAACAGACCGTGAAGTATTAGATGCATTCTAGCACAACATCAAGTTCCAGCGTGTTGGCTCTGGAATATGAAACGGGTATAGAAATGGACAGAAATCTGATATTTTCCGTCAGAGTTGTCTGCTATTAACAACTGAATAGAGAATACCAGCATATGAATTGAATTTGCAGTGAGGTGTCAACGTGATGTAGAATTGTAATTTAAATTTAATAAAGTTAAATAAAGGCTTTAAAGTCTTTTAATAATACATTTAATTTTTAACTATGAATGACCCATGAAATTGAAATCAAAAACTATCAAATAGAGTTTGTGAAAAGCTAATAATGAAATAAAAAAAATAAAATAAAACACCTACTAATTAATGGTTAAATGTTTTATTTGTTTATCTGATTTTCATATGACTTATCCAACATCAGAGAATATCACTGAAATACTAACTTAACATTTCAGGGTGTAAAAAAATAAGTAATTATTTTAGGTAAAAATGATTTGACTGAGAACAATTTTGGGAATCCTGGAAATAGACAATTTTGGGAATCCTCGAGAAATATGATATAATATCAATAATCCATACACAACAGAAACGTTTTTTTTTTTTATATATAATTAATAATATTTGATTCTTTTTTTAAAACAAATTTACTTTCATTTTGTGATTCTGTCAATATTAAAATGCTACTGCTGTTGATAGTAATGAGTTCGGAGATGTACAGTATGTCTGATCAGTTAAAAAAATAATTTGAACATATCTGGGAGTAAAAGGTTGAAATCAAGCAAATAAATGCTTAATAATGATTTAATGACAATAATATAATTTATAACTAATAATTATAATATTAATTGATGACTATGATTATTATTTGGTTAGACTAATAAAATAGTTCTGTTTTATTCAGATTTTTTGAATTGCAATTCACAAATATTCAAGTCTCTGCTTAATTCTTAAATTTGGCTAAATTCCTAAATTTTGCCTGAGTTTGCTGGTCATGGATTGGTTTGCTAATTAGTCCATTGTTGGATTAGTTTGATTAATTTCTCTCGCTCTCTCTCTTTGCTAGCTTCAATATTTTTAGTGTCAGATTGAGCGTGACTTCATGGAGTGAGTTTTGTCGAACTGAAAGACCCTCTCTGAGACGTTCTTTAAAGCACCGCTGCTACAGCCATCAAAGCACCGCTTTCGCCTTCAATTAATTTCTAGACAATTACTGTCAAACTTCAAAATGCCTACTGTGAACAGTGTTCTCATTATTAGCCCATGCATAATCCTTATGTCTCCATGCATTGTGAGGAATATGATAGAGTTTGGAGCAATAAAAGGTTACTGTTATTTAGCTTTTTATTTGTTGAATATCTGCCAGTTGCAGTTGGCATCCCTACAGTGCCGAGAAATGCATATGATGGGTGTCTGGTGGGCTTCCTTAAAGGGATACTTCACCCTAAAACTGAAACTTGAAAACATTTGCTCACCCTTACGTTGTCTCAAACTTCTATAACTTTCTATCTATGCAGAACACAAAAGACAATATTTTGAAATAAATCAATTGAGACATCGCTTCTTTTCTACTCCACAGAAGAAAGAAAATCAAACAAGTCTGAACAACACAAACAATTTAGCACATATTCACTGAATATTGACATGAATGGATGGATGGATGAACTATCTCTTTAAGTTGCCTGGTGCACTGCAAAAAAATATAATCATTTTAATGGTAAAAGACTGTAAACATGATATGCTAAAAACCTGTAACTGGTTACCACTGAGTTTTTCTGTTTTACACATTAAAAAAGTAATTTTATGTGAAATTCTTTTAAAATTACAGTTTTTGGAAGTTAGAAAGAACAAGTCATCTTACAATTTAGAGTGAAATTTTTAAATTGTCATTGCCAGAATTCCCTGTGCGACACGTTTTATGTATTTTATGATTTATTTTTTTTAATATCAGTTATACATTAGGGTTACACGTTACATTTTATGTTGTTAAATTGTTAACATGATGATGTTTTGTATTTGTTTTATATGACACTGTTCACCTTCTATATGAGTCAAAATCTGCTAAGGGGTGATAAAGGAACAAATTTGTTACTGTTATTTACAACATGATCTGCATTTTCATTGGTTTAAATAAGAGACAAAAAAAACAAATTTATGAATCAAAACCACATAAATTTGTTCTTCACTCAGTGAAATTGACAAGTGATTTTTATCAAATGAACAGTTCATTTGCAAAACCGATATTGCGCATTCCAAGTAATATCAATCATACTGCAGTTAGGTTGTTTTGATTAAGTAATAATAACTTAAACAAATACAGGTAATTTACAAAATTAAAGTTCATTGAAAGTATGTTTTTTTTTACATATTAAAAGTTTGTTTTATAGCAAAAGCAGATAACTCCAACAGTCGTTTTTTGGCAAAAGCAGATAACTCCACATTTCATGGTTTAGAGTTAAAAAAAACACTCTTTTAATCTTTGTAATCTCCTCAGATGACAATGTAGATGCCTGACAAACGTTGTTGTTGTTGTGATCATAAACTTTATGGATGTGATTACACGCAATACACAGAGCTTTCCCCTCATCATTGAAACACGCCTTGCTTTTGCAAGGTTCCGTGAAAACGTTTCAGCTTTTATTTTCCTTTTTCGCCCTGAAGAAGATATCACAGGTTCATCAAGTTCGTCGAAATTATCCATCCTCGATCACTTTTAGTCAGCTTTGACAAAACTCCTCTCAGCTAGCACGTCTTTTCAAAGTGAAAGCAGCCTTGTCACCTGACCTGAATACAGCACGCTGATTCGCTAAAATGGACTTATCGGCTTCTGTTCAAAAACAACAAGGGCGCTTGTCGGCTTCTGCGGTAAAACGTGAACTCGCGATGCCTTGAAAGTGGACAAAACCGGCTTTTTTGACAAAACGTGTTTAGGGTTCAGATCGCGCTATATGTGGAGAATAATGCACGGCAATCAGCTCTTTTTTTTTAAAGTGGCGTTTATCGGTTTTTGCAAATGAGCTCTTCAAATGTAGATAACTACCATCTCAGTTTAAAAGAATGATGTAAGTTTGAAGATATACATTTTTACATGATTTGTTACATTTAATTACCCCTTTGCAGATTTTGACATGTGTGGTGTGGCTGTATATTTGTGATGGTTGTCCATATATTATAAAGGTACAAAACAGATTTTAGTACTTCAGTAGGCTGGTATATTAACATTATATCAGTTAATGAAATATAAATTTTTTACTCTTATTTTAAGTTAATTCCATAAAACGTTCTGGTGACCACAGCTGTTGGGTTTTTTACCGTAAATGTCACATATTTTTTCAGAACATCAGCTGATAGCCCATGCTGAGAGCAACAATCTATTCTTGTTTTTTCAGCACGGCACTCCATTCACAGTCTTGTGTATGTGTCTCCTCACCATCCATGTCGAGTCTTTGAATGATGACCTCCAGCTCGACCTCATTGGGCATGTACCCTAGAGAACGCATGGCCATGCCGAGCTCCTGCTTTGAGATGAAGCCATTCCCATCTCGATCAAACACCTTAAACGCCTCCCGGATTTCTGAGGAAGAGAGCAACACACCGATCTGTTAGACGCCGCTTTATACATCCAATATTAAAACTATTACTCTGCAACATTGTTATACGAGACAGATATTAAAATCATCACCCCTAAGTGACTCAAAGAAAAGGGATGATTGCAGTATATTGATTTTTCGCACAATAATTCACTTTCAACTTCAGCAAAGCGCAGTCCTTCTTGACTTGATTGATTTAAAACAAAGGAACAGGACGATTTCCGTTGCATCCGAACAGGCTTGTTAAAAGACGTCAAAATGCTGTAATACATAGGGTTGGTTGAGCCTACTTGTTTCACCGTATATGCATTATACATCATCATTAAGTCATTTGCAATTTTCCACTTGTCACGCCATGATGCCATATTCAGAATTATGAAAAATGAGCCACTCTGGCTGCAAGATATTACTATAAATCCAGATAATATATTCAATACGGAGTGTGAACAGGAGTATTCGCTACTATGCTTTGCTCACTGTGCTTTAGGTTTGATAAATGGCACGTGGGGTCCAAACAAAAACAGCACATTAAATCTATCGCTCCCCTGAGTGAAGGAAATTAGGGAGGAAATATGAGAAAAATACAAGAAATGACGGTACTGCGGTCCAAATAAGTCAACAGCAACAGATGGTGAAAGCAATTTTACTCTGCATTATGGTGGAAGTAAGCAGATTTCAAACGGAAGTGAAGTGTGGGCTCTAATTTGCTCATTTCAAAGCAAAACAATTTAGCTGCAAGCAACACATTTGGAGGCTGGAAAAAAAAGAAACGTTTTAAAGAAAAATAAGATGGTTCTAGGATGCCCTATCAACCAGACGAGAGCAAACTCAGACAGAATATTCAGAGTCATTAGCATTTGATTTGAATGATTATTAACAAGCTCATTATTCAAGAAGCTCAACAAGTAGATCAGAAGTGTACAAAACACATTAACAACTAGAGACAGGAATTAAGAATTTAACCATTTTGGTTCCAATAATTAGTACTTTTTAAGAAAAACAATGCAATTTAATTGCCAAAATTATTGTGAGATCATTTCAATAATAATAAATTATTTGTTTAAACAAAAGATTTAATAATTTATTAAATGATAGAATATTTTTTCTGATCAAAAAAAAAATGACTATCATAGATTTTTACCATGTTTTATGGAAAACAATGCACTAAAATGTCATTCAGTGTTAACAATAGTTCGTATACCAAAACAAATATTGTCAGGCATATTTAGAATTAAAATCAACAGATGACAATAAAAGACTTTTACGTTTTTTCAGCAATACATTTATTTAAAATATAATAAAATCTGGCATGATCGCTTTATTCTTTTATATATTTTAGTACGTACGGGACAGACAGGGTATGCATTTGTTCGTAAAATATATCTCTTACACTGAATGATGGTGGAACATTACTTCACCCATATTTTGCCATTTTATTTTCATAAAAGTTATTTGAAACATTAACGTAGACACTTTAACACCAAAATGAGATATTCTGTCTTTGACCCAACTGCACTGCGTTTGATTAACTAAAAAAAAAACAGTTGATAAGAGTTGTTCATTCACACCACACTCATTATTTGTTGTTTTTTCTTCGATTTGCTTAAAATAACAGATGTATGATGTTAGAAGGGAGGCTTTTTGAAATGAACTGAACCAGTTACTGTACTTTGTTTCAGCTACTGAGGACATCCAATGGTTAAATCTGCATAAAATCAATAAGGCACAGCAAAATCTGACATGACGTACTCTACAAAGAACAACTGCAAGTGTTTTCTTCTGTCATCTACTAAGTGTAAACTACAATATCATTAAAATCCAAAATAAATGATTTACTGTATATCATATAGAATATAATAGAATGTCCCCAGCATCAAACCAGTGACATTTCTGTCAGTCGGCTCCATGTAGTATTTAAAGTAAAAAGTACTTTTGTGCATTAATTTTACTTTATATTAATAATACTTTAAATGCATTAATGTAAGGCACTGAAAACACATAGCGGTAAATTTTAGCAAGTTCATATTTATTGTGATTTTTTTTAATAGACTGAGAGCCATACTGGTGAATAACTGAACTGTGACAAATTAAAAAAATAATAATAATAATAAAATAGTAAAGAATTAATGGTAACACTTTACTTGAAGGGGTGTGCATAAGACTGACATGACACCTTCATAATCATGACATGACACATGTCATGAATATGAAGGAGGTTTTATGCATGTTTATGACAACTGTCATTAAGTGTCATTCACTCAGTTATGTCATTTTTAATGCAAATATGACATTATTTGACCTAACCCTAACCTACCCCTACCCCTAACCATAGCCCATAACAAAGACATCTCAAACAATGTCATTTTTGCATTAAAAATTACATAACTGAGCGAATGACACTTAATGACAGTTGTCATAAACATGCATAAAAAACCTTCATATTCATGATATGTGTCATGTCATAATTATGTAGGTGTCATGTCATGATTATGAAGGTGTCATGTCAGTCTTATGCACACCCCTTCAAGTAAAGTGTAACCGAATTAATTTCAATGGTAATGGTTAAATGTTAATCAATATTGAGCAGTAGTGTATTAAAACACTGTAAAATACAATTGATAGAAATTGAGCAGTAAGTGTATTAAAACACTGTAAAATACAATTGATAGA
Source organism: Sinocyclocheilus anophthalmus (assembly GCA_018155175.1). Lineage (NCBI taxonomy): Eukaryota > Metazoa > Chordata > Actinopteri > Cypriniformes > Cyprinidae > Sinocyclocheilus > Sinocyclocheilus anophthalmus. The sequence goes on along the minus strand of JADLZN010012056.1, from coordinate 223,272 downwards.
AATTACAAGCTTGAATAATGTGGCTGTTTGAGCACAGCACAAAAATTATAATTATTATTAAGAACACAAAAAATAAAGCTTGAAGTCTTCAAGCTGATAAATAATAATGTCTAATAGTTACTTACGGAGTACAGAAACAGGCCTCTTGTCTCAATATATTCTGATTGACAGGCAGGTAATTACTGCTATAGGTGATCATTTGAGACGTTTTAAGGGACCTCCATCATAGAGTGACTCAACCCACATGTGATTGCAAATACACACGACAAACAGAAAACTGTCATTCACATGGCCTACCTGATTTGTAGAAAAGTGTATCAAGCATTCGTTTTGTCCAACTGATTTGCTTTAACCTTTAGCCTTCAATTTAATTGGAGAAATGAGAGGAGTATCCTTGGAATGTCATTGGGTAAAGAATACATGACACTGTGTAGGAGTTGTTTGGAATAGAGAATCAGGCCTCTGTCACAAACTCAGTTTATAAAAACACCATAACGATGTGTGAAATGTGGGGAAATTTGGGAAACTACCGAGGCTCTATAGTGGACTCAACCATGTTCATTGTGCAACAAAGCTTTTGGGAAACCCACCTCTGCCTGTTGCTAGGCAACTGCACAACTGTTCCAACCCACTATTGTAAGGGTTGTGATTAGACCACAGCACTTCCAGCATGATAGCGCACGCTTGTCACAGCATATCAAAAAGTTGTACCCGCTCATAAAAATAGCACTTTCTATAAAAATAATAATGATATCTATGAAAGTCAAGCATGCATCTAAAACTGATCCAGTGTGGCATGTGTTTTCAACAATGCAATTTAAAAAAATAAAGCTTTGAAATATTTAAGGAATAGTTCACCCAAAAATGTAAAATTGCCGAAAATGTACTCACCCTCAGGCCATGCAGTATGGAGATGAGTTTGTTTTTTTTAATCAGAAAAGATTTGAAGAAATTTAGCATTACATAATTTGCTCTCTGCAGTGAATGGGTGCCATCAGAATAAGAGTCCAAACAGCTGATAAAATAATTCACAAGTAATCCACTCCACTCCAGTCCAACAGTTAATGTCTTATGAAGAGAAAAGCTATGTGTTTGTAATAAACAAATATATTATTAAGGTGTCACTTTTGGCCAAAATACAAGTCCATATGCTTCCTCCAGCAGAAAAAGTCTAGCCCATGTTGCCCTCACCAATATGGGTTCGAATGTTTGGACTGTTATTTTTTTTTTTTTTTTTTTAAGTTTGAAACGATGCTTGACCTGTGCATATTTCTCTTCTTATTCAGATTACTTTTTCACTGGAGAAAGCAATATTATGGATTATGGACTCCAATAATTTTAGTCAGAAGAATTAGTTTTAAGTTACTATGTCAAATAAGGACGTGTTTATTACAGCATGCAGCTTTTCATTACAAGATGTTGAGTGATTTAAGGACATGCAGGTGACTGGTGGATTGTTGTGATGTTTTTATCAGCTGTTTGGACTCTCATTCTGACGGCACCCATTCACTACAGAGGATCCATTGGTGAATGATTGATGTAATTCTAAATTTCTCCAAATCTGTTCTGATGAAGAAACAAACTCATCTATATGTTAGATAGCCTGATGGTGAATACATTTTAAGCATTTTTTTATTTTTTGGTTGTAAATTACATTTCTGTTATCATTTACTCCCCCTCATGTCATTCCAAAATCTTTTGATTTCTTTTAATGGAAACACAGAGATTTCAACAAACATTGAGCTCATTATAGAAACATTACATCATTATTAATAAAATTACTTTATAAGCTATCATTTTACTTCAAAAGACCTAAGTCGTGGATTACTTTTATGTTTTAATGCTGCTTTGCAACCTTTTTGGAAAAGAAAAAAGAGTGGTTATGTTTTGACGAAGAAAAAAAAACATCCAGTTTTGGTAAGTAAATGGATGAAAAATTCATAATTTCTGTGCACGTTGCAAAGATGCATCAATGACTCTGTTTTTAAATGACTAGGTTTCAAAATATTCATCATTGAACTCCATAAATCAGGTAGATTCGAACAGCTAATGTTTTATTTACTGTTTTGCTCAAAATCAACCTCGAACCAACGTGCCTTGACCCACACCTGCAGTATAATTTACATAATTACAACTTTCAGCCCAGTGCACATGCAATGTTCATAAATAGAATTACACTTTTTCTTTTTTTTGTCTTTGAAATAACACAGAAGACGTTTTTCTGCTAATTTTGTGGCATGAGGCAACAACAACAATACAAGAACTCGAGTAAACTCAAATCTCTTGTGAGGAACAGATTGCAATCCGATTAAGGGATTGCCACAGGTTCCTTGGAGTGAGAAAACAATTGATTGGGGAAAAGTCCATGCCAGAGCAACAACGCCTTGCCAGATGCTGTTGGCTGCTGGCAATGATTAGATTGTTAGGAAACCTCAGTTCTTTGCCAATTAAATTCTGACCTACCATATGTATTTGTTTTTTAGTTTGGCTCCTGGAGAAAACTCTAAATTTCTAGAACTAAAGGAATGTTTTTGGGTTTAATACAAGTAATCTCTATTGACAATATTTGTGGCACAAACCTGATTAAAACTAAATAATTTATAGAAAAATAACTGCCTATACTTAAGTGGCAATACTTTGTACATGAAAGTAATAATGTCATAAATAAGTCGTGTGAAATTTAATTTGAAATGGAATGATTCATATTCAATGTTATTACCTGTTCCACAGGCTGCTAGGCACTGTAAACTACAATGTTTGCGTTTAAAAAACAAACATACAAAATTGCAGCGGTACTAAACCCAGAAAATAAACAGACAAACGTTATTTTCATTTAATAAGCTTTAAAGTGCTTTAAAAATAACGTATAATCAACATACACTGGTGTTAATGTTAGAGTATTATTTAAACATTATTCACGTATGTATTAATATTTGAATTTAATTTTAGTTCAGTTTAGTAATTCTATGTGGCTTTTATCATTATTATTTTATATATATCTTTTTTCAGTTTATTAATTTTAGTACTTCAACTACAATTATTGTATTCAGTTGTGGCCAAGGCAATCACATTTTGTATCTTTATTCTACCTTTTTTTTAAAGGGGAGTTTTATTTCAGATACCAAAAAATGGTGTTTTAATAGTTGTACGTTTAACAATTACAACCCCCAATTAACACTAACATACTGTTATATTTCTCTTCAACCACTTTCTTCTCATCTTAAACCCTAAATCATTGAAGACTCCTCGAGTCTCCAAAAAGCTTTGCTAGCTCTACTCTAAATGTCATTCTCTGATGTTGGTGATTTCTGAATATGTCTACTGACTTTATTGCAAAATGTTAAATAAATAAAACAGTCACTGTTTGCCTGATATTATATAACTGTCATCCAATCCTTACACAGAACCTAGTCAAAACGTTGTTTTTTTCACGGGGGGGAAGAGAGGAATAATATATTTAGATCTATATAATATTATATATATATATATATATATATATATATTATATATATATATATATACAGTGGGTACGGAAAATATTCAGAACCCCTTAAATGTTTCACTCTTTGTTATATTGCAGCCATTTGCTAAAATCATTTAAGTTATTTTTTTTCCTCATTAATGTACACACAGCACCCCATATTGACAGAAAAACACAGAATTGTTGACATTTTTGCAGATTTATTAAAAAAGAAAAACTGAAATATCACATGGTCTTAAGTATCACATGGTCTTGCTGTGACACTCATATATTTAACTAAGGTGCTGACCATTTCTTCTGATCATCCTTGAGATACACCTTCATTTGAGTCCAGCTGTGTGATTATACTGATTGGACTTGATTAGGAAAAACCACACACCTGTCTATATAAGACCTTTACAGCTCACAGTGCATGTCAGAGCAAATGAGAATCATGAGGTCAAAGGAACTGCCTGAAGAGCTCAGAGACAGAATTGTGGCAAGGCACAGATCTGGCCAAGGTTACAAAAAAATTTCTGCTGCACTTAAGGTTCCTAAGAGCACAGTGGCCTCCATAATCCTTAAATGGAGACGTTTGGGACGACCAGAACCCTTACTAGAGCTGTCCGTCCGGCCAAACTGAGCAATCGGGGAGAAGAGCCTTGGTGAGAGAGCTAAAGAAGAACCCAAAGATCACTGTGACTGAACTCCAGAGATGCAGTCGGGAGATGGGAAAAAGTTGTAGAAAGTCAACCATCACTGCAGCCTCCACCAGTCGGGGCTTTATGGCAAAGTGGCCCGACGGAAGCCTCTCCTCAGTGCAAGACACATGAAAGCCTGAAGGACTCCAAGATGGTGAGAAAATAAGATTCTCTGGTCTGATGAGACCAAGACAGAACTTTTTGCCTTAATTCTAAGCGGTATGTGTGGAGAAATCCAGGCACTGCTCATCACCTGTCCAAGACAGTCCAACAGTGAAGCATGTGGTGGCAGCATCATGCTGTGGTGGGTGTTTTTCAGCTGCAGGGACAGACGACTGGTTGAAATCGAGGGAAAGATAAATGCGGCCAAGCACAGGGATATCCTAGACGAAAACCTTCTCCAGAGTGCTCAGAACCTCAGACTGGGCCGAAGGTTTATTTCCAACAAGACAATGACCCTAAGCAGACAGCTAAAATAACGAAGGAGTGTTTTCACAACAACTCTGTGACTGTTCTTGAGTGTCCCAGCCAGAGCCCTGACTTAAACCCAATGAGCATCTCTGGAGAGACCTAAAAATGGCTGTCACCAACGTTTACCATCCAACCTGACAGAAACTTGAGAGGAGCTGCAAGGAGGAATGGCAGAGGATCACCAAATCCAGGTTTGAAAAACTTGTTGCATCTTTCCCAAAAAAAAACTCATGGCTGTATTAGATCAAAAGGTTGCTTCTACTAAATACTGAGCAAAGGTCTGAATACTTAGGACCATGTGATATCTCCGTTTTCCTTTTTAATAAATTTGCAAAAATGTCAACAATTGTGTTTTTCTGTCAATATGGAGTGCCGTGTGTACATTAATGAGGAAAAAAAAAAAAAATGATTTTAGCAAATGGCTGCAAAATAACAAAGGAGTGAAAAAACTTTTTTTTTTTTAAAAAAAGGGGGGGGGTCTGAATACTTTTCGTACCCACTGTGTATATATATATATCTATATATAGTCCTGGACAAAGGGTAGATAGAACAGAGATGAATGAAGTTTTCTTCAAAGAGAGCTAATTAATCACTTTCCAGTGTTAACTTTCTCTTTGTGAGCCTCTTATAGAGGGATTAAACTAACATAGTCATGACAGCCAGCCAGCTCAAATCGCCGCTCAGAAAGAGAGAGATAAGATATCCATACTTTCTGTTCTACAGTGAGATAACAGATGTAGAGAGAAGAGTTGAACTCCCTCTCACGTGGCAATCATATCTGATGACCATATGCTCAGGGGTTTGCCAATGCATTATGACAGCCAGAAACGGATTCTATGTATGGTGTTTAATTTTACAGATTTAATTTTAGAAACCAAATATTCTTCCACATAACGTCTGTTGCTTAAATACCTGTTCATCAATGGTCTGCCATTTACATCATTGCTATTTTGTTCCAAAATTATTTACAGAAATAGTCTGTCAACTTTTACTCACTTTTACAGTATGTCATTCCAATCCATAAAATTTATGAAGATTAGCAGAATGCACACTTCTCATTTCCATAGTATAGTTTCAGTAAATGTGGACATCATATGGACCAAATTCATATACCTTTATCATTTTTGGTATTTTTAGAGTTTGACTCTGCGGTGTGAACATTCTGCATAAAATGTAATTTTTTCAAACAGGTTTAAAAATGACATGTTCATGATGTTCCGAGTCAATGATTTGTATAATGAAATCGTGACATCACGCTATACCAACAAATCACAAAGTGTTCGGATCACATTCTGCCATCGTCTTTAAATACCCTTTGCTGTCCCTTTGTTGTCCTGGGATTTTTACTGATATTGAATCTCTGTTTAATCCCTGCACACTTTCCCTTTAAAAGTCCTGGGAGCTTGAAAGGGCTCGCAGGATCTCTATCATCTGAAGGCAGGGTACTTCTAATACACGCTGAAGCCCTGTTTGATGTATGAAGGTGCAGTTGCACTTCAAAGCTGTAATGTGTTCTCACAGTTCTCATATAGAGATGCTATTGAAAGACAAAGACATGAAAGTGCATGTGTGGGGTTAAAGAACTGTCAAGCCTTCAACACAAACCGCTCTCTTTCTCTCAAACACACTTGCAAGCAAATTATGCAAGGAAGACTTGAATATAAAATCCATTATGTATGCAATGGCTCACTCATTAGTTTTTAATTTAAAGTTAATCATCTATTATGAATAGACAGACAGACAGACAGACAGACTACGGTGGCCCAGTAGTGCACAACACAACAAATTCTCCACAACACAAGGAAAAACACAACGCATAGGACTAATTTGAGTTGTGGATTGTTTCCATTGTGTTGCAGCTTGTTTCTGTTGTGTTGTGACTTGTTTCTGTTGTGTTGTGACTTGTTTCTGTTGTGTTCTGCTAATTCTGTTGTATTGCAGCTTGTTTATGTTGTGTTGTGGCTTGTTTCCGTTGTGTTGTTGTATTTTGTAGCGAATCAGCTCATGGGAAATATGAATAATTAACCATAACTAGTTATAATTAACTATTCATATTTTAGATCCACTGTAGATATTTAGCTGACCACTCAGGTCAACTGTCTTGTCACTTAAGAACGTTAATTTCCTGGGTAAAGGAAATAACTTTCTTACTGTACAATTCTATAAGTTTGTAAAGTAAATCTGCATGATTATTGACTCCGGTTATGAGTAAACAATGAACACGTCAAGTGTGATACAAGTAAGGTTTTATTAACTACATAAACACTTAAACTAGTCTAACATACTACATAAACACATTAAGCCGGTCTAACATACACATACACACACACACACACACACACATACAGTTGGTATAGGAAAGGGTTAAAGTTTAGCACTAAAGAAAGAGACATAAGGAATGATATTTATGGAACCATTTGCATATTCAATAGATCTAAGCCTGAGTGATACGTCAGATTTTGAGTTCAAACACACCTTTGTAAAAAGGTGTACCTGATACTTAAGGTATCAATTAATAAGACTAAGTTTGATACTTAGCGAGTCTCGGCGGTCTGAAAGAGATTCCTGATGCAAATCTTAAAGCTTCCCGTAGATCTTTGCTGAATTCGGGTCGATGAAAAGAACCAGTTTGAGTCAGTGTCACTTGATGAATGGAAAGGACTAGGCCGAAGAAAAGGCCTGGCACAGATGCTTTGGTATCCTGAAGCGTTTTTCTCACATCTTCATCTTAGCATCTGACCGAAACACCGACTGGGGCGGGTCCCTGGAGCAGGGCCTTTAAGGACGGAGAAGATCCCCGCCTCTCAAGATAGGCTTATCCAATGAGAAAAGCCGGAAACCCAAGTGGGCGTTTTGAGATCCTGTGGAGTTTATGGCTTTTTGTGTGGAAACATGGTACTTTAGTATCTGTAACTTTGATTGAAAATACTAAAGGTTATCAGGGCACTAATATATTGCCTACGTACCAACAAATAATATACATTCTTGTTTAGATCATCAGAAGGCGAATTCATAGATACTAAACAAGCTATATGTAAGGTTATATGAATGAGTGGTTTATCGTAAGCACGAATAAAATAGTCTATAATACAACAGATTAATACAAAAAAGCAATAATATACACAATGGCCTGAAGAAAATGTGTGTTCATTAAAAGAAAAGGTTTTCCTATGAATTAATTAGTAGAACAGTCCATTTCTCCTGTGCATTTGTACCCCTTGTTTCTGGAGAAAGCAGAATGAGAGCCGGCTCGCATTCCACAAGGTTGTAAATGTATCGGTGTTGGTTGCCATGGAACCAGGGGCCTGTTCTGCTTCCTGGGGTGTTACAGAGTATTTTTTAAATATAGCTAACAAAATATATATTTTGTGTTGGAGTGGTCCAGACGCTACATTTCGTTGTTTTGTGGCTTGTTATCATTATGTTGCGACTTGATACCATTGTGTTGTGCTAATTTTGCTGTTTTGTGGCTTGTTTCCATTGTGATCATTCGTTGTTGCGACTTGTTTCCGTTGTGTTGCGCTAATTTTGATTTGTGGTGTGGCTTGTTTCCGTTGTGTTGTGCTTATTTTGTTGTGTTGTGGCTTGTTTCTATTGTGTTGTGCTAATTTTGTAGTTTTGTGTTTTGTTTCCATTGTGTTGTGCTAATTTAGTTTTTTTGTGGCTTGTTTCCATTGTGTTGTAGCTTGCTTCCATTGTGTTGCAACTTATTTCTGTTGTGTTGTGCTAATTTCATTATGTCGCAGCTTGTTTCCGTTGTGTTGTGCTAAATTTGTTGTGTAGCGGCTTGTTTTGGTTGTGTTGTGCTAATTTCAATGTGTTGTGGCTTGTTTCCATTGTGTTGTGCTAATTTTTATTGTTTTTTGTGGCTTGTTTCTGTTGTGTTGTGGCTTGTTTCCATTTTGTTGTGCTTATTTTGTTGTGTTGTGGCTTGTTTCTATTGTGTTGTGCTAATTTTGTAGTTTTGTGTTTTGTTTCCATTGTGTTGTGCTAATTTAGTTTTTTTGTGGCTTGTTTCCATTGTGTTGTGCTGGTTTCATTGTTTTGTGGCTTGTTTCCATTGTGTCGTGCTAATTTCATTGTTTTGTGGCTTGTTTCCATTGTGTTGCAGCTTGTTTCCGTTGTGTTGCGACTTGTTTCCATTGTGTTGTGTTAATTTAATTGTTTTGTGGCTTGTTTACGTTGTGTTGTGCTAATTCCGTTGCATTGCGGCTTGTTTCTATTGTGTTGTGCTAATTCCGTTGTGTTGCAGCTTGTTTCCACTGTGTTGTGCTAATTTGCGGTGTTGTGGCTTGTTTCGTTGTGTTGTGATAATGTGCGGGTTGTGGTGTTTCCGTTGTGTGTGATAATTTTGCTGTGTTGTGGATTGTTCCATTGTGTTGGCTAATTTCATTGTTTGTGGCGTGTTCCGTTGGGTTGTGCTTAATTTCGTTGTGTGCGACTTGTTCCATTGGGTTGTGCTGATTTGCATTGTTTTGTGGAGGTTCCATTGTGTTGTGCTAATTTCATGTTTTGTGGCTGTTCCGTTGTGTGTGCAAATTTGCTGTGTTGTGGCTTGTTCGTTGTGTGTGCTAATTGTGCTGTGGTGTGCTTGTTTCCATGTGTGGCTAGTGTTGTTATAGTGCGCTTGTTGCCATTGTGTTGTAGCTTGCTTACATGTGTGGCAAATTATTGCTGTTGCTGTTGTTGCTACATGGCAGTGTTTTGTGGCTTGTTTTCGTTGTGCTGTGCTAATTTCATTGTATTGTCGCTTGTTTCCGTTGTGTTGTGCTAATGTGCGTGTGGTGGCTTGTTTCCATTGTGTTGTGCTAATTTTGCTGTGTTGTGGCTTGTTTCCATTGTGTTGTGCTAATTTCATTGTTTTGTGGCTTGTTTCCATTGTGTTGCAACTTGTTTTCGTAGTGTGTTGTGGCTTGTTTCCATGGTGTTGTGGCTTATTTTCTGTTGTGTTGCGGCTTTTTCTGTTGTGTTGAACGTGGTTTTCGCTTGTGTTGTGCTTGGTGCCATCGTGTGTTAATTTCATTGTTTTGTGGCTTGTTTCCATTGTGTTGTGCTAATTTAGTTTTTTTGTGGCTTGTTTCCATTGTGTTGTGCTGATTTCATTGTTTTGTGGCTTGTTTCCATTGTGGTGTGCTAATTTCATTGTTCTGTGCTTGTTTCCGTTGTGTTGTGCTAATTCCGTTGTGTTGCAGCTTGTTTCCACTGTGTTGTGCTAATTTCATTGTTTTGCGACATGTTTCCATTGTGTTCTGCTAATTTCATTGTTTTGTGGCTTGTTTCCATTGTGTTGTGCTAATTTCACTGTGTTGCGGCTTGTTTCCATTGTGTTCTGCTAATTTAGTTGTGTTGTGGCTTGTTTCCGTTGTTGTGCTAATTGTGTTGTGTTGTGGCTTGTTTCCTTTGTGTTGTGGCTTGTTTCTGTTGTGTTGTGGCTTTTCTGTTGTGTTGTGCTAATTTCATTGTTTTGTGGCTTGTTTCCGTTGTGTTGCTGCTTGTTTCCGTTGTGTTGCGACTTGTTTCCATTGTGTTGTGCTGATTTCATTGTTTTGTGGCTTGTTTCCATTGTGTTGTGCTAATTTCATTGTTTTGTGGCTTGTTTCCGTTGTGTTGTGCTAATTCCGTTGTGTTGCGACTTGTTTCCATTGGGTTGTGCTAAAGTAATTTTGTGGCTTGTTTACGTTGTGTTGTGCTAATTTTGCTGTGTTGTTGCTTGTTTCCGTTGTGTTGTGCTAATCTTGTTGTGTTGTGGCTTGTTTCCGTTGTGTTGTGCTCATTTTGTGTTGTGGCTTGTTTCCGTTGTGTTGTGCTAATTGTGCTGTGTTGTGGCTTGTCGTTGTGTTGGGCTAATTTGCCTGTGTTGTGGCTTGTTTCCATTGGTTGTGCGAATTGGGCTGTGTGGTGGATTGTTTCGTTGTGTTGTGCTATTTTATTGTTTGTGGCTTGTTCCAATGTGTGCTTGCCGGTTTCCATTGTGTTGGCAACTGTTTCGTTGTTGTCGTGGCGTGTTTCATTGGTGGTGTAATTTCATAGTTTTGTGGCGTGTTTCCATTGGGTTTGTGCTAATTTCGGTGTTTTGGGCTTGTTTCCGCTTGTGTTGTTGCTACTTCAATGGTGTGGTGGCTTGTTCCGTGGTGTGTGATAATTTTGCTGTGTTGTGGCTTGTTTACGTTGTGTTGTGCTAATTCCGTTGCATTGCGGCTTGTTTCTATTGTGTTGTGCTAATTCCGTTGTGTTGCAGCTTGTTTCCACTGTGTTGTGCTAATTTCATTGTTTTGCGACATGTTTCCATTGTGTTCTGCTAATTTCATTGTTTTGTGGCTTGTTTCCATTGTGTTGCAGCTTGTTTCCATTGGTGCAACGTGTTTTGTTTGTGCGTGGCTTGTTACATGTGTTGTGTTAATTTCATAGTTTGTGGCTTGTTTCTATTGTGTTGTGCTAATTTTGTAGTTTTGTGTTTTGTTTCCATTGTGTTGTGCTAATTTCGTTGTGTTGTGGCTTGTTTCCATTGTGTTGTGTTAATTTTGTTGTGTTGTGGCTTGTTTCCGTTGTGTTGCGCTAATTTTGTTGGGTTGCGGACTTGTTTCCAGTGTGCTATTTTGCTGTGTGTAGCTTGTTCCGTTGGTTGTGCTAATTTTGATGTGTTGGGGCTGTTTTCATGTGTGCAATTGTTACATTGTTTTGTGCTATTTGTGTTTGCAGCTATTTCTTTGTGGTCACGGCTGTTCCATGTGTTGTGCTAAATTTGTTGTTTTGTGTCGTTTCCATTGCGTTGTGCTAATTTTACTGTGTTGTGGCTTGTTCCCATTGTGTTGTGCAAATTTTGTTGTGTCGTGGCTTGTTTCCATTGTGTTGTGCACTACTGGGCCACTGTAACAGATTAGGTTCAGTCCATTTTAAAAACACAGCCTGCACTGACTTTTTAAGAAAAGCATATAAATGCATTAAGTCCAGCAACACTTTGAATGACTCCACTCCCACACTTGGCAATTCCAGTCAGCTATATTCCATAATCTCTCATTTCCCCGGTGGAGATCTATCAACGGCGTCCGTCCCCCTTCCACAACAGGCTTCCCCCTCAAATGAGCTCTTTATGTAAAACTCTTAAAAATCAATTTCTTCAGAGACAATCTTGAACTTTGTGGGTTGACAATGAGAGTGTGTTTTTATACTAGCGTGTCTATGTGTGTCTAAGCCTGTGTGTGCAAGTCCTCCAGACTATTTTTAAACATCTGTGGCAGGCTTAATCCATCTTGTGTGGTGAGAGGGCCCAGCAGATCTGAATATTACAGTAACTATATTTTAACAAGACTCTAGAGTATTCACATAAGCATTAAATACAGCGCCGGGCCACTGTGTTGGAGGGGGGTTACTCTCGTTTTGCATTCTGATCCTGTAAACCTCCAGAGAAGGCTAAATTACACATGGTTTTAGGGTTGTGGGAAAGCGGTTGCATTTGCCTCCCGGTCACCTGAATAAAGGCATCTAAAAATGAGAGTTAAGCAGTGAAATTCATCCTTATTCTTATCATGTTTCACTCTTATGCATCATCATGTTTTTGAAAACATAAGGTCAGTGATGATAAAATAATCTAATCAAAGCAATTTTCCAGATTCCACTGTAAAATAAAGATAAAACGATTAAGGGGTCAATTCACTGAAGATGAATTGTGTCTGCTGATGGCTCTGTTTATTTGCAAGCACTGTCTGCATTGTTTTATTGTCTGATTCACTAAAAGGAATTATGCAAATCAAGTAACAGCATAACATGGCACAAAATCTGTGCCAAACGCAATATGCATGGCACAGTTTCTACACAAAATGATCTACTGTCAGAGTCAGAGTGCAGAGGTTAACATGCTTATGAACATTATAGTCACTCAAAATTTTTCTGTCACTCTCCACTATATATTTTGAACAAAATACAAAAAAAAAGAGGCAAGTCAAAAAAAATTTAAGCAAAAAAAATCCAAAAGTTTTTTAGTGGTGTTTTATGAGGAAAAAGAAAGAAAACTCATAAACTTTCATTGAAGTTGGGACCCTAGTCATATCTAGAGGATGTGAAACATAATTGAAACTTGTTGTGGCCCAGCATTAACGCCCAAGCAACAGTATAACAATACCCTGGCAACTGTTCACAACACCCTAGTATCTAGCGTTGGGGTTAACGCATTACAAGTAACACAATTTACTTAATCAGATTACTTTTTCCATCTAGTAAAGTAACACGTTACTTTTTAATTTACAAGGAGGAAAGATCTTTTTCAAATAAGTAATGCCAGTTACTTGCGTAATTAAGTTATGTCTGAGGCTTTAATTTACCTTCTGTGTTGAAAATGCTTTTACATTTGCCAAATATAAATATAAACTATAAAAAATATTATAATAAATATAACTTTTGTTATTAAAAAAACAAGTAAACTTAGCCCAGACAAGGAAAAAGGTTACGTAATACTATTATTTCCATAAACTGTAACTAATAAGGCAATTAGTTACTTTTAGGGAGTTAAAGCAAATATGGTAATCTATTACTTTTAAAAGTAACTTCCCTCACCACTGCTAGCCTATAAACAGTCAATTTTGCTTGGCACAATTCAACACTCACAGTTCTTCAGCCACTAGAGCACCAAACAGACTTGCAAAAAAACCTGTACAGTGGGGCAAAAAAGTAGTTAGTCAGCCACCAATTGTGCAAGTTCTCCCACTTAAAAAGATGAGTGAGGCCTGTAATTTTCATCATAGGTATCCTCAACTATGAGAGACAAAATGCGAAAAAAAAATCCAGAAAATCACATTATAGGACTTTTAAAGAATTAATTAGTAAATTCCTCAGTAAAATAAGTATTCGGTCACCTACAAACAATCAAGATTTCTGGCCCTCACAGACCTGCAACTTCTTCTTTAAGAGGCTCCTCTGTCCTGCACTCGTTACCTGTATTAATGGCATCAGTTTGAACTCGTTATCAGTATAAAAGACACCGGTCACAACCTCAAACATGGTCTACACTCCAAACTCCACCATGGCAAGACCAAAGAGCTGTCAAAGGACGCCAGAAACAAAATTGTAGACCTGCACTTGTAATATTGCAATAGGTAAGCAGCTTGGTGTGAAAAAAAAAAACTGTGGGAGCAATTATTAGAAAATAAAAGACATACAAGACCACTGATAATCTCCCTCGATCTGGGGGCTCCACGCAAGATCTCACCCCGTGGGGTCAAAATGATCACAAGACCTGTAAGCAAAAAACCCAGAACCACCCGGGGGGACATAGTGAATGACCTGCAGAGAGCTGGGACCAAAGAAACAAAGGCTACCACCAGTAACACACTGCGCCGCCAGGGACTCAAATCCTGCAGTGCCAGACGTGTCCCACTGCTTAAGCCAGTACATGTCCAGGCCCGACTGAAGTTTGCTAGAGAGCATTTGGAAGATCCAGAAGAGGATTGGGAGAATGTAATATGGTCAGATAAAACCAAAATAGAACTTTTTGGTAAAAACTCAAATTGTCGTGTTTGGAGGAGAAAGAATGCTGATTTGCATCCAAAGAACACCATACCTACTTGCATGGGGGTGGAAACATCATGCTTTTGGGCTGTTTTTCTGCAAAGGGACCAGGACGACTGATCCGTGTAAAGGAAAGAATGAATGGGGCCATGTATCGTGAGTTTTTGAGTGAAAACCTCCTTCCATCAGCAAGGGCATTGAAGATGAAACGTGGCTGGGTTTTTCAGCATGACAATGATCCCAAACACACCGCCCGGGCAACGAAGGAGTGGATTCGTAAGAAGCATTTCAAGGTCCTGGAGTGGCATAGCCAGTCTCCAGATCTCAACCCCATAGAAAATTTTTGGAGGGAGTTGAAAATCCGTGTTGCTCAGTGACAGCCCCAAAACATTACTGCTATAGAGGAGATCTGCATGGAGGAATGGGCCAAAATACCAGCAACAGTGTGTGAAAACCTTGTGAAGACTTACAGAAAACGTTTGACCTCTGTCATTGCCAACAAAGGGTATATAACAAAGTATTGAGATGAAATTTTGTTATTGACCAAATATTTATTTTCCACCATAATTTGCAAATAAAATCTTTAAAAATCCTACAATGTGATTTACTGTGATTCTCATTTTGTCTCTCATAGTTGAGGTATACTATGATGAAAATTACAGCCTCTCTCATCTTTTTAAGTGGGGAAACTTGCACAATGGTGGCTGATAAATACTTTTTTTCCCCACTGTATGCACTTGTTTCCCAAAATAAAGATCACTTCAGAATGCAGAACACAAACTACAAGACAAAAATCATAGTGAAATGGTGAAGAAATGGTGAAGAAAGCAATTAAAAAATAATGAAAGAAAAATTAAAGAATGAGTAGCTGTGACAGTTCATAGTGACATGTCAGTCAAGCTCTAAAAATGATCAAAATAAAATAATAAAATTCCACAAGCCTCATACACTATATTCCCAGTTCTCCGAGGACAAACAATAGCTGTGTGGTACAGACCAAAATGTATGTTGTCACCTGTTACCCTCCTACTGACATTTAAATGGGTAGCACAATTAGTTAAGAAAGAATAAATAAAAAGGAATGAATTAATTAATTAATAACAGCATATAGATTTGTAATGACATAAGACCCACTCATGAAAGGTGCGTGTAAATATAATTAGGATATAATATTAAATAAAAGCAATTTTGCGATATCTATTCTAATTTGCTTTTTTTAAGTGTCCACTGCCTAGACCAGACAAATTGAGCCACATGGTTTCATAGAAAAATGTGAAATTTGACTTCAATAAAATGAGATTCTCTCTTGTTGGTTCTCGTCCTGATAATTGCAGGATGACAGAAGTTTGACTCAAGGCGGAAGGCAGATGTCTGCAGTCACTGTCAAACATTCACAAAGGAACGCTGATCTGCTGTCTGAAAACTGCTCCTAAAAATCTATCATGAGATTTGAAAGAGAAGAGAGGGAGAGAAAGATAAAAGCTTCATGAGTCCATAGACCTCTCATGTGCTACCATCCCCTCTTTGACATCTTCTGATTCAGTGTACTCTGAGCCCTCAGCCTGCTTACATTTTTAGAGCTGGCTCTGTAAATCATGAGCCAAAATTTATATCACAACTTTGTCTCCGCTCCTGTGATTTGAGAGAGCCGTATTTGACCTATATGAACTTACGCCCCCATAACGCCTACCCTCTGAGTTGAGCCCTACATTACAAGAGCCGATGTGAATCACAAAGCTCATGCAGACAAACTGCTCCTCTGGATAAGCCCCGAAAGCGCCGATCACGCTGCCAGTCAGGATTTCGGCTGACATAGTAACATTCTGTTGAAATACTCAAAAACATAAAGATAAACACTTCACGAGTTATTCAGATTGTTGGTGTTTCTCAAAGGCTTTTGTAGGATTTTAATCAAAAAAATGCCTTGGGTTCAATACCAATAAAGAAAAAAGATTTGAAATGTTTACATTAATGCATATACATCCACTTTTGTTTTACAAGCTGAAGAATTAGGGCCTTTCTCATGACGCATGATGAAATTAGAGCATGTAAATGATAAAGTTCACGAATAACCGTCAAACGGTGCTTTCATACCGAATGAGACACAATTGATAATTTCAGTTAATTCATGCCTGCACGAAAGGTGGCGCTGACAGAGAATGCATTTTAGTGACGTGACATGTGGCCAAGCATGGTGACCTATACTCGGAATTAGTGCTCTGCATTTATCCCATCCAAAGTACACACACACAGCAGTGAACACAAAAACACAGTGAACACACACCCGGAGCAGTGGGCAGCCATTTTTTTTGCTGCAGCGCCTGAGTTGCGGGTTCGGTGCCTTGCTCAAGGGCACCTCAGTCGTGGTATTGAAGGTGGAAGAAAGCGATGTACATTCACTCCCCCCACCTACAATCCCTGCCGGTACGAGACTCGAACCCACAACCTTGGGTTACGAGTCCGACTCTCTAACCATTAGGCCACGACGTCCCCCACACTTTTACACCTACACTGGCGCAACCAACCTATCCATTATAACAAACAAAATGTAATGCTATGTAAATAAGAGATTCATTGTGCAAAGTAGAGAGATTAATTTATTATAACAAAACATTGTGAGATGGCAGTAAACTGAAGTGATTGACAGATTTTCAGTGATTATAAAGGGAGCGCTCTATGTGCGGTTTCTGGGTTTTATAATCTATTCGGAGTTTGTAGTAAAAAACAATTTTAATAAACGTTTATGGACTGCAAATTTTCAGGAATGACATGCACATATTTATGCGAGATTCACTCTTGAAATAGCAGTGACTGACATTTCTGTAACCACGCCTGTAAAAAGTACAGAAAAAAAAGAAAATGGATTTTTACCATCAGCAGCAGCAGCGAGGACAAGTTTGTTGTTTTATTAAATGAGGAAAGGAAAAGAAAAAGACAGATCCTGTTTGGGTACACCCTATTCTTGAGAAAAGAGAAGAGCACGGGAGGTTCCATAGATTGACGGTGAGAGTGTTGTTGTCCCATTTGCCTTGTTAGAAAAAGAAACAAAGTAGTACACTGTGTTTAAAGATGTTCAAAACCGCTTTCTGTGCTATAGTGCCACCAGTGTAGCTCTTTTGTGCAACAGTATCGCCTCTGGGAACGTGATCTAAAGCTCAAATCAAATTAGAGGGCTTGTTTCATCATGGGGCGATGGTGAAAAAAATCAACACACTGTTCGAAAAAAAAATCTCACTTTGTGAGTTTAATCTCATTATCTAAATGAAAACACTTTAAGCGAGTCACATTTCACATATTTGACACTTTATACAAAGTTTTTTTGCATAAAGGAAGGTCACGTGCAAAAATCACAAAAGTTAGCAACACATCAGGTGCATTTGAAACACCACTTGCATTTCTCCTGTATGTATTTATGTATGTAAAGGGATGGTTCAATCAGGGGCGTAAATTTCGTCTAACAGTTGGGGGGGGACAATAAACATAAAATTTCTCAAGAGCAATTTTTGAAGGGGACATGTACTTGTAAGGATATGCATACACAGAGGAAACCCTTACTACTATTAGTGTAGCAGGGAGACCGTGCCAAATTAGACAACTTCAAGCTGGTGGTCGCACCGTGACAGCGCTCGTGTCCATTGTAGACATTACCGTCACAGTGTTGCCAAGTCCGCAGTTTTCCTGTGGAGCTGGGATACTTTATCACTGTTGCCGCGCATTGTTTTTCATGTCCGTGGGTTGAAGCGACCCCAATAACGTGTATTTTATCCCCCGGAATGCGATTTTTACCGGGGGACCCCCCTCGAAACACGGTTAGTTTGGGCTAGTTTTGAGTAGCAATTGGGCGGGTTTTGTTGTGAAAACCTGGCAACCATTTCCCTCAAGCAGGTAACGTTATTATTGCTAACATAGCAGACTCATCGAAAAATACATTGGCATCATGTATTAAAGGGGTCCTATTATGTTCTTTTACAAAGTCTTGATTATGTTTTGGGGGTGTACTAGAACATGCTCTCATGCTTGGTGGTTCGAAAAACGCATTATTTTTCACATAATTTACATTATTAAAATACCTTTCTCCCCAGCCTGGCACAAACGGCTCAATTAGTTCCGGCTTTGATGAAGGTCCGCCTTCCGAAAAACAAAATGTGTTGTGATTGGTTAGCTGTCCCAGTGTGTTGTGATTGGTGAACAGCTTAGACGGTGTTTCAGTACTGCAACGCCCCTTGCTCCATCTTTCAACAAAAGCTTTTTGGCGAAACCGGCACTACTCACTCATGTCGTGGAAGCTGTCCTCAGTAAAATGCACAGCCCACAATAGCAAATTGGGGTTATAATGCTCAGGGACAGAGTTAAAAAAATAAATTGCAACCACTGTTTCCTGACATCATCCGCTTTCGGAAGCCCAAACAAAGACGTTTGGGCACGGAGGTGAAAAAAAAACCAGCGTTTCAGGCGGTCGCACACCGGACGAGAAGCGCAGCGTCGCGTCACGCCACGTCTTTAAAATTCTAATACTTTATTTTCTATGAGTGTAGGCACACCGGCGGTGCCGTTCGGCCTCTGTCCGCGGTGCCCTGCTACGTCGTGTTATACTTGTAAGAAATGTTCTAGACATGCCAGAAATGTGAGGCTACAGCACAGCAGCTCTTCTTCTTCGTTTTCTCTGATGCACTAACTCTGCAGCAGCACTTCTTCTTCGTCGTCTCGTCTGATGCACTCACTCAACCAAGCGTTCTAACCACAACCTCGCCCCTCCCCACCCCCCAACCATTCGAATTTCTGTAGGCGGGAATTATTTGTAATGATATTCTAATGAGCCGCTTTGTGATATCACAAAGCCCGGAAAACAAATGCTGTAGTCCAAACGAGCCGTTCGTTGTAGTTCTTGAAAAGGGATTTTTTTTAAACGAAATATCTCCCTTTGGAGTGGACTTTCAGATTTGTAAATTTCTAGATCTTTTTTATGCCCAAACATACACACTACACACTGACTAAAATTAAAAAAGTGAAAAAGCCCACGTTAAAGAGAAAAAACAATAATAACGTCATCGTATTGTTTAAGTGAATACAATAGCCTTGACAGCCTTACTTACTAGAGTTCCACAACTATTGACTTTGTTCTCTCTCACCGGACTTGTGTGTGTGTGTGTGTGTAAGTGTCGTGGTCGTTTGTAAAACGTTTGTGATGTAAAAGAGGAAGCAGCACTTTGGACCAAAGCACTGTGAGGCAAGGGAGGGGGAGACTGGGAGAAAATGTTTCTAAACCTAAAAAGCATTTTTGCCCCATTTGAGTTGTTTTACTACTTACACAATTATTTAAAGTATAACACATTGTCATTTACAATACACAGCGTGAATTTTAATCCTAATTTTAGGTGGGGCAACCCTCAGATGGGGGGGTCCTGTCCCCCCCCCCCCCCCCGGGATTTCCGCCTACGAGTTCAATGTAGTAAAGCATGCAAAGAGCTCCATTTGAGATGACACCAACCGTCAATAATTCATACAGTAAATGGTGCCTAGACCACATACGATGCATAGCCAATAAGTTAACAATACTGTATACAGTCCATCATGTGAAACTCAGCTGTTGTTTTCATGCAGTACTCTTAATTATTCACAACAGTTTGCTGTATAGAATGATAAACAGTCAGTAGATGCTGAGTAACATTCATTTTCGACACAATATTGCCAGTTACTTTGTCTATTTTTGTTCTGCCAATGAAAATATTTCAGCAGAAGAGGGCTAAGCAGAAGTAACTATTGCATCACCAAACAAAAGACAGTACTTACATTCCTAAATGAATCAGTGGTTTCAAATGAATTGTTTAGGGAATGATTCAATGCCTCTCTCATATGACGTCACTTGTTTAGTTCAGAAATTAATCATGGTAATTGATTCAATGATTCACTAATAAAGACAGTCAACTTGTTTTGCTCCCGAATGAGTGGATGCTTTTAAATTAACTGGTTAAGTGAATGATTTAATGACTCATTTATTAAGACGTTCATTTGATTAATTCCTGAACGAACCTTTGTAAATGTTTTAACTCTTGGACCCATGCATTTTCAACATTTAATTTTTTTATTATGTGTTATTTGTATGACTGTCATTTTATGTTACCAATGTTTTGGCAATATGAAGCCATTTACCATGCCAACACTTGAATCTGAATCAGTTTATTGTCGCCATCAACTGGTGTAGCAATGTAACCTACAGAGAGTCTGGAATGCGAATCTAAAACTAACACTATAAAATTCATACTAACCAGTCCACTGCTGTTTTGGTAATAGTACTGGGTGTTATCAAAAGCATGGCTGCAATGGTACAGTTCTATTATTGCTTTTTATAAACAGCTCATTAGCAGTTTCATTGTTGTGAGCACATAAACAGCTTCACCCTAAAATTAAAACAGCAAGTTTGATCATGACAGGGCATGTAGGCTGAACAGTGATCCATATTTCACCCCTCCCAAAAGAGTTGAAACGTAACACAAATAAACAAAGCCCCCTTTCTATCAACACCAGCATAGTCTCTTGAGCCGCTTTACCTTTAAATTACAGTCCAAGTGTCCACAGCACAACTTGGTGCCCATCCCAGAGGGCCATTTGTTGAAAGTGCAGTGCCTTCACTTAAATGTCAAGTGTCTTGTTTTGAGGTTGGGTATCATAGAGGATTAATGGTACAGGTCAGTGTCAGGTTTTGTATTTGATTGAATGTACATTCTGTTAAAAAATTGCATCACACACATACACACAGATTCACACATGTGCACTGAGAGTCTAGTCAAAAGATCTTGTATATTGTAGTCTAAAAACACAATTTATTTTCTTTCCCCACAAAACAAAACGGCATCCTATTTAAAAAAAAATAGGGATTTGCAGCTCCATTTTGGAAAGCAGCTGAAGCAAAACCCTGTTCTAGTTCTCACCCGTGGATATGTTGGTAATTGAAAATCAGAGTGTGTGTAAATTGCCGCTCCTGTCCATACGCCACAAAACAAGCTGCCCTCACAGAGAAACACATGAGCTGCTTTAAATGCACCACAGCCGCTTTATATACACAGATTTTTTAGCAAGAACATAATTGTTAGACACTTGTTTGGATACTTTTATTATGCTGTTATATTATTGTTCCAAATTGTGTAATATATCAGTATTTAAATGACAAAACAAACACACATATAGAAATGTCACATCTAGGTCACTTAAAACAGTCCAATAAAAGCATAAACAATGATAATTGCATGGCTCTCAGGAATGCTTTATTCTGATTGGTCAGTCGTGACATTCTAAAGTCAGATTCTTGCATAATAAAATGTATTAAACTGAAAATAAAATAAATAGTTCTGGTTACAATGTAAGCGGAATAAAGTACAATTACGTTACAATTACACACACCCGGAGCAGTGGGCAGACATTTTTGCTGCGGCGCCCGGAGAGCAGTTGGGGGTTCGGTGCCTTGCTCAAAAGGGCACCTCAGTCGTGGTATTGAAGGTGGAAGAGAGTGCTGTACATTCACTCCCCCAACACTCTAAAAAATGCTGGGTTAAATGCAACCCAGTGCTGGGTAAAATAGGGACAAACCCAGCACTTGGGTTGTTTTGACCCAGCGGTTGGGTAAGGTTAAATGTTTAACCCAACCTTGGGTAGTAACCCAGCCACTGGGTCAAATCAGCCCAATTGCTGGGTTTGTCCCTAGTTTACCCAGCACTGGGTTGTATTTAACCCAGCATTTTTTAGAGTGCACCTACAATCCCAGCCGGAACAAGACTCGAACCCACAACCTTTGGGTTCCAAGTCCAATTCTCTAACCATTAGGCCATGACTTCCCCACGTCACTTACAATGACATTTTATGGGATAAAATCTGATAACAATAGTATAATAAGTGGTGACTGGCTCTTTTAAATGTAAGGCTGGACTACAGTCACCCATATTATGTTATTACATATCAATGAAACATAACACTCTCCCTCTCCCTCTCTAAATATAGTACATGCAATTAAAAAAATTATATATTTTGAGTAGTTTCACAACAAATCAAGCAAGCATTCTGTAAACTTAGCCAGAGGATTTAATTTTACAAACTCTCTGAATCCCTAATGCACCTTTATGGGGGAAAACAAGGGTATTTTTTGAATTTCTAAAACTCAGAATATTTCCTACGTCCTCTTTTTTGTGAGTCCTCGAGCTATTATATTTCTCAAAAATGGAAAAATGTTTCTTGCTCTGCAAGCAAATCAGATCACAAAAGGGAGACAAAAAATGAAGTTATTCTGCATTTGCATCAAAATGAAACATCCAAACAGAAGATATTGTCCATCTGCTTTCTCTCATTTACCATCCTGCAAAACAGGCAGTGTGTGGAAAGAGAAACGTGATGGAGGGAAAAGAAACGGGAAGCAGACCTTGGCTGGTGGAGGGTTTGTGTGCTCTCCTGTTCGTCTGTCAGTTAAATACGTTCAAGTGAATCACTCTTCTGTTTGTGTGTCTATTTCTAAACCAGTCTACCTGCCAAACAGCCATTTGATCTTTCTTTTCTTGTACTCTGACAGGAAACGGATTTGTAGCTTCTGCGCTGTGTGCTGAATTTACCCAAACCGTGATTTTACTCCTACAGTGGCCATTACATATATAGAGAGAGAAGTATAACAGAATGAATGTGTTTTATTGCAGTCAGAACATTTATCAGTAGGGACGTAACGATTAATCGCGAGCTGGTTGAAAATCGATTCAAATATGTGACAATTCAAATCGGTTGAGATGCTAAACAAATCGCGATTCATTTAGGGGTAGGAGTTTATATGAATGTATGTCTGAGGGGAACTTACTGTCTTTAGAAAAGTTTAGATGGTATTATTTTATTTTCCTCTTGCCTCTGTATTATGCATATTAAAGTTCATAAGTGCAGCGCTGCTTTGTTTTCAGCGGAAACCAAGAAAACGCTTTAAGCGCCACCTACTGGCGGAGAGTGAATCTGCGTCTCGTTCAGCTCGTTAGCTGTTTCGGTTTCATGCAGATATTTTGTATGTATAGTTTCACAAAACTGAAGTCAAATCATTCTGTTTTTGCTTCAAATTTCGAAATTATACAATCTAATTTAGATTACAAACTGCTCATGTTGCATGTATGCAGCATCTTTGTTGGGATCAAGATTAAAATGCAGTGGTTGCCTCAATTTTATGGCAAGAGCACAGACAAAGCTTATTTTTTGGTTTTTTTTTTTTTTTTTTTTTTTTTTTTTTATATGACCTAAGATATTTATTTTATTTGTGTTACTTATTTATTTGATTTGGGGCTTAAAAATTTCTATTTAGTTTTGTTATTTACATTTACATTACATTGAAATTTTGTCATTTAGCAGACACCTTTATCCAAAGCGACTTACAAATGAGGACAATAGAAGCCTCAAACTAACAAAATAGCATAATATCAGTCTATATAGTATATTATTATAGTGTTATGTTTCAATTTGACAAAGAAATGTGCGGCATTTTGTCCAAGCAATAATAAGACACATTTAATTTATAATTTGTCTTAAAAAAAAAAAAAAAAAGTGTATCGAATCGAATCGTGAAATCAAAATCGTGAGTTGAGTGAATCGTTACATCCCTATTTATCAGTGTGGTCTAATGCAATTACAAAATTCTGGGCTTCCAGAATCATTAAGTAGGATGTTAGTAGCACATAAGTATTATTTAATATCCAGCGCATATTTCCAATTACGTATAACTGAGTTATTTAAGTAACATATACAAGAATTCATAAAATTACCACTTGTAAATCCATTATCTGCAACTTAATAGGATCTTTACGCTTGCTTTCAAAGTTTAAGAGAGACAAATGGCACAAAGTAAACTATATAGGCGTACAAATAAAACTAAAAAAACTCCCATAAAATGATACTCTGCACTCATTCAGGATATAGATATTTTGGAAAAATTATTTAACATTACATCACTCGCTCACCAATGGATCCTCTGCAGTGAATGGGTGCCGTCAGAATGAGAGTTGATAAAAACATCACAATAATCCACCAGTAATCCATATGACTACAGTCCATCAATTAATGTATTCTTACAAACACGTTTTATATTTTCAGCAAACTTTCTTTTTGTGTGACCTATACTTATTGTATTTAAATGTCTGGCCTATTGTCTTTATTAGTTAAAATTTGCAATAGAGGGATTATATATTCTTAATAATAATATTCCTTTCACAAGCACTATGAGACAAACACATGTAGACCCATAAATAGGTCACATAAATGTTATTACAAACAGACAAACAAAATGTTTTTTACAAAAATACTGTTTAATAGCGCAATTTTAAAATCTTTAAAAAGTGAATGCATCTTAATTTTTGAAAATGTTGTCAACTTATTTCAATCCATTTATAAAATGGAAGCTTACTTCCATTTGTGTTGGGATTGAATGCCATACCGGATTTATGTATATCCAGACAGACTCAGACACACCGGAAAATGATGCGAGTTAATTTTTAATGTAAGCCTGACATCATTTGTTCAAGATCATTTAATTTAGCACTCTACTAAATTAAAATAACCTTGTTTCTTTCTTTATGCCAGAAAGAAAAATCAATAACCGATGTTTGCTAAAAAGCCAAAAAAAATTAAGAAATGTATTCAGATGTCCTTGACATTTTGATTGCATCTAGGAGCATAAGTAAGTAGTAAGTAACAAGACTAGAACTAATCTGTTCTAAGAAAACGCTTAATTTAATTACATGCAAACGTTTTCCTCAATTTAATTAGGTTAGGGTTATTGAACATTTTATATTTTGACTGAGTTTCTGAACACACAAAAGGGTTTAAATCATTCTAGAAACCATTTTAAAGCTATTGTGTTTTAATAGCTTTATTTCTATGCATATCTGTAACGCTTACATGGTTTTCCTAGTATGCAAATTAATCGGTACTAGTATTAATCAAACGAAAAGCAGTTCTCATTAGTGAGAATGATGTTAGTTACCCTTATGAGCAATTTTTATGAGCAAAAACCAATTTGCTATATTGTTATGGTAGTAGATCACTGGAAAATTGGTTGAATTTTCCCCAGTATTGAAACCATCTGTCAGATTATTCAGTTGGTTATGCTGCTGTCAGCCAAATCAGACAGATCTGCATCCATCAGTAGATGTCACATCAGCACAATACATTCTCTCATCATCTGAATTCAGCATGCAAAATGTAGAAACTTCAAAGTTGACACCATTTCCAATGGCTTGATATAAAAGCCAAACAAAAAATAAATAAATAAAACACTGAACATAGAAATCGAAAAATATCAACTATATAGATATATAAAAGAAATATAAATTTGCAATAAATAAATAAATCCAAGATATCAGAGAGAGTGCAAATAAATAATATTTTTAATTTGTCAGTTTAAATAAATATTTAAGTACAATAATGTTCAAAAGTTTGGGGGTCAGTGAGATTTTTTAAATGTGGTTGAGAAAAGTATTTTATGCTCACCAAGGCTGCATTCATTGATCAAAAATGCAATAAACAAAAAGAAATATTGTATAATATTTAGTGCTGTCAAACGATTAATCGCGATTAATTGCATCCAAAATAAAAGTTTTTGTTTACATAATATGCATGTGTACTGTGTATTTTTAGTATGTATATATAAATACACACACATACAGTATATATTTTGAAAATATTTACATGTACATATTTATATAATTTATTTTATATATAAATATATTTAATATATAAACAACATTTTGTTAAATATATACATGCATGTGTGTGTGTGTATTTATATACATAATAAATATTCACAGTACATACACATATATTGTGTAAACACAAACTTTTATTTGGATGTGATTAATCGTTTGACAGCACTTAATTTATTTATTAGAAATAACTAATATTGTTTTCAATATATGTTAAAGTGTAATTTAGTTTCAGCATCTTTACTCCAGTCTTCAGGTGTCACATGATCCTTCAGAAATCATTCTAATATCCTGATTTGTTGTTTTGAAACATTTCTTCTCATTATTACTCATGTTGAAACAGCTGAGCTGCTGAACATTTTTGTGGAAACAGTGATACATTACTTTTCAGGATTCTTAAAAGCATTTAGAACAGCATTTATTTGAAATATTTTGTTTACATCATAATTAAAGATATAGCATTTTGTAGCTTATAAATTGCATTTACCTCGACATTGCAATTTACTTTTGGTCATCTAATTATTCTAAAATAGTATTTATATATATATAGAAAAAAATTTTTTTTGTTTTTTTACTTTTAGTCGCTATTCACTAATAATCTTTTTCATCCAACTTCCAAATAGTGATCTCTGTTACCTGTACATACCAATGTAGTTCACATTGTCTGTCACAACAGTGTGTGAAGCTGCTGAATAATAAGTGGCCATTGTGATGCCATAGATACTATGATGATTTCTGAAAAACTTGTTTTTGCAGCCTAGGTTCCATAAACGCTAGATTTAAGAAGGACCATCATGTTAGAGTATAAGAAGAGCAAAGAAAATCATGTTTTCTATGATACGCCCTCTTTAGTTTCATCCACTTTTGACTGAGAAGCAGCAGCTTTAACAGTTTTTTGGACCCTGAGGCTGAATGGGACTTGGTGTGTAAAACATCAGTACAGCAGTCCACCATGCTGTCAGCGTGTGCTTGATCAAGAGGCACTGGCGAGCTCTCAGAGGTGGCAAACGACACGCTTACCATCCCTGTGACAATAGGCTTTGAGATTGCTTTCTGAAATCCATCCACAGCACCAAATTTAATCACAGCTTTATTTGCTTCCGTCACCGCTGCCAACCTCTTTTAATGAAACTCCAAACAAACTTGATGTCTGATTGTCATGCAGTGCCATAGAAAGACCATGTGGCACGTGACGTGGGATGCGGTTAACAGCTGGGTAATTCCCGGCGCATGGAGGACCCTGGACATGAATTGAATTTCACTCTCACAAAGCCGTGAGACTGCTGGTTTGTAGTGAATGCGCATTTGCTGAAAGCCTTACCGATAATGGATGTTTATTCAGTTCATGTGAATCATATGGGTCACTGGTTCATAGTGAATAAACTCCAACAAAAAAGCGGCATTCTACTTCTTGTGAATAATGATGGGTAAAAGACGTACTTAACTTTTAAATAAAAACAAACTCTGAACAATAAATGTGACCCTGGACAACAAAACCAGTCATAAGGGTCCATTTTTTAAAATTTGAGATTTATACATGAGAAATAAGCTATCCATTTATGTATGGTTTGTGATGATAGGACAATATTTGGCCGGGATACAACTATTTGAAAATCTGCAATCTGAGGGTGCAAAAAAATCCAAATATTGAGAAAATCGCCTTTAAAGTTGTCCAAATTAAGTTCTTAGCAATGCAGATTACTAATCAAAAATTAAGTTTTGATATATTTACAGTAGGAACTTTACAAAATATCTTTATGGAACATGATCTTTGCTTAATGTCCTAATGATTTTTGGCATAAAAGAAAAATCAATAATTTCGACCCATACAATGTGTTTTTGGCTATTGCTACAAATATACCCGTGCTACTTATGACTGGTTTTGTGCTGCAGGGTCACAAATGTGAGTTTTATAGAACATTCTGGCCAGTCTTTATAATGGCAAAATGACAAAAACACATCATAAAAGTGACATTTCCGCTACATTTAAAATATGTGCATGAGGAACAAACTGAAATGTAAGCTGTTATCCAATGAAAGTCTTGCCATTCGTCCTTGTGAGGGAAGTAACAATAAATTTGAATGTGAAATTTGCATTCAAATATTTATCAACAATTCAAGATTGACCAGTAACTACTAAAATGTATTTAAAATGTATTTTAAAAATGTAGGAACTACTGCAATCACACCTAAGCAGAAACCACATACTCAGGGTGGTATGTAATAAACACGTCCATCATTAAGGTTTTGCTTCTGGCCAAAATACGAGTTCATAATCCATAACACTTCCTCCAGTGAACAAGTCCATCTCCAGTTGTCCTCTCACATCAAAATCCCTGACATTTTTGACTGTTTTCAATGGTGCTTGATCTGTGTATATTTCTCTCCTGATTCAGACGAAGCAACTTTTTCACTGGAGAAAGCAATATTACATAACTTGTATTTGCAGTTTGAAGTTAAAAACACCTTAATGATGGATTTGGTTCTTTTAAACATGCAGCTTTTCATTTCACAAGACCTTAAGTGATGGACTGGATTATTTGTGGATTATTTTTATCAGCTGTTTGGACTCTCAATCTGACGGCACCCATTCACTGCAGAGGATCCATTGGTGAGCAGGTGATGTAATGCTAATTTTCTCCAAATCTGTTCTGATGAAGAAACAAACTCAACAACATCTTGGATGGCGTGAAGGTGAGTACATTTCCAGACCTTTTCAATGAATCAATTGATCCAGTTCACTAAACAAGTATAAAGGATGCATTCACTAATCCGACTAATTCGAGTCTTGCATTCAACTCACTGACTTGATTCGGTCACTGTGGTTAACAACCCACTGGAACTGAGGATTATCAGCGAATAATGACTCGTATTGCAGTTTGTTCTTCACACAAAGCTTTTGTACAGCCTCAGAAGACTTGGAATATAGCACACAACAAGCCATTTGGATTAAGTGGATGCGTGAAAGCTTCATTCTCCATTCATCTCCTTTAGTGTTCCACTGAGAAAAAAAGTCATATGGGTTTGGAACAAGTAAATGTCAGAATTTTCATTTTTGTGTGAACTAATCCTTTAAAGGATGTTATCAGCGGGTTAAGATGTCCAGTGTGTGAGCATACAATCAGGAGATAATGTCTTTTAGATGAACCAGATTTAAAGCAATCTTCATCTGAGAATAATAATGAATTCTTCGAGCTTTAGCTGAGGCTCTTATCCTCATTTTGAATAAGGATGGGTTTATAATGTAATATTGCTAACTAAAATAAAGATGCACGGATCTAGCTCACAAATTACATCTCAGTTTCTGCCCCCGGCGTGTCATGCGAGTTCAAAGCAAAATATCAAACTCAAGATTCACAAATAAACAACTATATATCCTAAGGACAAGAATGAGCATGGCCTACTTCATAAGTGTGAGCACAACTGCACCAACAACTTAGTCCATGAGCTACATTTCTATTTGCTGAACAAATCTGTATAAAACTGTTATGAGGATGAAACCCAGTGGTTTGTCTCCTCATATTTACTCTCTGTTTTCCATCTCTGTGGATATGCTACACATATGATCTGGGGTGACCACATGCGGCACAGTTGTCATTTGTGAACATGCCGGCACATTTGCAAATAGATTGACTGTCACATTCACACATGGATGTTTGTGTATGTACAGAACGCACACAATCATGTACTACAGGAAACACCCATATGTGGCCCCTCACGTCTTGCACTTTCTCGCCATTTAGCTTGTGTTAGTTCAGTCCAGCAGGTTTTCAAGGGTTAAGAGCATGAGAATTGGCCTTGAGAATTTGGGCTGTATTTTATTTAACTGGATGCACTGATAGAAAACATCCCTTGATGAATGGAATTGCAATGAGGTGCTGAGATATTTAATTAAAGCTTAATCACAAAAGATTGATCTGGAAAGACACTTTGAACTGAGCTGACAATCACACCAGTCAGACGTCAATATACAAGGTTTAATGGAAAAACTCATCTGAATGAATGCATTTGATGGCACATTTTGACATTACAGACCCCTACATTACAAACATTTATACTTTTGCAATTAAATAATAAATTGATTTCAAATGTTGTCAACATGCATAGACGTTAAATGAAAAAGCATGGGATTTGGATGCAATCTGATTACACTGAGCGCATTATAGTTTGCATTTCACATGTAACCTATACCTAAAGCCTTGCATGGTGGTGGTAGAAAAAAAAACAGCATGTTCTTTTGTTTTGTTAAATAAAAAGACATTCATTTTTTCTATATTGAGCATGCTGTGGCTAGTTCAAATTACATTTTAAAATAAAAAGCCATTTATTTTGCTGGTATTGATCATGTAGACCACAATGTGTCGAGTTAAAATGACATTTTAATGATTTTATTTAATTGAATATTTATCAAGGTAAACCAGTTGTTTTTCAATACTGATCCTGGAGGTCCACAGCACTGCACATTTTGGATGCCTCTCTATCTGACGCACCAGTTCAGGTCTTGGTGCCACTATTTATGAGCTGATGATATAAACCAAGTGCGTTAATTAAGACAGAGTCATCCAAAATATTCAGGGATCCAAAATGTGTTAGGGATATCCCATGCATTGGGAAACACTGGGGTAATAGTATATGTATAAATCAACCAGTCTATTCATTTGCATATGGTATTTCATATTCTAAAAATTAAAAGTGTTGGTTTTATGGCATGGTATTAAAAACTGTGTCACTGAGACAGGTGTCACTGCAAATGAGATGTGCACATTAGTGCTGCGTATCACGAACAGGTCTTTTCGCTGGCTTATGAGAGACCTACTCACAAACCATCATTTTAATCAGAAAAGCTAAACGTGTGACTACTTCTGTTTTTATATGATTATATACAGTAGGATACTCATCAGAGTAAACTTTCCGACACAAATGAGAAACCGTGCTATGGAAATACTCTGTCGAATTGAATATGCATCTTTAGTTTAATATGTTTCATAATCTAAAAAAAACTAAAATAGTATTTCCTTTACGAAATTATATTCCTTTATATTTGGATGCACTTCTAATTTACTCACACATGCACATCATGAAAAAAAGTTTAAAGTCGAAGAGATCCCAGAACTGCAGCATACCACTCACAGGTCTTTCTGCTGGTTTGTGATAGACCTACTTTCCATAAATCACACCATCAGATGTATCCACCTCATAGAAATGGAAACAATGGCACAGGTAACGGGATTTTCACGCGTTTTAAGTGAACTGCGCTGTTCCTTGTGCGTGGTGCTGAATCCTTCCAACTAACTAAACATAAAAAATAAGTGTTTCTCTTCACTGTTCACTTACAACATATTTTAAGTGGAAGTTGGGTCATTCAGGTCACCAAAAGGTGCGCAAAACACCGACCTTTTGTCCAGGGAACAGGTCGAAATACACTAAAGTAATGAAAGAATTAGTAAGAATGTATTCGTTTTAATATAAAATACAAGAGAAAATGGGCTTCAAACAACACCTGGACCCTCTCACTCACCTTCCACCTCATCCTCAGGAAGGTTGACAGGTGCCCGGTACGACAGGATATCAGGAATGGTGCAGATCCCCCGGTACATCAAAGTGGAAGTCACAGGATGCATAGGCATTTTTGCAATTTATGTTGACCAGCACGTGTGTATTGATCCTCATATATGAGATTTACTGTCCAGGCGGCAACTTTTTACCCCACAGCAGATCGGACTGAACCCCTCACTGGAGATCACGCGTGGAGTGGATTCCATGGAAAGGTCCGATGGTATACTCTCGCAGCGTGCGCAATTGCGCAGCCCTCTCCAAGAAACCAGGTGTAGGGATTTGCAAGTCTTCACAGGTCACTGGTGGTCTAGATGTAAAGGCTTTTGGGTTTGGATCTTCACAATATAAGCAAACCGCCCGGTCTTTAGTTTGTTGTAAAAATGACAAAGACAATGAATTACGGCGGCTCCATCGGCGGGGAAACTAGCAGATCCTCATAATCCACCAGCTCACACGACGCGCATGAAACAAACGCGCATTTTTATCAATGCGACAAAGCATGTGCGTGTTTGGCGAGGTTGCGTGCAACGATTCGATCTCCAGGTCGTTAGACAGTGATCTCCATATGATTGTTTTCTCCTCAATCGCTTCTTAAGACACAGCAGGTGAGCCTCGAGCACGCACTTGTTGGACAGCGTGTGCGCACTGTCAAGAACAATGAGTTAAAAATGCGCTTTACGCGTGTGTAGTTGAAGGTTACGGTCTTTTTCTCTTAAGAAATCCAGTTTTTTCCTGTGGCAAAAAATCTAATATTTAAAAAAACTGGAAAAGATGTCATCGATATAATCAAACTTTCCAGCTAATCACAACATGCAGATAAACGAGCTGTGCTGTGCTTGGGGAGGCGCGGTGTCCGGGTTCCCCCGCGACGAATCTATATTTAGTCGGAGTGTAAGCTGCTGCTCGATCATCTCCACGAGGTATTTTCCGCCGCAGGTGTTGGGAGGCGTTCACACAGGGCGCGTTTTTGCGTTCAACAGCTAGACGGAGCGTTTTGAAAAGTTGCTCTGCTTGATTTTAACCTGGCAGGATGGCTTACGGCGCTCACTTAAAACGCGATATTTACTGAACATGAATATTATTTGCATGAGCATATTTATTTTTAATCCTATAAAAAAAACTAGGCACATGTCAAAAACTTACATTACATTTTTTGAATGATTAAAATTGAATTATGAAAAATAAATACAATTATTAAATTTTTTTAAACATTTACTCGGAACGTTTGCTCATTAAATCAAACCAGTTTGGAGTATGTCTTTACAAGTCTCATGTACTGTAGGCTATTGTTATTTCAAATAGTATTATGTTTAACTCAATGTGTTTCTTGTTGTTTTAAAGGTGACATATCATGAAAATCTGACTTTTCCAGGTTTTAAGTGCTATAATCAGGTCCCTGGTGCATATATCAACCAAGGAAAGGTGAAAAAGATTAACCCAGTAACTTTGTTTTGGTAAGACTTTTTCTGCAAGCTCTGAGAAAACGAGCGGGTCTGAATTCGCTCCCTTGGTGACGTTGCAAAGGGATCTCATTATAATATTACCGCCCCTTAATCTCTGAGTTTCCACCCAAGGTGCCATCATTTTGATTTTGCAAGCGACAACGGTGTACCAGCTCCAATGCCATGGCGAAAGTTTGAGCAAAACATGCTAACTGTTATGTCTTTGGCTGCACAGATGAGCACAGAACACTATTTAGGGTCCCAGCCTCAGAGGAGACAACAGAGCAGTGGATTTATTGATTTATTTACTGTATATTGCTGCTGCCACACAGATCTAAAATAAACATGTGATTAATTTCCCAGCAGTTTACCTTCACAGACATACGAATGTTTGGTAACGAGTGGTGTTTTTATTAAACTTCGTTGTGTGAATGATAACTTAGTTTAGTACTCACATGCTGTGACAGCCGCTTTCTGACCGTGGTGTTAGGATGTGTGCTCTCAGAAAAACCGATATCAGAAGTTTCAACTCATATGGTTTAAAACGCATGATTTCAGCACGATAAACATGATAATCAGAACCAAAACAGATGTTTTTAGCAGGTCCCAGCTCCATTCTGGAAAAGGGGCCGGGGAGCAGCAGCTCATTTGCATTTAAAGAAACAGGCCCGAAAAACAGCGTTTCTGCTTTCACGCAAAATAGGCATTTTCAAAATGTTATAATAAATAATATGTGGAGTACTTTGAGCTGAAACTTCACAGACACATTCTGGGGACACCAGAGACTTATATTACATATTGTAAAAAGGGACACAATATGTCTCCTTTAATGTAATTATCTGAGAAATTATTAGTAATTTCTGAGTAAAAAATTGTTTCACCACCAATTGTTTTCAGAGTATAGGCCTACAGCAGTTCAATAAACAAGGAGTTAACACTGAGCAACTTGCAACTTAAACCTTTAGTTGCAGCAGTAGTGTTCCTGAACAAATTAGTATTGAATCTCAGTGACCCACCCATAAAACTTTCGAGCTGTGTCCCGAAATCGCACACTGTCTAGCATGTACTATATTTAGTTTGAAATGTATTTCATAACCGAATAGAGTGGTGGAACTATGATGTCACTTTGTAGGCAAAAACCTGGAAGGGAGTTAGCATTTTAGCACTTCCGGTTTCATCGTCCCAGAGTCAATTCTGGGGATTTTGGTTAAATCCCCTAAAATAAGATCCGTGGTTCACACAAGCTCAAGATACTTTCACGTTTTATTCTGTGACATAAAACACACCAGTTACACCCCACTCGTGATTTTTTAAAACTGTTACGTTTCTTTAAAAAGACGTTTGCTAACAAGTTGCTAAATGCTGTCGGAGACATTAAACGTCATCACGCCGAACAGTTTATCAATTTACAGTATTTTCCAATTGTAGTATAATTAATAGTACAATTAATTGTAGAATAATCAATTGCGAGTTTCGTCACTTCATTGCCATTCACAAATCCTCTACCGTGGTTCCTTAAATTGTGCCATCGATTCAAATATACCGGCTAATGTTTTTTAGCATTCCTTTGAACTTCCGTTTGTGCGGTAGCTCTGTATATTTCTATGGCATCGCTGTCTAAGAGTAATTTAGCTGGTAAAGTGGATTTATGTATTGTAGAGTTTACGAAAGTTGTAGTGAGCACTGTAATGTTTAAAGTAAATGTCGTAACAAATGTCAGTAGACCAGTGAGGTTTTAAAATGAGCGGTTCATTCATTAATGCGTGAGATCACTGTGGAAATACAACCGGAAGACAACAAATGTGGTGCTAAAAAGGGGCGGGGCTACATAAGGTCAATATAGTATAGAAGTAGGCATATTCAGACACAGCGTCGTTTCTGAATGAATAAGTTCTTGGAAAGAATCGTTTAAACTAATGACTCAGTGACTAATGATTCATAAAGACCATCACAATTGTTTCATTCCTGAATGAATCATTGTTTTTGCCCCTTACAGATATATGAACAATTCTGTGGCATTTTCTGAATTTCTGGCTCTGATATAAACACACAATTAAAAACATGCACAGAAGGAAGACAGGAACACATCTTGAGTGAAAAATAGCACTAAACGAACACATCCTCCATATGAAACGCCCCCTTACACAGCATTCTATGTGCAACACCACTATCAAGCACATAAAACTCTCATTCATTCTCATTCATTTCAGTGCATGTATTTCTCCACGGGCAACCGTGATAGACGTGATTCCCAGACCCCCCTAAAACAAGAAGAGATGTGACTAATGTTTTCGCTGGGCTGGGACAGATCCCATCCCCTTTGGCATTTCTTTAATGGAAACTCGTCTTTAAAAATTCACATTCGGTTTGATAAGCAGTGAGTTACTGCTGTTCTTAAACTCAAAGGCTATGTCAAATTTGTCCAAACAAGAGACTGAAAGCATGCCAAACTCTAGCGCGAGACAGCTCAGAAAACAATATGCTTATTATTTTGCATGTGCAAGAGCATCCTGGTGGAAATGCATAGCACTTTGCAATGCAAACATATAAATCAAAAAGTGCTTGGCATGGTGGAAGCCATCCACTGCACACTAATCTGTCTCAGCGTGGGTGGGTTATCTTTGCTTTTCTGCCCAGATTTCTGACATATCTGCCAGCAGGTGTTCAGGGGTTTTCCGCATGCATCCGTCGTCAAATGGACTTAGTAAAAAACATATGCATTCTTTCTGAGACATATGAGTCTTATTATGAGTTATCTGGTGGTGTGATGGATTTGGGTGGTGTAATGACACCATTGTCTCCTCCAGCTGTGAACCAGAGCTCCTGCGACAGGACCCAGGTGCACATATCAAGACCTGATGGCCAATTACAACTGGTGCACTCTCAACCTCCAACGCCCAGATTTTGAGGCATTTTCTAGCCCCTCCACATAGTGACAGGTGTCCCGTGTTTTGCACACACACATACTAACACATCTCAGCGTAAGAGCGTCAACTTTTCACAGTGTCACCCACGTCTAACGCTGAGTGACAAGAAGAGAAGGGGGCTTCTTTCCGTCTCTCTTCACTGCTCCTGACGCTCTCCTGGGTGCATCACCTGCTTTGACAGAGAAACACTCCTCCAAGAGATTTTCATTTTTAGATCCGGCCCATTGACGGGAAGCATCAGCTGTGAGCTTAATGTCAGAGGTTAAGAGGTACCCATAATGTATTGCTCGTTCTTAAGTGTGGCCGAAAAGTCTGATGTAAATTATGTACAGGTACATCTCAATAAATTAGAATGTCGTGGAAAAGTTCATTTATTTCAGTAATTCAACTCAAATTGTGAAACTCGTGTATTAAATAAATTCAATGCACACAGACTGAAGTAGTTTAAATATTTGGTTCTTTTAATTGTGATGATTTTGGCTCACATTTAACAAAAACCCACCAATTCACTATCTCAACAAATTAGAATACTTCATAAGACCAATAAAAAAAACATTTTTAGTGAATAGTTGGCCTTCTGGAAAGTATGTTCATTTACTGTACATGTACTCAATACTTGGTAGAGGCTCCTTTTGCTTTAATTACTGCCTCAATTCGGCGTGGCATGGAGGTGATCCGTTTGTGGCACTGCTGAGCTGGTATGGAAGCCCAGGTTTCTTTGACAGTGGCCTTCATCTCATCTGCATTTTTTGGTCTCTTGTTTCTCATTTTCCACTTGACAATAAATTGGATTCAACTCAAAAGAATGATGCATTCATAATTTGGACATATTATGTTATATGTTATAGTAATATGGACAATTTAATGATACTTTTATTATGCTTTTGCATAAATATTTTTAAAGCTTTAAGTCTCAGCCACCATTTAATGCAAATGCATTGAAAAGAGAGACTAGTATTGTTACAAGAAGTAAAAAAAAGCAATACAAGTTTAAAGTGTCATGAAGGTGTGTAAATAATAATTTTTCCTCTCATTTATTCTTTAAAATTAGCATAAGGCTGAAAAAAATTACTGGAATGTATACTATAATTTAATTAATAATAATTTTCATTAAAAATAGTGTCAAAAACATCTAAAAACCATAACAGTTCAAAAGATAATTTTTCATAAACAAAACTAATAAAAATAATTTCCTTTCATTTATCCATTTCGCGTAATGCTGTAAAACAAACGTTACTGTCTAAATACATTCTATTTCCCAATATATTTTGTATAATTAATAACATTATTTTTCATTTTAATAATAATAATTTTCATTATAAATAACATACAAAACGGACCCTACAGAGAACGTTATTATTATTAATTTCTTTAGAAATAATAATTAATTTTTATTTTTATTTTAGGGAAAAATGTAACCTGGACACATCTGGCTTCCAGGAAATTCACCCTATTAAACATTTGTTGCAAAAGCATATAATGCATTTTGTCCAAGTAAGCACACAATGCCTTCAGGGAGAGCCGGGCGAGTCCCTGCATGGGTTCCCTTTCACTCCGGTCCATATTGATCCCTGTATTGGCAGTGCCCACTAAATACAAAAAGCAAACAGAACCTCTTAGTAAACTCTATTCAGACATCTGCACAAAACCTCCACAGCACAGGACAGCATCCAAAAGGTCACTCAATAGATTCCACTGGACTTTATTAGAACACATACCGAAGGGTCTATTGTTCACAGGGCATGTTTCATTCATGTATAGCACAGAATCGAATGGCCCTCCAGAGGGACTGTCTGGAAGGTTTCACAGTGCATCATTGCTCTTAGTTTATATGTCGGTCTCTAGAGGGCAATGTGGAGAGCCCGTGGCTCCTCTCTGCTGGTGGGCTCCTGCAGTGGCAGACATTGGATTCTGGCTTCAGAACATTTCTGTGGACACCGACAAATTAGAAAAACAGCGTGAAGTGCCTGTTCACATATTTTATTCATTACCTCAAGTTTTCAGTATGCTCTCTGGAAGTTAAAAACTCTTTAAAAAATATGTAAGTAGTTAAAGAGTGTATTTAGTGGATGGTTTTCATCTGAAGCCAGTTAGAGTGACGCGGTCAATCCCTCGGAGGCAACCGCAATGCTAATGCTTTCCTAGACAATTCAAAGTAATAAAGATTGTGACCTCTGAATTTTTTCTTGTTCTTGAGTAAGTACGACTTGAGAGCTCACCAGATTCTTCAGCATTATTCTATTCTATTCTATTCTATTTTAGGCTGTGCTTGCGGTACATGATTTAAAAAAATTCTATTAATAATAATTGTAAAATTATAAAGAGAATTGTATTTATTTGTGGTATATTATTTTTCTTCTTATAATAGTGATGGATATTTATTTATTAATAATAGAAGGAATATTTTTAAAGCACTGATCTACTGTTCCAAACCACTTATCGTAAGTATGAACTTCAGCTCATATCTTGCAATGCTCAATTTTTGTTATCAGAAAAAAAATTCACGTGGCAGACAAAAATAGTGAAAAAATTGGATTAAAAACTGAACAAACTGAGAGAGACTAAATCCATAAGAACTGGCAACGTCTCCAAGATGCTTCAAGAAACCTACCTGCAAACCATAGTTAAAATATGTCTAGCTGTGGAACATGCATTATTCAGTTAGATCAAATGTATGAGATATAGAGCATATATTTTTTATAGACAATATATAAACCTGGTTATTGTATATTTAAAACACATTCAGTGTATTAGTACTTTTACAGAAATCATACCGGTTCCGTATCTGTTTCATTAATGTATGATTAACAAAGATGCATTGCTCTAATTGTGTTAGCTTGTTTATGCTAAAACTGGATGAAAACGTAATATGCATTTCAAATACATGCATTTTAAATTTAGGCCTAAATATTTGGAATTGCCCCAGAATACCATAGCAATAATCTAGGAATGCCCTAGCGACCACATAGCAACGAGCTAAAAAAACACTCTGAACATCTTAGCACCCACTCGCAGTACAGGCAAGCAGCACTCCTATTTTCTTCAGAAATGTAAGAAGCTTGTTTGAAGTGTTGTGTGCGGATGATGGTGTGATGCTCTGGGCTGTTTCTGCCTGCAGGCTGCATGCGGGGATCCAGGGAATGTTCAAAGTCAATAATATCACTGATGTCTCTGTAGAGGGAAGATAAATAAAAATTCTCTCCTGCATTTGCCGGTCATTCTTCTAATAGACTGGATAAATGAGAACGGACTAAATGGCAAAGCTGCCTTGTTTACATGCGCCCTGCCCTTGTAGACATCATCAATTAATTGAGAGAAAGAGAGAATCAGTTTTTTTCTATATGCTACTGTATATATATGACCACACAAAAATAATAAAACTTATAGGTCTTTATCTCAGCAGAAGCTGACAGAATATTCTCTGTAACAGTTTTCTCTGAGGGAAGGGAGAAAATTATCAACAAAATAAAGCACAACTAATATTTGTAAATTTATGACAGAATAATAAAGAAATTATTATTTTCTTTTGTTTTTTTATGAGGTGACATTGTCCAACAGTGACAGCAGCAGATATGTTTCAGAAGAACGCAATCTCTCGTTTGTCTTTTGTTTGTAAGAGGAGACGATGTGATGTTCATAACAGGTGCATAAATCTGCCAAAAAAATCTACATAAATCTACATATAAAATCTACATAAAACTGCTGAAATATACAGACATCATCACTTCTGGTCATGTCACAATCACCTTTTTTAAATTAAACAAGTGTTAAGAAATCAAAGCAAATTGCAAACTGAATTATAAATGTACTTGCTATGAAATAATTGAAGTTGTAAGTATTAGATATTGGTTAGATTAGTATAGTATATTAATAATAATAATAATATGCATGTTAATAAATTTATGTCACGCTCCACTACTGTGAGGAGCACGGAGCGAGGAACGAGGAGACAAGGAGTTGACTTCAAACACAGATACTTTAATAATATCCGAGGAACCAGGAAATCACACGTAGCGGGGAAAGACGACATTCAATACCGAACCAAGAAACTCAGAAACACAGGGTTTAAGTAATAAGGGAGGAAACGAGGGAATTGGGGAAACACAGCTGACATAATGGAACATAATGG
Source organism: Sinocyclocheilus anophthalmus (assembly GCA_018155175.1). NCBI lineage: Eukaryota > Metazoa > Chordata > Actinopteri > Cypriniformes > Cyprinidae > Sinocyclocheilus > Sinocyclocheilus anophthalmus. Next base: position 183,377 of record JADLZN010012056.1, on the reverse strand, counting down.
GAACAGGAAACAGGAAGGACCAAATATGGGCATGGAGGGAGAAACTAGGACATGGGGAACAAAACACAAGACTAGACAGGAACACAGGCCTGACAATTGAACCTATACAAACTGTTCCTGTTAGTTATTTATTATAGTTATTTTTTTCTAGAGTAATGGACGGACAGATGGACAGATAGTTGGACCGATAGTTGATTGTCGATAGAGTAAGGTATATGCGGTTCCATATGCGTTTGCTCAGAAATGATTTAAACATTAAAAATAACTGGAACATAAATATATATTGGACTACAAAACAACAAATGTAGAGATGGGATACTGCTTATTCAATTCAGAAGACCAGCACTGTGTAATATCTGATAGATCAGATAGTAGGTCAGATTTTATAGTTTTGCGCTGCTAATTGCATTTCCACTTATGCCGCTTTTCCACTGCATGGTACGGCTCAGTACGGTTCACTTTTGGGGGGTTTTCCACTGGGTACACTACCTGGTACTTTTTTTAGTACCACTTCGGTTGGGGTTCCAAGTGAACCGTACCGTTACCAAAACGTGACGTGTAAACTCTGCAGATCACGGATTGGCCGGAAAGAATCGTCACTACCTGCGTCACTGAACTTGCGACACAAACACAAAAGAAGCGCTAGATTTAAATCAGCACAGCCAGCGAAGGATCGAACGCAACTGTTTTGAATGAGCCCGCACCTTTTTTTAACAACCAAACAGTTTTGTTGTCTGTTGCGGAAGTACAGCCGTTCTTCTCGTTGATAGCAGAGGAGCGGATCCAGTGAGAGCTTGATGGTGCGATGCGGAATGAAAAAGTTTTTTTTAGGAGTGTGTGTCTAGAGGCGGTGTGAATAATCCCACCCACTCTAACGCGGTACTGAACTGCAGTGGAAACGCAAACCGTGCCGAGCCGGACCGTGCCGTGCAGAGTCGTACCACGCAGTGGAAAAGCGCCTTTAGTTCCAGGTATCCCTAAGAACAAAAAATAGACACTAAAACGTTTTGATCCAATAAATGAGCTGCTAAAAAGTTTTTTTTTTGAAGTACTTGAAAAGGAAAAAGAATGATTTGTATTATCAATTAAAAAAAAACAAACAAAAAAAACTCTTAAAACAACAAAAAGGCATAATTTACAAAAACCCATTTTAGAAACGTGTGTGTTTGAACAGACAGAGGTCCAACAGCAGTGACCTGCTCAACAAGATTTAGATTAGGCCACCAAACCACTCAGATGTTTAATGTTTACAGAGGGAGAAGTACCCTTGGTGTGTTTTAGGGAGCAAGAAACAGACTTTTTATTTTTTGAGATCAATAGCCAGTAGAACAAGGCACGTCCAGGGGCAGGGTTGTGTCTTTGAGGCTTTCTTTACAAACTTTCTGAAAACAGCCAAGCTTGTTCGTAAGCATCTCTGCTTCCTACATCCTGGCCTCGCCACCAGTCGACACGGCCATGCGCTCAGGAGGGACGCGGGGAGATAAAACACATGAAAGCGCGGCCTACTGAAGACACATGGAGCTGCCAAACGGTGCTGGACTGGGCTGAGAGCCTGCACAATCCACTGGCATCCACGCATTTCCTCCCAAACACTTCCAAACTTCCGCTTTTTTTATCTTAACGTGGTCCTCCTGTCTCAGAGAGAATGAGTGTGCTGTTGGCCGGCGTTAAGCACTTTTTGAAGTGTTGCTCGGCTGTTATGGGACCTCCACAGAGAGAGGAAGAAAGTAATAGGAAGGGAGCAACGAGATAAAGACAGAAGGTCGTACAAACGAGAGAGATTTGGTGTGGAAGCAGAATGGCCTCTTTTCAGGATGTAAGGTGAACAGAAATGGCGATGATCAAAAGGATATTCCCTTATGAAGACAACTTCAGCTGCTCATATAAGATAAAACTACCTTTGAGATATTTATGCATAGCAAACAGGAATCCGTGTGCCAGTTTTGTCGTTCTTCGCAGCTTAGTCAATAAAACAGAGACTAAGACTTCAAAACTGGTTCTTATTGTTTAACACCCACTATATAATTAAAGGAGCTCTCAGTAATGTTTATCTGATTAAAGATGTTTCACACAAGCAATGAATAGTACTTTTAATAGTAAAAAGTGTGTTTAAAATGATGTCAGGTCGCATGAGACATGACTCCAGTCATATCAATGGCCTAGAAAAAACAGTTTTATGGTGTAGGTGGCCTCATGGGGGCTGAACGAGGAGGTCTATAATACCTGGAGAAAGCATTAGCATTCACATTCATCTCGCTGGCAGTTGCTTAGCAGGCGCAGGACCTTTGTTAATGGGACCAGAATGTTTGAGCCAATCATGTGAGCTATAAATGCCATTCTGAAAAAAAGTTCATGTGGAAAAACCTGTACTACAGCAAAATGATTTTATGGTCAATTTATTTAATTAAAATGAGCTAAAGCAACACAGTTGCTAAACATTTTGTTGAAATAAACTACATTTTTTTTAGTAAAAGGAAAGATATGTTAGTTAAATGCACAACATAGGTAGACACTAAGAAGTCTTTCCATTTACTCAAAAACACAGACTTGAATACTGGAATCTATTCAGTATTATATGAGTGATATAACTAAAAATACTAACTAAGTTACGCAAAAAATCTATTTCTAAAATTAAGATCAATTAATTTGGTGTAACTACTTTCCTTAAACAATACAGTAAAAATAAAATAAATTTAAAAAAATTCAGTGCATTATGAAATTAAAAGGCACAATATGTACGATTTTTTTAATTAAAATATCGAAAAACCACTAGAACAGTGTTATATATTTGCTGACTTGTGCACTTACATTATCCCAAATGTTTCGAAGAATGTTTAAATCCAGAGAAATAAGCTATTTTAACTAGTGACACAGAGCGTGTCTATAGTGTCATTGTGTCGCCTGCCAATGACGTCATAACCCCTCGATTCCCGGTGACGACCACACAGAGTAGCATTATAACAGAACTTTCAAATGTATCTTAGTATGGCTAAAACCTCGCTGCCTTTTTTTCCCCCATACTCCACGACCCGGAAGGAGCGGAAGCAGTCCGCTGAAGCATAATAAATCGCCTGCTCTTTCGAGCCATGTGTCCGCCTCCTGTTTTCAGCAGCCTCGTTTGCTCGCTGCTTTCGCCTCACCCTGCTTTCATTTACGCGTTCATTCGCGTCGTCATCAAACTACGCCTTTGTCTCTTTGTTTCTTTTGAATACGCACCCTCCAGCGGCGAAAAATACATATTGTGCCTTTAACAATACTGTGCAACCCATTTGGAGTTAAGTTTCTTTTTGTTTTTGTTTTCTGTCATGAAAGATGCCCTTAATTAATAGCAAGTGGACAGTTAAACACATTTTTTTTATTAATATTTTTACAAAAGATTTATTTAAATAATGGCTGTCTTTTGGACCTTTCGTCATCAAAAACCTGAGAAAATATAATCAGATTTGCATAAAATGCAACAACATTTTTTTTCACACTGGGATCCCTATAAGAAATGTTTCCTGAGCAGCAATTCAGCATATTAGAAAGGCTTTTTCGAAATCAGGTGACCCTGAAGACTGGAGTAATGAAGCTGAAAATTCAGTTTTGGCATCACTGGAATAAATTACATTTTAATATATATTAATATAGTTTTTTATTTAGCTATTGTTTCCTGTTCGTATTACTGTTTTTTTACTGTTTTGACTAAGGGGAAAACATTTAAAAAAAAATAAAATAAAAAAAAATCACTGAACCCCAGGGTTGCCAGGTCTACGAAAGAAAACTAGCCCCAAAAAATTGACCAATCACACTTTTTCCCCCCAAAGTTTTCCACTCCCTAACCTGCAGAGAAATCGCACACTCCAGAAAGGGCAGGAAAAAAAATAAATAAATAAATAAAAACACACCAACAGTGCAAAAGTAGCCATTCCACGGGAGTTAGTACAGTTTTTTTTTACTGTACTAACTTGTAATACTAGCTCTGTGAAAAAGATCCAACTAAACATTGTGCTGCATTCTCAGCATCGCCACACTATAGCAGGCATTAATGTGAACTGTTTTTTTTTTAACATTGTTTTCTACTTTAGGTCAACTACTGTCACCACTTATAATGAATGATTACAAAACTTTACCTCCTAAAGATGTGATTATCTATATCATTCAAACCTTTAACATAATCCGTTGTTGACCACAAATAAAGGCCAATTTCAGTTCTAAATAATAACTTTTACGGCTCTGTAAAGTGCTTCTAAAACTTGCAGAAAATAATCAGGGCGAATATGATGCTTTGCAGAGTTGTCATTAGCAACAACTGGCTATGAAGCAGAGTTTTATCCTCATCATAAATCTATGCACAGTCCATCAAGCCGTAAACCTGTCATCGTGCCAATGACCAATAATTGAGAGTGAACTCAAGGCTTTGCAGCTCTAATGGGATTCTGATACTAGAGATCAATCTCTCTCTCTCTCCCAAAGCTCATTAATGCTCATCTTCCCACATTTGGAATGCAGTAAGTGTCTGCTCTCCGCTCTCCTCTCACCTGCAGGCCATTTCCAGCCCTGCCTCTGCATCTATCAGCCCACCGTCGAGATGATACGTGCCGCACGCTTGCCGCGCTCTCACTGCGTAATGATGTAGACATGCTGTGCGCTTTTAAAAATATATTAACCATCTGCCCCAGGGATCTCACCCCTCCCGCAGGGAACGGCAGAATGACCGTTATGCACAGCAGCTGGCTCACAAGGCTCGGATGGAGAGCCAGGCTGCATTAATAGGATGGCAGCGCTACGCTGCTGTTTGGATACAACAGGGGTAGAGAAATATCAAGAGAGCGTCAAACATGGAGCAATCTGTGTGTTTGTAAATATAACCTGTGTATCTGCACTCCTGGGCATCGGCAGCAGAAAGCTGCACTTGTTCCAGAATATTAATCATGCGAGGAAAAAAAGGCCTCCTTCACATCAAAGTGGGAGAAAAAAGGACAAGACAGGATGGCTATGTCATGCACTCATACACCCTCACTCTCTCTCCATCTAACAGCATCTCGGCTTTCATCCATCCACCCGCTTCAGTCGTTTTTACATCTTCGTTCAGATGTTTTTAGTGTAAGCTCTTATGACACATCAAATTTGGAAACTGATTTTTTTTTCTCATTTTTCTTATCCAGGAAAAGTAAAGGCAAGTGGCACATTGAAATTAAAAACAAAATTCTTTATATTTATTTTGTAAACCTTTATTTAAAAACAGAATAAATGCCTTCTTTATTTAGTATTTATCATCAGAAATTATATTATCAGCATAACAATTTGAGAGAAAATATAGTATTTATAGACTCCTTTATTTAAAAATGGAAACCAGTGGTACAGTACTTTTACTCAGTGGTGTAAAGTAACAAAGTAATAATACTTTGTTACAGTACTTAAGTATTTTTTGGGAGTATCTGTACTTTACTTGAGTTTTTATATTTCAGCCAACTTTTACTCCATTTAATTTCCTAATTAAAAAGTATACTTTTACTCCGATACATTTCCCCGAAGCATATTCGTTACTTACTACAAAACAGTCAGAAGAACACAGATTGCAGGAAAACAGGTTTGATGAATCAGTGGTCTGGCGCTTGCAAGTTAGACTCCTAAAAACACCTTTGCTCATGTGCAAACAAGCGCGCGCACAGCTGCAGATGATTCATTTTCCACTCAAGTCCGGAGTGTGCAATAATACAGTATCTTCTGCGATAATATGGTAAGTGTTGTTGTAATGATGTGCGATCTGACATTATCAAGTAGGCTATAGCACCAAATCTCACACACAGAGTGCATGCACGTTGATTTATTTGTCTATTAAAACTCAATTCCAGGCTCTCAAATTATTGACGACAATGCTTTTATATTTATATTTAATATAGTTTACTGTCAGATATCTGGCACTATTTGCACCAAGTAGTATAAACAGCATTTAACTACAATTATTGCAAAGAAAATAATCATATTTTTACAGTGAAAATAGAAGCTACGCGATTTGCGCTTAGTGAAATTAGCTTATCGCTAAAAAATACTGCTATATTCACTTAGTGTAAATAGCATATATCGCTAAGAAAATATGCTATTTTCACTTATCTAATTGCTTAGTGTAAATAGCATATATTTTTGCACTACGCAGCTGCAGTGGAACACCAGCGTTCCATTTTTTATTTATTTTTTTAACTAAGTGCATCGCCGCGCCAAATTTATTCTTGTACAGGTGCTGCGGTACATGAAGCGTTTCTGTTGGTTCATGAAAACATCTCCGAAACGTCTGTATTTGACAAATATTGCATTTTATTCACTTAATCTGTGATAAAGTATGCAAGTACTGTGCAAACATCTCTACGGGAAGCAGAAAGTGTCCGACTTCACGTCTATGCTTTCAATTGACCGATCGGTAAGCAACGCCCCCCTTAGTTGCTACCTGTCTTAGTATGACAGCTTTCAGTGTGAAAACTGTTGGGTCTTGTAAATAAAGACTCTGGATTCGAACTGTATTTACGTGCTTTACTGAAAACTCCTAAAACAAACCTCGTATACCACTCGCTGGCACATCCGTGTCACTCTAGCAGCAGCCAGTGGTTACACATCAATAACCCCACATCTCCCCTTTCTATAGAACAAAGGGTAGACTACCTTTTTCTCAACAGATCTTAGAGGATTATTCTGCCTCTTTTGCTGGAAGATCTGCTCCCATCTAACTCCTTGAACAAACAGGTAGTTTCAACCTTGGTGCTTGCCACTTGAACATTTGTCCACAATTATTTACATTAAGTGGTAGGGAACCTGTACCCACACCACACACAGTTCACAGGTTCAGTCTTACTGGTTTCACTATTCGCCTCCCATACTTGGTTCTACGAGTGGATGTCAAATCTGGAACGTCCTGCTTCTCTGACTCCTGAGTGATAGGGAGTGACTCAGAGCTTGCAACAGAAAGCTGATCAGGTGTTCGAATGTTGTCTTCCTTGGCTTCTGCTTGCATTTGTACCAGATGGTGATGGTTACGTCTCACAGTCCCTTGCTGAGTGTTCACAAGGTAAGATCTCGGAGCAGAGTGACTGGCAACAATTGTTCCTGATTCTTTAGCGTCAGATATCCAGACATGATCTCCTGGCTGCAGTATGCTGAGTTTTCTGGCTCTGTGACTCCCATTGAAATGCTCTGGATCCCTCCTTTCCTTCTCTTTTGAAGAAACAGCCACGGTATCAGGGAGTACTGGATTTATCAACGATGGCAGTGTTGGCACAGTCATTCGGAACCTCCTACCCATAAGAAGTTGAGCCGGACTGTATCCATTTTGCAAGGGGATCACTCTATAAGCTAAAAGAGCAAGGTATGGATCATTGGCTTTCTTGAGAAGAGCCTTCACCATCTTGACTGCCCTTTCAGCCTAACCGTTGCTTTGGGGAAATCTTGGGTTACAATACTAGTTACATGAACAAATCCATATGAAGCTGCAAAGGATGCAAATGAGTGCCCAGAGAATTGTGGCCCATTGTCAGTAACCAGTGTCTCTGGAACTCCATGACACGTGAATATGGACTTCATGTGAACAATGACATTGGTAGACCTGGTAGGTGTAAACTGAGCTATCTCCACATGTCTGGAGTAGTAGTCTACCACAAACAGGTACGTCTTGTTTCCCAACATGAACAAATCTGCCCCTAGCCTTTGCCATGGCCTATCAGGGAACTGAGTGGGCATAAGGGGTTCTTGTCTATCTTTAATGCATGTCCTGCAGTTGAGGACTATTTCCTTCAGCTGATGACTTAACCCTGGCCACCACACTGACTGACTTGCCCACTCTCTGCATTTCACAAGTCCCAAGTGTCCCTCGTGCAATTTGTTTAGAACACTGCTTCTCATGGCGGCTGGAATAACCAGCCTCGTGCCTCTAAGCAACAGTCCATCTTGTACAGTTAAGACAGCACGTTCTGCCCAATATAATTTCACTATTGGCTCACTCTTGCTGCGCTCTGTCCACCCTTCAACGCACAGTTGCATCACACTGGAACAGACATTGTCACTCATTAATTCCTCTCTCAGCTGTCCCAGATACATTGTACTTGCTGGTAAATTTTCCAATAGTGAGTCTACATATATGTTCGTGTCCTCCCAGAGTTCTCGGTCTTCTTGTGACTCATTCGGTTTTACAGGAGCGCGTGACAGTGTCCACTACCCACAAGCTCTTTCCTGGCACGTGAACGATGGAGTAGGAGTACCTACCACATCAGTCGCATTTTAAACCTCTGGATACGAGAGGGAAGAGCATCCAGAGCTTGAGCTCCTAAGAGACTCCGTAATGGCTTGTGATCGATCTCCATTTCAAAGTGCTTTCCAATGAGAAATTTACATTTAACCAGTTGAATATGGAGAGGCACTAAAATGTAGACCTTGTTTATGTACACTGTACATGAGGTCAGAACAGTTTATCCCTTGTACAGTTTGGGACCCCCCCGCCCAAAAAAAAGTATTTAGTAAGCCACCAATTGTGCAAGTTCTCCAAATTAAAAAGATGAGAGAGGCCTGTAAATTTTCATCATAGGTATACCTCAACTATGAGAGACAAAATGAGCAAAAAAAAATCCAGAAAATCACATTGTAGGATTTTTTAAAGAATTAATTGGTAAATTCATCTGTAAAATAAGTATTTGGTCACCTACAAACAAGCAATATTTCTGGCCCTCACAGACCTGTAACTTCTTCTTTAAGAGGTTCCTCTGTCCTCCACTGGTTACCTGTGTTAATGGCATCTGTTTGAACTCGTTGTCCGTATAAAAGACACCTGTCCACAACCTCAACAGTCACACTCCAAACTCCACCATGGCCAAGACCAAAGAGCTGTCAACGGACACCAGAAACAAAATTGTAGACCTGCACCAGTCTGGGAAGACTGAATCTGCAATAGGTAAGTAGCTTGGTGTGAAGAAATCAACTGTGTGAGCAATTATTAGAAAATGGAAGACAAAACAGACCACTGATAACCTCCCTCGATCTGGGGCTCCACGCAAAATCTCACCCCATGGGGTCAAAATGATCAAAAGAACTGTAAGCAAAAATCCCAGAACAACACGGGGGGACCTAGTGAATGACCTACAGAGAGCTAGGAGCAAAGTAACAAAGGCTACCATCAGTAAAACACTGCGCCGCCAGGTACTCAAATCCTGCAGTGCCAGACATGTCCCCCCTGCTTAAGCCAGTACATGTCCAAGCCCATCTGAAGTTTGCTAGAGAGCAATTGGATGATCCAGAAGAGGATTGGGAAAATGTCATATGGTCAGATGAAACCAAATAGAAAACTTTTTGGTAGAAACTCAACTTGTCGTGTTTGGAGGAGAAAGAATTCTGAGTTGCATCCAAAGAACACCATATTTACTGTGAAGCATGGGGGTGGAAACATGCTTTGGGGCTGTTTTTCTGCAATGGGACCAGGACGACTGATCCGTGTAACCGAAAGAATGAATGGGGCCATGTATCCTGAGATTTTTGAGTGAAAACCTCCTTCCATCAGCAGGGCATTGAAGATGAAACGTGGCTGTGTCTTTCAGCATGACAATGATCCCAAAACACACCGCCCGGGCAACGAAGGATTGGCTTCGTAAGAAGCATTTCAAGGTCCTGTTGTGGCCTAGCCAGTCTCCAGATCTCATCCCCATAGAAAATCTTTGGAGGGAGTGGAAAATCCATGTTGCCCAGCGACAGCCCAAAAACATTACTGCTCTAGAGGAGATCTGCGTGGAGGAATGGGCCAAAATACCACACCAGGTGGTGAAGACTTACAGAAAAGGTTTGACCTCTGTCATTGCCAACAAAGGGTATATAACTAAGTATTGAGATGAAATTTTGTTATTGACTAAATATTTATTTTCCACCATAATTTGCAAATAATTTTTTTAAAAATCCTACAATGTGATTTTCTGAGTTTTTTTTTCTAATTTTGTCTCTCATAGTTGAGGTATGCCTATGATGAAAATTACAGGCCTCTCTCATATTTTTTAAGTGGGAGAACTTGCACAATTGTTGGCTGACTAAATACTTTTTTTCCCCCACTGTAGGTTGGTACGTAGCATGGACGCACCTAACTTTAACGTTAGCTAGTTTTTTAGCCGAGATACCTTGCAGCACAAGATGACATTAACATTCTGCTTGAGATGAAAATTATAATTTAATGAGTATACGACAACCAGAAAAATTAACGTTTTAGTCTTCATTGGGATTGGGGTTGAATGCTTAGGGATATTTTGCTCAGGTTTAGGAAATTGAATAAAACAAATTCCATTGCCCATCCTCGCAGGATACATGAAATCAGTGTTACAAGTACCCCAGGCACATCATTTTTCATTTGTGTAGCATAAACACCATCAAACCGATGTGAGCTTCGGATCTTCCAGTGTTTCTCTGGAGACCGAAAATCCTTCCAAGCAGGTTGCGCAAACAGGGAACGTATGCCATATGAATAAAGCACTGAATTGAAAAGATCGCCAGTAAGTGTTATGCAAAATTCCCATGACCATTTCAATGACCACATCGCCGACAATTCCCTTGACCGCTTCCCTGGCCATGGCCACTGCCCTGACCCCGGCCACTACCCTGGCCCTGACCGCTGCCCTGGCCCTGACCACTGCCCTGGCCATAACCGCTTGCCTGGCCCTGGCCGCTTCCCTGGCCGCTTGCCTGACCTCTTCCCGTACCATGTTGTTTTTCCTGACATGCAAAGCCACTGGTGGTTGGGCAACACTTCTGTGTGGCAGGCCATCATGAAAACAGCTTTCAGCACACAGTGGAATCTGTCCCGGTATGGGACATTGACCCGGCTTCACTGCGTGGACACAGGTTTAGTTTGTGCATATAGACTGTATGCAACTTCAATTTACAGCACTTAACACTCAAAGCATGAACAGCAAGTTTTACCTACAGAGTGAATTATATTCCAAGTATTATTCCTCTTTTTTTTGTAAAGCCATCCTGTGCTTAAAACTACCCTAAGGGATGAATTCAAACCAACTTAAGAGAACAACAAAACGAAAAGTCTCTACTTAAAACTTACGTTGAATCCAATGCATTACTCGTGTGCGCGTTTTTTTTTTGGGACCCTTAGCATCCATTATTAAATGGAAACTCACTGAAAACAGGCGGCACACAAACAGGCCCCAAATCAAATTGACAGCATTTGTCTCCTCCAGGGCAGTCTTTTTCAGAAAAACATCCTCAACGGGAGGGCACGACTGCCAGCCTCGCCGGACAGAAACAGTCCACTAGAGGAATCAAGAGGATCATTAGGGAAGGCCAGGGAGTATGGTTTCAGCATTGGTAAATCGGGTTTCGCAATGTGTATCAAACCTAAATACAAATTTTACATATTTGTCGGCTTCAAATCAAGTGTTTTAAAACATACTACTCATTCCTAAAGCGTGTTAATTACTTTCAAAGACTGAGAGTCACTTATTTCTGCATTTCTTCAGGCTGTGTAATGAAGTCAACATATCTTCTCACCTGTGGTTCGTCTTTGAATAGCGGGAGTTATGCTCAAGTATCCGAACAGACACGATAAAACAGCAATCAACGAGAAATATGCTCGAGCTGTCATCCTCCCGACCTGCGATCTCACAATGATCTCTGCTGGAAAATGCGCTGAATTGGTGCATCAAGAGGAGCGGACAGCGAAGCTCACAAAACTAAAATGAATACGTGTTGCTGCAATATCAACCTCTGTAAAATGGGGCTTTAAAGATCCAAGGAGATCAGGTCAACTCCAACCCCAATCAAACTCACCTGTCTGTAGTTTTCTAGTAATCTGGAAGACCTTGATGTTAGCTTGTTCCAGGTTTGTTTGATTTGGGGTTTGGAATGCGCTGGAATGCTGCGTTTCACGCCATGTCAAATAGTAGGTAGCCACTTACGAGAGATTGTGTGCCGTTTCTATGGCACACTATCAACCGCCAAATGAATCTGCAGTGGTCAGGTGGTACAGTGATCACGAGTCGGACTCGTAACCCAAGGTTTCGGGTGTTGCGTTCGTTCACCGCAGGGATTTGTAGTGGGGGGAGTGAAATGTAACATGCTCTCTTCCCCCTTCACTACCACAACTGAAGGTGCCCTTGGCAAGGCACCGTAACCCCCAACTGCACAAAAAAAAGCCTGCCCACTGCTCCGGTGTGTGTTCACTGCTGTGTGTTTGCACTTTGGATGGGATAACTGCAGAGCACTAATTCCTAGTATGGGTCACATCACTTTACTTTATTATATCTGTATCCCCCTAGGGGGCCCCCTCTCGCGTTACGCTGGATGTGCTTGCTTTTTCCTCATGATGCGTCGCCTCCGTTTTCAAACCTTTGCATTGCTAATTTAACCCTGAGAAGGACCTTATCCGTCTGGCAAAGCCAAGCGAAAAAAAGCACGAAAGAGGAAAAGAATTTAAATATGACAGCGGTAAATGAATGGATAATAAGATGACTAAAGGATCAATCAAATGATTTCCGTTTGTTAATCCAGCTTATTTTCGTTTAATTATTGCTTAGAATTATTACTGGTAATATCCCATACTAATAGGGTTTGTAGTTGTAACAGGTTAGCTTAGGGTTGCACTTTACGTCAGCCATATTTTATGTGGTGTTTTTTAGCAGGTATTGTAATATGGCTGCAATACAATAGGTGGGTACCGGGGAAAGAAATGCGTTCGGGTCTTTTTACAGTTTCCAGACATAGTATCAAACCAATTATGTACCCGCTCGAAGTCCAACCCGCTTTCAAACTCCTCTGTGTGTTTTTTGTGTGCGCGCTCCTGGTGTTCGAATCCACAAACCAAAAGTTTCTATTTATAATGTGTTTTGCATGTTTGAGTATTGTAAAGCCCAATCACAGCATCTCTTCATTCAGATGTTGAAGAAAAGTTTGTCTAAGAGGACCAAACGGTCCACGTATACTGTTTCAGGAATGACAAACGCGAGTGTAAAAAATTATGTGCGTGAATCCGCTAAATTGATCCACCATTGACGGTGGTAAGATAACTGTAGCAATGAACGTAACAAACTATCTGACAAGCCGATGTCAAAACAGAGCTGTGCTTTAAGTGATGCAGAGAAAATTCAGAGTCTGTGTTGCCTTTAGCAGCTTCTACAGGTAAAGATAACTTAAAGCACTCCTTTTGATGTGTCCTTTTTCAGGCAGTGTTTGAATTTTTTTTTATAGTTTTTTTAATTAAATCTAAAAAATGCCAAAATATGTAATGCATTATTTAATTACTATACCATTAATAATTAACTTAATTTGTAGTTAACTAGTTAAGTATTTAAATAATTTACCATAGTAGGCTGTTGGTGTCTGGGCTTATTTATTTATTTACTTATTTTTAAATGACATGAGAATTTGTGAATCTCTCTCTAACACACTTTTAGCTGCATATACCATGAAACATTTTAAATATAGCCTATTTTACTTTAAACAGTATATTTCACAAACACGCCAAGCTTTATTCCAGTTCTAAATACACTGGTCCACAATAAGCTTTTGACCTGTATCACCTGTTATAATATATTTATTAGTACAACTGTGTTTAAGAATATCAACGTCTCCTAGGGACATGCTGTCTTTAACATATATTGTCTCAGAAGAATCACTTCCATAAGCTCTTACAAATTGTATTACTTGCTGGGCTATGGCGTCAAATACGACAGCATACTCTTTTGGTGTAACGGCGCTCTCAAAAATGCTTAAAGGGGTCATATGATGTTGTTAAAAATAACATTATTTGGTGTATTTAGTGTAATGAAATGTGTTTATGCGGTTTAAGTTAAAAAAAAAACATTTTTTTTTCCACATATTGTACATTATTGTTTCTCGTCTATGCCCTGCCTTTCTGAAACGCGTCGATTTTTATAAAGCTCATCTGTCTGAAAAAGCGAGGTGTGCTCTGATTGGCCCACTATCCAGTGCGTTGTGAATTTTTCAAGCGTGTGACGGAAATGTTGCGTCCCTTACCATATTGTGATGCCTGCGGCAACCACATGTGACGACCCCGGGCTAGACTCCGCTTCAGCCACGTGAAAGCCGATTCCGATCGCCAGCGTGAAGGTGAAGTATTCCTCAGCTCCCAGCAACGATCAGCTCCAGTTCCAGGACGAAGCGATATCGTCCTCTTTTGGAAGACCAAAAAAAGTAGTTTCGCTTTCACAACGAAGCACACAGCGCCTTCACGACATGGCAGCGGCAATACTACAGCGAGAATACAAGTTACACCTTCTTTCTTTGCGTGAACTTTGGGCAGCGTTATGCAAATCTTCCCACACATTGATGTAGTTATGTGGGGGCGTGTTTGAACGGCCGTTTGAGGTAGGTAGGGTAAGTTTTACAGATCTTCTTTATGCCCCAAGAGCTTGTAACACTCCAAAGAGAAAGGAAAAATTCAAATCGCATCATATGACCCCTTTAAAAAAAACCCAATGTGAGGTTATTTTGCCAACCGAAGCGCTTGGTCCAAATATGGACAACCCAGCTGGAGTGAATGTGGTTGGTGTTAAAGAATTGTGTTATAATAACCCGTACAAATACAACTCATTATATACACTACGAACACTTTAAAGGAGACAGACATGTAAATGTTTGTGAAAGATGTTTTCTAAGTTTTGGAGGGATGATTATTTTTAAACCATACCCTATTTATTGCATCAAAACTTGTTAATATTTTACTATTTCTGTTACCTGATTGGACCTCGTTAACATTTCCGTCACACGTTGAGGAATGTTCGGACAATCACAACACACGGCTCTCTGCCCATCCAAGCACACCTCCGCTTTTGTCAACTGATGAAGTCAGGGATTACTTATTGTGATGTTTTTATTGGGGAAGGTTTTGGGGTTTTCGTGCCTAATGGTTGATAGTCGTAACCAAAGGTTCGAGTTTCGAGTCCTCCTTCCCGGCGATGATTGTACAGCGCTCCATTCTTCCACTTCAATACCACGACTGAGGTGCCCTTGACGGCACCGACCCCCAACCTGCCTCCCCCCAGGCTCCGCGCCTCAATATGGCTGCCTACTGCTCCGGGTGTGTGTTCACGGTGTGTGTGTGTTCACTGCTGTGTGTGTGCACTTAGGATGGGTTAAATGCAGAGCACTAATTGCTAGTATGGGTGGCCACATGTCACTTCACTTCCGTTTTGGGCCAGTTGTGATGGCACCCGTCAAACGAGAGGAGAGCAGAGGATCCGTTGGAAGCAAGTGATGTAATTTAGTAATGCAAAATTTCTCCAATTCTGTTCTGATGAATAAACAAACTCACCTATATCTTAGATGGGACAAAGGTGAGTAAATTATCAGTAAATTTTCATTTTTGGGTGAACTATTCCTTTAATCTAGCATTGCATCCTCGAATAAGTGATAAATAAGAGAATAATGCATCTTTTGAGGAAGAGAGAAATCGAACAAAAATTTAATTAAAAATATTGCACATGAAACCAATAATCATTTTTTCGTCCTTTTATCTTCTTTCATTCAGTGTAGCATTAACATTTCTACCATTGGCCAGTTAAGCAATTTTTTTCCTTTGCTTTAAAACTGTGATTCAAAACCAGGTGGTACTCTAAAAGATTCTGATTTACTTTGTTCAACCTGTAAGTGTTTGTATCTTAAATTCGTAACTTCTCATTAAATCTTTACTGACTTGTTCATGGCTCATTTCATGCTTTTGAGTTTGCTTTATTTATATTCCACCATTCAAAGAATGAAAATGACTTTACTTTTGTTAACCAAAGTTCCACCTGGATTTCATTTATAAATAAATTCACCATTAGGCATTAGGCCTTTCTCAGAAAGTTTCTCTATGATTGCACCCAGGACTGTCAAGATGTGTGACAGACAAACAAGCTCAGGTGTCTCATTAAAGCAAGAGGAAGATACTTGTCCTGTTTTTTTCAGCCACAGTAACAATAGTTTTTTAGTCTAAAAGTGAACCATTGTAATAACAGCTGCTCTAATAATATTAATGATATTATTAAATGAGTCAACATGGGGGGGGGGTCATTGACATTGGTGTCGATGAACCTGACAGCTCATGCAAAAATGAGAATTTGCTGAAAATTTACTCACCCTAAGGCCAAGATGTAGATGAGTGTGTTCATCAGAACAGATTTGAACAAATTTAGCATTACAGTAAATGGGTGCCGTCAGAATGAGAGTCCAAACAGCTGATGATTCCAATAATCTACAAGTAATCCGGGAGGGTGGGGGGCAGGGGGAGTGGGGGGGGGGTCCCACATAAAAATTCACATCAAAATCCACCGGCAGTCTTTGTAAACGGTGCTTGATCAGTGCATATTTCTCTCTTGATTCAGATGAGATGAACTTTTTCTTTTTTACTGGAGAAAGCAATACTATGGATAGAGGACTTATTTTAGTCAAGAAACAATGGTTTGAAGTTATAAAACATTTATTATTTGTTTATTACAAACACACAGCTTTTGGCTTCTCAAGTCATTAATTTCTTGTGGATTATTGTGATGTTGTTAGCAACTGTTTGGACTCTCATTCTTATGGCACCCATTCACTGCAGAGGATCCATTAGTGAGCAAGTGATGTAATGCTAAATTTCCTCAAATCTGTTTCCATGACGAAACAAACACATCTACATCTTGGATGGCCTGAGGGTGAATACATTTTCAGCAAATTAAAATTTTGGGGTGAACTATTCCTTTAAAGCAGCTTATACATGGCATCCATCCTTACATTCTATAGCACAGCGCTGGTCAGACGGTTTCAGGTTTAGTAGCCACGAGGGTTGTTAGGATTATAGCCAGACCCATTCACTCACTAGGACACAATGCCAATCTATATCACATCACCTCTGCCAATGAACCGAGTGTGATGGACCCTTCTAGTGCCACATCCGGACACTCACATCTGAAGAATGTCTGTTCAGGCAGAAATGTGTGCTGGTGCTCTTGATGGTGAGTAATAAGTACGAGGTGTACTACAAGGAACTAGCATGGGGAAACACTATTTCTATAATACTATCTTCAGGTCAAGATCCATCTGGTTTTTGACGAATTTTTCACTACAGGGAGCAAGCATGAGCTTTAAGTAAGAATTATCGGGGAAAAAATATGCTCTGCGATTGGACATCTGGAATTGGTCTCTATAGTTCTGCGACAAGAATGATTTGGTTTAATTGGGTTTGGTTTGGTTTGAATGGAGCTCATCAGCAGCATCAACAACACTGTAAACCATAATAAGCTCAATTTTAAAAACATTCCTCCCAATTTAATTAACTGCCATAAAGTTCTTCTAACGTGGTCTTCTAAAACAGTCAACTTAACCATTAAAGTAAGTTAACTAGCTCCAAATTCAAAATATTTTTTTAAATACCAGATTTATATGATAGCACATGATGACATACTATAAGGGGAAATATAACTGGAATCAGGTCAGGCACTTAATATTATTCTCCACAAAACATCAAACTGTATAATTTACAATATTTACAAAGAATTCAACAGGTTCAGCAGAGGAATGCGGCAACTTAAAGGGTTAGTTCACCCAAAAATAAAATTAGCCAATGCTTTACTCACCCTCAAGGCATCCTAGGTGTATATGACTTTCTTCTTTCAGACAAATCCAATAGGAGTTATATAAAAAATTATCCTTGCTCTTCCAAGCAATAGAATGGCACTGGGTGGGTGTTTTTTTTTTCTTTCAATAGTCCAAAAGTAGTCAAATAAAGTGCATCCATCCAAAATAAAACATCCCTCACACGGCTCCGGGGGGTGAATAAAGGCCTCCTGTAGCGAACTGATGGTTTTTGTAAGAAAAAAATCAATATATTTGATAAATATCCGCCCGGAACTGCTTTTCCTCGTATGACAGTTAGCAGAAGTCAGAGAAAAGTATTTATAACATTTTAAATATGAATATTTTTCTTACAAAAACGCATCGATTTGCTACAGGAGGCCTTTGTTCACCCCCTGAAGCCGTGTGAGGCACGTATTATTATGGATGGATGCGATTTATTTGACTACTTTTGGACTGTTGAAAAAAAAAACACCCACCTCCCATTTTAAAAGCGTGGAAGAGCAAGGCTAACTCTCTAATATAACTCCCCCTGGAATTCGCTGAAAGAAGAAAGTCCCTATACCCTAGTGCTGTGAGGGGTGAAATAAAACATGGGCTAATTTTCCTTTTTTTGGGGTGAACAACCTGAGTTTTTTCCAAACACAAAACACAAACCACAACAAAACAAAACAATAACAAAGTCCAAACCCTCGAGGCCTGTTTCATAAAACATGTTTACCAAATAAGCCAGGTTTATTTAAGTTAGTCTGACATATTGTCATTTGATTTGGTTCAAAATAAGCCAGACTTTCTGAAATAAACCTGTTTTTTTTTGGTAAACTTGTTTTATGAAACAAGAATGTGTTTATTTGATTAAAAACAGCAATATTGTGAATACATTGCACAATGTAATTATTTCTGTGATGGCAAAACTAAATTTTCAGAAGCCATTACTTTTTATGTATAAACTAGTGTCACTATTAGTAAAATGTTTATTTTACTAGCAGAACACTAAAAGTGATAGAAAAAAAATCTATTTGAAAAGCAGCAATCAATGATTATGACATGTTAAGAGTTCCCAAAAGAATTAGGCTACTTTCATAACAAAAAAATTGTAATCTGTTGTTTTAATAAAAAAAAAGTAAAAAAATTTTTTGTTACTTTCTTGTTAAAACAGTGCAGACTGGAGCTTGTGTATAATTACCCGTCTTACTTGTGTTCAGTGAATGTTATGAGACTTGCTGGTGTTTGTTTAATCCATGTTTTGTTTATGTTTGCATATGAAGTCCTTTGGGCCCTGACCTCAGCCAATGATAATGCAGCCAGCTGGAGAGAAACTGCTGTTGTTCACTGCACAGTCATTCCTGTATGCATCAATCCAGTTTGACATTGCAAAAAGAATATGGATAAAAGTATATTGGAAACTTATTATCAGATAAATTACAAAACATAAGAACCAAAGAATTATCAAAAGTTCCCTGCCATAGATCCTACTATATTACATTTCATTTGTACATCGGCATATTCAAAATGACTTCGGCTTGGGGCCAGATTTATTAACAGCTTGCGTCAGCACAAACCCTCTTTTGGTGTTAACAAACTATTGTCAGAACAGTGAAAAAATTAGTGATGAAAAGGCATGGACAGTTATTTTTGTGGATTTTCTTATTGCATAATAATTTGTAGGAGTTTCCTTTTCTGAAGCAAAATGTATGGGAGGAGAGTATTTAAATAAATTGTGAAACAATTTATTAAGATTTGTGGTAGTGGAATTTACTGGTATTTGTCAAATGCTGTGATCCATTCAAACAATGCCATATTTTAGATGGACTGATGCAACATCCTGAAAAACTATGAACGAAACGAAAGATACAAATACAGCACCAAGACAATGTTAAATATGGGTCAACAATATGCAATAAAGATAAACATGGTTTGTGCCAACAATGATTTTTCTGCTGTGATTTATTGACAGCTGAGATCGATATTATTTTAACTGTTTTCTATGGAAGCCCGTTTCCGCCACTAAATAAAAAATAAAACAGATAATTGTGCTTTTTATCTCCAATTCTGACTTTTTTTTTCTCCGAATTGGGTGATATAAACACGCAATTCTGAGTTTATAACATGCAATTGAGAGTTATAAAGTCAGATTTCCGTGATATAAACTTGCAATTGGGAGTTATAAAGTCTAAATTGCGAGATATAGAAATTGCAATTCTGACTTTTTTATATCTCGCAATTCTGACTTTATAACATCCAATTCTGAGAAAAAAAGTCATAATTGTGAGATATGAACTCGCAATTGTGAGTTAAAAAGATAGTCGAATTGGGATATAAAATCGCAATTGCCAAGAAACAAAAAGTCAGAATTCTGAGTTTATATCTCAATTCTGACTTTATAACTCACAACTGCGTGTTATAAAGTCATAATTGCGAGATATAAACTCGCAATTCCGAGATAAAAAGTCACAATTACCTTATTTTATTTTTTATTCAGTGGCAGAAACAGGCTTCCATAGTTTTCAGTATCAAAAACCATCAAAATCGAATTATTGTAATCTAAACATTGTATATAATCATTTCAATATGAGGAAATGATAACAAATTATATATCCATCTATATATTTTCCAAACTGTTTGTCCTATGATTGTTTTTTTTTTTTTTACTACATTAATTAATTTTTTAAATTTTTTTACTAAACCTCTTAATTATATAGAGAACGAGAAGCGAACGAGAGAGTGACAGATATTTATATATTTGAAGACTTCAGATGCAAAACCATCTGAGTCATTTTTCTTTTAAATTAGCATTTTTATCAGGATCCTATGAAAATAACATTGGACATTTTTTG
The DNA here is from genome assembly GCA_018155175.1 of Sinocyclocheilus anophthalmus. Lineage (NCBI taxonomy): Eukaryota > Metazoa > Chordata > Actinopteri > Cypriniformes > Cyprinidae > Sinocyclocheilus > Sinocyclocheilus anophthalmus. The sequence goes on along the minus strand of JADLZN010012056.1, from coordinate 162,978 downwards.
AAAATAAGGCATTCATTAACTGAATAATAACCTTTGCTTTGCCATTAAAGTGAAATTACTGAACCTAACATAGGAGCCTGATATATCATGTACACATATATATGAATAATGACAATTTTAATAAATTATAGTCAATATAATGAAAGCCTATATAGTGTATATATATATATTTTTTTTTCTTCTTCAAATTTTTGTCAGAATATTCTAATCAGGGCTGTATTTTGTTCTTGCAGTGCATCTCTCCTCTACACCTTTCCAGCAGTGCGGTGGAATGTTTTCAGAAAATTATGCATGTATATACACCACTCGGTTTGCTCTTCAATCAGTTGCCCACCACACTGGAACACCCTCAAAAGGATGTGGCTGTGCTTTTGGTGCAGTTTGGCTTGAATTAAGCTCAGTGAAGCATGAAAAGAGAGAGGAAAGACGTGCATCGCTGAAAGAGAGAGAGAGACCCACAGTTGTTATGCCTCAGCCTGTGGCTGCATGGAAATAGACCTAAACACACCCTGTTCTCTGCTGGTTGTGGGTATGTGTAACAATACATTTGTCTGTACACACACACACACACAATCCCATTTTGAAAAGCGTGTACGCGTTTACACACGCACACCCACTTTTGAATTACTTTGAGATGAAGACTTCCATTTTAAATTTGCCTGAAGTGTAGAAGCACTTAAGTGGAAAACTAATCATAAAATCATTGTCTGTGCAGACTGACATCATTATAAAGAGTTCTCAAACTCAAGCATGAATTATTATGTTTTGTTTTCTTGTAAGAAAGAGCAAGTTGAAGAATATTAAACATATGATTTATGCTGGCCCAGACTATATGCACAAATGAGAATTACTTGTCAGTATAAACATTAAAATACAACTGCAAGTGCATTAAAGGAATCATATTCTATACCACAGCAGTTTATTTTCTCCTGAAGTCCACCAAAAACAGGATATTTCACACGCTCTCTCTGACCCTGAATTGAAAAGGCTGTTCATGAAAATGACCATGACCCATAAAATGGAAATATATGGATTAAAATATCAAGAAGTAAGCTACCATAAGAGCAGCTTGTCGTAGCTCCTTCTACATTTCATCAGTACATCCACTTATTGTATTCAAACTGATATTTGACTGATGTCAAATACTGTTATCAAATCAGACACTGACAGATTTTTAGATGCAGGACTGATGCAACATACAGTGGGGCAAAAAAGTATTTAGTCAGCCACCAATTGTGCAAGTTCTCCCACTTAAAAAGATGAGAGAGGCCTGTAATTTTCATCATAGGTATACCTCAACTATGTGAGACAAAATGAGAAAAAAAAATCCAAAAATCACATTGTAGGATTTTTAAAAATTTATTTGCAAATTATGGTGGAAAATAAGTATTTAGTCACCTACAAACAAGCAAGATTTCTGGCCCTCACAGACCTGTAACTTCTTCTTTAAGAGGCTCCTCTGTCCTCCACTGGTTACCTGTATTAATGGCATCTGTTTGAACTCGTATCAGTATAAAACATCTGTCCACAACCTCAAACAGTCACACTCCAACTCCACCATGGCCAAGACCAAAGAGCTGTCAAAGGACACCAGAAACAAAATTGTTGACCTGCACCAGGCTGGGAAGACTGAATCTGCAATAGGTAAGCAGCTTGGTGTGAAGAAATCAACTGTGGGAGCAATTATAAGAAAATGGAAGACATACAAGACCACTGATAATCTCCCTCGATCTGGGGCTCCACTCAAGATCTCACCCCGTGGGTTCAAAATGATCACAAGAACTGTGCGCAAAAATCCCAGAACCACACGGGGGACCTAGTGAATGACCTGCAGGGAGCTGGGACCAAAGTAACAAAGGCTACCATCAGTAACGCACTGTGCCGCCAGGGACTCAAATCCTGCAGTTCCAGACGTGTCCCCCTGCTTAAGCCATTACATGTCCAGGCCCGTCTGAAGTTTGCTAGAGAGCAGTTGGATAATCCAGAAGAGGATTGGGAGAATGTCATATGGTCATATGAAACCAAAATAGAACTTTTTGGTAACAACTCAACTTGTCGTGTTTGGAGGAGAGCCTGCTGCTTGCTCCCCAAAGAACCCCATAAACCTACTGTGAGCATGGGTGGAAACATCATTTCGGCTGTTTTTTCTGCAAAGACCATGACCTGATCCGTGAAACGAAAATGATGGGCCTGTATCAGTGAGAATTTGAGTGAAAAACTCCTTCCCATCAGCAAGGGCATTGAAGAGAAACTGGCTGGGTTTTTTCAGCAGACATGATCCAACCCAAAACCGCCCGGGCAACGAGGAGTGGCGTCGTAGAAGCTTTCCAAGGTCTGGATGGCCTATCCAGTCTCCAGATCTCAAACCCCATAGAAAATCCTTTGGAGGGAGTTTGAAATCCGTGTGCCCCGCGCGCCCAAAACATTACTGTCTCTAGAGTATATCTGCATGGAGGAATGGGATAAAATACCAGCAACAGTGTGTGAAACCTTGTGAAGACTTACAGAAAACGTTTTGACCTCTGTCATTGCCAACAAAGTGTTTATAACAAAGTATTGAGATGAAATTTTTTTTTTTGACCAAATACTTATTTTCCACCATGATTTGCAAATAAATTCTTTTAAAATCCTACAATGGGATTTTCTGGATTTTTTTTTTCTCATTTTGTCTCTCATAGTTGAGGTATACCTATGTTGAATATTACAGGCCTCTCTCATCTTTTTCAGTGGGAGAACTTGCACAATTGGTGGCTGACTAAATACTTTTTTTCCCCACTGTACACCCTCGTCCTGAATAACCATGAGCAAAACAAAAAGTATAAAAAAAACTACACTAAGACAACATTAATTATGAATCGAGGGCCACAGTATTTTTTATGCTGTGAATAATTGACTGCTCAGATTTGTACTATTTTAATAACTTCATATTATTATTACTTTTAGTTTAAAAAGAGATGCAATTAATACAAATAAACCTAAATCATTATTAAATAATATTAAGTTCCAATGATCATTCTAAAGAAATTTAAATAAATGTAAATAAAACAATATATAATATAAAATTAAATAAATACATATAAGGCAATTGAAAAGCAGCAGCTAGATTCATATATTATTAATATTTTTATGATGGATTCCCTTAACAACTGAAGTCTATTGCAAACAAACACACACACAAGCACACACACACACCCACACACACAAACAAAATCGATACATAAAATTTTGAAAGCGGTGCAAAAAAAAGTTCTGAGAATTATTGACAGTTGAGATTGATTTAATATTATTATATTAATCCTTATTACTATAATTGTCTCAATTTCTAATGAATAATATTGATGCATTTCAGTGTTCAATGAAAAGTTTGAATTAATATTTTTATGATGGTTCACACTTTTAACATTTAAAAAGTATAGGCATTGAAAAGTATATCACTTTAATTAAATAAAAGGAAAATCCAAATAATTAAATAATTGAAATATTGTCAGCCTTGGCACTGCTACTTTTTCCCTTTTATGTATCAGCTTTAGTCTTTTTATTTTTGTCATATCGACTTTGATCATAAAAATATGAACTACTAATTTCCTTAAATTGAGCACAAAAAATGATATAAATTATTTAATTCTGATCATTGTTGATAGTTTTATTTATTCAATTAATTATTGAAATAGATTATTTAATAAATCTAATTCAAATCAATTATAAGTAAATTACTAATATCAATCCCAGTCATTCACAGAATTTTTTTTAAAAATAAGCTTTAATAATAATTTTTTTTTTGTAATATATTTCTAATAATATTTCATCACAATTAATAATTAAATAATATTAACGCATTTTAGCATTTAAATTAAATAAATTTTGAAGGAGACCTGCTGCGCTTTTCAAAACATCATCTTCCCGCATACACATCACTAAAATCACTCCATAACTACATTGCACAGGTGCCTGTCAACACCGCTTTCAATACAGCCAACTGATGGAGGGAAGAGCCACATCTGCAGCAAAAGAGTGCTGGTGCTAATCTATCAGGAGCTGAGATACGGCAGTGGGATGGAGATGCACATTAAATGAAGGTAAAACGCAGTCAACGCAGCCAAGCAGTTGTGGATATGATTTGTAGTTATTCCCCAGCACACGGTGTGGGAGATGGTGATCTATGAATGAAAGATTTATGGTAAGTAGAAAGTAACACATTCAAGATTACTTTCCCCTCCTCAAACTAATGCTGCATTCACGTCCTGTCAGAATGATGGTATTTAGGAGATGAATGCACAACAATGTCAAAATTACCAGTGGAAAGCAAGGCGGTTTTATTGAGCCCAGACTTTCTGAATCGGGGGATTGTCAATTAAAGAAAAATCATGCCAGAAGTGAATTGTTATTAGTCATAATTGAGTTGTAACTGTGAATGTTGACTGCACAATTTAGTTGCATTCTGACTACTGTTCATGAAGAATATCAATAAAGCTTGGCAGAAAATATGAGACGGCAGGCTTATGTGAAAACAAAAATCTCTGTGATAGCAACCTAAAATAAAATAATTAAAAAAAACATTAATAAATCATCTAATGTGCTTAATGTGTTCTTTATTTTATTGCGGTCTTAGTCGGCAGGTTGAAAAGACAAATACAAATATATTCCAATACATCTTATTCACAACCAAAATGACTTGAATGCATATCATTTTAATTATGAACTTCCCAGGAGGAACTGAAATCAGCAACAATCTGTCACTCACGTCAAGAAGGACAATGATGCATTCCATCCAAAGATGTATGAGGACTATTCTTACTAGATGTTGTTTTTACACAACACCATTCAAACGTCTTTTTTTTTTTTATTAATTCTTTTATTCAACAATGATGCATTAAATTGATTAAAATTGAGACGTTTTTAATGGTACAGAAGATTTCAATGTCAAATAAACGTTGTTCTTCCGAACTTCTGATTTATCAAAGGATCCTTAGAAACAAAATGTATCTCAGTTTCCACAAAAATATAAGCAGCACAGCTGCTTTCAACATTGATAATAATAAGAAATGTATCTTGAGCAGCAAATCAGCATATTAGAATGATTTCTGAAGGATCATGTGACACTGAAGACTGGAGTAATGATGCGGAAAATTCACCTTTGCATCACAGGATTAAATTACATTTTAAAATATATTAAAAATAGAAACAGCATTACTGTTTTTACTGTACTTGTAATCAAATAAATGAAGCCTTGTCGAGCATAAGACACTTCAAACTACTTTTGAACAGTAGTGTATTTTATCTCATCTTGGTTTTATAGATGTATGACGATCAGCAGAGATCTTTTTCCATGTTTTACACACTTCCTTGTAAACGGCTTAAACACATTTGTTTTTTTGTTTTTTAAGTCTGACATCCAGTAATTCAGGGTTTTCAAGTTGAATGAGACCAGTCTGAGAAGCTCTTTAAAATTTGTGTGCCTGCTGGATTAAAGGGTTCATATGATGCGATTTCAAGTTTTCCTTTCTCTTTGGAGTGTTACAAGCTGATTGTGAATAGATAAGATCCCTAAAGTTGCAAAGACTAAAGTCTCAAACCCAAAGAGATATTCTTTATAAAAGTTAAGAGTCAACCACGCCTACCTAAAACGGCTCGTTCTAACACGCCCCCACATGTCTACGTAACTGTGTGGGAAGATTTGCATAACGCCGCCCAAATGTTCACACAAAGAAAGAAGGCGTAACTTTATTGTTGCTGCCACTGCCGCCGCCATGTCGTGAAGACGCTGTGTGTTTTTCGTTGTGAAAGCGAAAATACTTTTTTTGGTCTTCCAAAAGAGGACCCGATAGAAATCAGTGGTTAAGTTGTATTTACAACACTGTTCCAGAACAGTTCAACCCAAATATTCAGATGTGTGCAGCGCATTTTATGGAGGACTGTTTCCTGATCCTGGAAGAGTAGACTACAATGCCGGCTGTTCTGACTCACAGACTGTAAGTACGTTTTCATTTAAAGAATTTGCCACTGACGATTCTAACGCGAGTTTTGAGCAGTGTAGAGTAGCGCTTGTTGTTTGTCATTTCTCCGATCACAATGCATATATGGATTTATGTTTACGCAGTGCGATACGCAACGCAACGCATAAAAAGACAGTATAAGTCATTATAATCAGTAATTATGTCCCCACTGGATGCAACAAATGCCTCGTTTATAATGGGTTTTAATGTTTTTGTCTCGTCGCTCCGGCCGGACAGGGCATCACAGTATGGTGAGGGGCGTAACATTTCCGTCACACGCTTGAGGTATTCGGCCAATCACAACGCACTGGATAGCTGGCCAATCAGAGCACACCTCGCTTTTCAGACCGATGAGCTTTGTAAAGATCGATGCGTTTCAGAAAGGCGGGGCATAGAGGAGAAACAATAATGTACAGTATGTGGAAAATAATGTTTTTTTAACCTTAAACCACATAAACACATTTCATTACACCAAATACACCAAATAATGTTCTTTTTAGCAATGTCATATGACCCCTTTAAGCTACTCATTATATAAAGTAGTTCAACTTTTTTTAGCTGCTCTCCAAGACTTATACATTAGAAATGGAATTAATCATTATTTTTTTAAATAAAAGATTAACTAAATTTAAGATGCTAAATCAAATGCTGAGTAATGAAGTAAAGACATTTATAGGAATGAAAAAAAATATGATAAATGACAGGAAGGGTGCACTGCAGCATGAGCTGTAATGCACTGCAGGAGAAATTTACAGTCTGAAAGTCATAAAAGGAGACAAAACTCCGACTGACTTTTGATGGAAATGTGTGTGTGTGTGTGTATTGAAGTAGTGAAGTAACTGTGTGTGAAGGGTACCCAGGAATCTGCAGATCCTGCAGTCAGCACCGGCATTCTCCCCTCCCTCTTCCTTCTCCAGGTTGGTGCTATCTCATAAATTCATTGATTAATAAGAGCCGTGATCTTGCTGTTTCTCTCTCTAATCTATTGAACTGAACTGCCTGCTGGCGCTTTTTTCTGACCCCGCAAAGTTTTTTAGAGTCGGATCCGTTCTGAGCCTTCAGGGAGGACAGAGCCAGAAAAAAAACACAATGTTCCATCTCCAGGATCTTGGGTTTGAATTGATGCGATGCCAGGCTCAGGTCAGGCGTCCTCAGAAATACAGCTGGCCATGTTTCAGGCTGGATGAGCAAATTGCAGGAAGCCTTCTCTTGAGCCGCCGGAGGTCCCAGGGGGGTGCAGATAGTTTACAGGGGGACATGCCTTCATGAGAATTACCAAACCTTGCTTAGGTCTGTACAGAATACACGGATAGAGGAATACAGCTGATTTCAAAGGCTTTGGAGGCTGCGTGAGCATCTTTGTATAAAACTTTTAAAGCTCGGTCAAAAAACTCAGGATGTTTAAATTTCTACCATCCTGATATGGGATCAGAGCTGGAATAGCATGGCAGATTTGTTGTTAGATGAACGTACAGTAAATGCAGTGCATATTAGTCACAAAAACAACACACACTTGGGTTGTGCAGTATTGAATTGAGGATGCATATTAAGTTGCAATTTTTGAATTTGTATTTGTAATGAGGTAACAAACAGGATGCAGAATTATAATTCAAATTTCAATGCATGAAAGTAGAAATGGAATTGAAATACTATGAAATTGATATGATTTTTTTTTAATTAGCAAAAGCTGATCATGACAAACTATTGCTAATATCATTAACTCTACCTACTGTTAAAAAATATGAAAAACATGGTTTCGGGACATTTAAATAAATGTTTGAATAAAAAATTAAAATTACATTTTTAAAAAATAATTGTGGTGCATGTCAACTACTAATGGTTTAAGTGAAAGTTACTATCTATTACTAAAAATAAATAAAACAATAACCGAAATAGAATAAATAAAATGACAAAACTGGACAAAAAAAACAGCTAATCTCAAAAATATACTAGGGCAGCTATAACGCAATAATTAATAATTCTTTTTATTTTTATTATAAATCAAAAAACAAAAAATACTAAAATATTTTCTGTATTAACATTTGGAATAAAATAAAATATCGATGACAATTTAATGCAATTAGCTGAAACTTGACTTGAAAAAAATACAAAATGTGGCAATGACAACTAACTGAAATAAATGTTTAAGTTGAAGCACTAAAATGACTAAAACTGAATACAAACTGAATTAAAACTAAAATAAAAATACAAAAAAGAATACAAAATTATAAAGCAAATTTTAAAAAAAAACACACACACAAACATACAAATTACATGAAAACTTGAAAATAAAAAGCTAGATTCAAAATATTTAGAAATACTATAACAGTATAATAACTCTAAGAAAAACAGGCAGGGCAGGGAGGGCAGGGCAGGGCAGGGAGAGAGAGAGAGAGGAGACAGGAGGGCGAGAGAGAGGAGAGATAGAGAGAGAGAGGAGACGAAGGACAGACCGATAGAAGACAGACAGCAGACCAGACCAGGACACAGACAGACAGATAGAGACAGACAGACACAGACAGACAGATAGAGACAGACAGGGGACAAGAACTGATAGAGAGACAGACAGACAGGACAGGACCGACACGACAGACCGATCGAGACAGACGACAGCAGACACAGACCGGGGACAGATAGAGGACAGACAGACAGACCAGACACAGACAGACAGACAGAGACAGACAGACAGACAGACAGACCGATAGAGAGAGAGAGAGACAGACAGACAGATGAGACGAGAGAGGAGACAGACAGACCGATAGAGAGAGGAGAGAGACCCCCCCAAGACAGACAGCGGAGAGAGACAAGACAGACAGACGATAGAGAGAGAGAGAGACAGAGAGAGCGAGAGGGAGAGACTGAGAGAGAGAGACTGAGAGAGAGAGACCGATAGAGAGAGAGAGAGACAGACAGACAGACAGACCAGAAGAGAGAGACAGAGAGAGAGACAGACAGACAGACAGACCGATAGAGAGAGAGAGAGAGAGACAGACAGACAGACAGACAGACCGATAGAGAGAGAGACAGACAGACAGACAGACCGATAGAAAGAGAGAGAGGAGAGAGAGACAGACAGACAGACAGAAAGACGGACAGAAAGACAGATGGACAGACAGACAGACAGACAGACAGACAGACAGACAGACAGACAGACAGACAGACAGACAGATAGATAGATAGATAGATAGATAGATAGATAGATAGATAGATAGATAGATAGATAGATAGATAGATAGATAGATAGATAGATAGATTAGATAGATCGATAAAGATGATAGATAGATAGATTCCAGACCTTTCTCTACAATGTCTACCAATGAAATGTTGCACCATACGATCTGCTGCAGGATCAGTTCCAGATGTGTGTTTGAATATAGTGAATTAAACTGAAAGCACTGAAAATAAGTGCTTCGAGTCTTGTCCAAGCTTCCTTTAAATCTCCCTCTCTGGCTGATTTCAATGCTCTCTGGTGTTTATCTGCTCTGTTGATCTCTGTGATGGATGGAAGAGCAGGCTGTCAGTCGGCCAGACACTCAGAGTTGCTCAGTCTCAGATGGAGAAGCAGGGTTAAGTTGTCCTTGTAGTCCGAGCTTTATCTTTACCTGCTTTGCTTCAGCCCAGCAAATAAGAGGAAGACAGTCGAGCCGATAGAATCAAGGTTACTACATGATGGACAGTTCCAGGCTCCTGTCTCAACAGGCATCTGATGAAGGTGTTAATGTGTTTGGGTCTGCTAATCTGGGAAATTTTATAATGCTACCACTCTATTCCAAAGTGTTATGTATTCTGCAATAACAACTTATTCCCACTACCTATTTGATATAATGAATAATTCAATTGCCATCAGTAATATGATATTGTGAAAATGGCAATCAAGAGACTAAATGTAGTTTAATTTGAATGTTTTTTTGGCACTCCCCCTGTAATAATATTTTCCCCTCATGCTTTATACTGAATATTTTACTCAGATTCTGTCATTGTCACCCCACCACCCCCCACCCAACCCCCCCCCAGACCAGCATTATGTAATTCCGTTCAATTACATTTCCAGTCGCTCAATTCATTCTGGGAGTAGTTTTTTTTTTTGTTTTTTTTTACATAAAGCAATCAAATGATTTCAGAAGACTTGGAATAACATGCTATTTCTTAAATTTGGCAATACTACAATAATATTTTGGGGTATTATTTTAAACTAAAATGAAATGTGTCTCTAAACATAACAAAATGCTAAGTGAAATAAGCCGAATTAAATTATATAAATATTAGTTGAAAACTTGCCTGTCAACTAACTAAATAAGTTTCAAATTTCTAACCTCATAAAAAAACTGAAATCATAAAAAAAAACAAAAAAAAATATTAATTAATTTGCAATAACACTGGGGGAAAAAGTTGGTTATAGAAACACAAACACATTATGTCACTCAAAATTGCTGGTAAATTGTCAGCGTATACCAAAGAAACAGCCGGTATCAACAAGCATGGGATACTACTAGTACCGGCAGGTTCAATACAGTTAAGTACCCAAATAAATGGAGGTACAGTAGTGGGACATATATAATACTTGTAAAATGTACTCAAATAATGTAAATTACAACAACTGGTAGAGTAAGAACACATTAATGTGTACTATTTGTTTTAAAAACCACAGTAAATTGCCAAGAAGCATATACACACACTGTGGCAAGTAACACCAGCACAGACAAACATTAAACTTAAAAAGACCTAATAAACACTGTGAAGGCACTAAAGCTATGTCATATATTAAAAAACTTTCATAAGGAGACAATCAAGCCTAACAAGAATCACAACGAGATAAAAATTTTAACAGACAAGACACGGAGAAGGCAATCTCATGGGGGGATAATAATACTAAAAATTATTTGGCTAATGATTAGGAATAAATCTTAAAAAAATTAAATGCAATCCTCGAACAAACACTATACACCAACACACACTTCCCGGCGTGGTGTAGGTGGACCAAACAATGACGAAAACGAGCAAGAGCACCAAAACAAAAAAGTAATGGTCGAGTAGACAGTGTTTGGCTAACATCGTCTGAGTCATTCAATAGCCTAAGTAGTAATGAGTAATTTGTTGTTTTCACCACAACACAATGAAAAAATACAAACCACAATCAACAGGGAGAATTATGGAATGAATTTTTGGTTTTGGTGACTCCCTTTACACCCCACCTCCACAACCTCAGTGTATCAGCAACACAAACATCAATAAAATAACCCATTAGCAGTATATACAAATAAATGTGTGATAAATGCGTATTTAACCCTGAGGAACTTGTTGAAAGCTGACAATGAGTTGTGGATTAGTGTCAAGTTGGATGCAATGTTCTGTTTTTGTATTATTATGTTACATCTCCTTTTTGGCTTCTAAATAAATAACCCAAGGGATGGATAATGCAGTAAAATCCGGACAACTGACAGGCATCTCCTGTCTGACAAAAGTCCCTGCCTCTGGCTGAGAGCCACAGATTCAAGAGCCGTGACACCCTGAAGAGAAGTTTTCAGGGTGTCAGTAGTGCCCTTGGTAGTGAGCCAAACCGAGCAGCAATCCATCTCACTAACTTATTTACTGCTCAGAATTCCAGCTGACCTCATAAACGCTCTGTTAATCATCTCAGAAGTTCAAGGCAGACACTGTATTGTGTTTAATGATAGTAATGATGCAGTAATGGTTTGAGGTTGTCTTATGAGCTTGAAATATTTCATGAACCGTGAAGGCAGGAATCACAATTCCACCATCCTGCTGGATTTTTAATATTATTAGTCATTTATTGTTGATTTCAAAGCATGTAAAAACATAATCATGCTTCCAGAGGGCTCAGTAAAGTATAGTATGGCTATTTTTTTGGATACGGACACTCTTGATACACAAGTATGTCTGCAAAATATCTGTCCAAAATGTCTGCAACAGTCCATTTTTGTAGGTCAGTGAATATATGAATGAAAACAAGGGGTAAAGAAGTAAAAATTAAATGTTAATCCAAACCTTAATGTGTAAATTAATAATCACATCTGAAATTGATACATACATACAAAGCTGATTTTTTAATGCATTTTTAAAATGTTGAATGTCAAGCAAATGCAATGGTTAAATTGTATAATTTTTTTTTATTGGTATTTGACCAATTTCAGAGTTTGACTAATACTTTTCTTTATTAATCAATCAATCCATGCGTAAACTGTTCAACTTAACTAGCAAATGCAGAAAAGTATTTTTATGTTAATGCCTTTTAAGCATACAATAAAAATAATAAAACAATAAAATAAGATACAAATAAATGTATATTAATTTTTTTTCTATTTAACAATTTTTATGTATGCATTTTTTTATTTTTACATTTAACTACATGTAACATGTCTACATTTGTAGAATTAAATTAAATGATTTAAATTAAAAACTATTATTTATTTATTTATAATAAGATTTTTATTTATTCAATAGTGATTTGTTTATTTATTTACAAATTACTTATTAATACATTGCAAATTAATACTAATTAATTGATAACAAAAAATCATAATAAATAAGCGACAGATCGCTTCTCAATATAATACAAGGCCAAGAAACAGGTGAAGGTTGTCTTGGCATCAAAAATCACATGGCAACAGGGACATTTCTGAAGAATGCATTAAAGCTAAAGTTACTCAGCCAATTATAGTTCAGCAACTCCACTCTTCTGGCCTGTCTAAGACATATAGCATAGAATCCTGTCCTGACATTACACAACCTCTCAGTGGCATCAAAATACCACGACCTCTTCAACCACATGCAACTAAAAGCTTTTCAGCCGCTGACAACACTCTGCCCAGTTTTGCTAGGTACAGAAGTCACTGGTTATGGATTTCATCATCAGATCAGACATCAGGCAGAGGCTAGCAGTGGGTCAGAATGGTTGACTGCACATCCATCAAGTCAATTAGCAAGATTGTCTGAGGCTGAAATTAAGAGAGACCCAAAAGATCTGCCTCTTGTAGAGAGTGTTCTTATAATAAAACCACAAAACAACCAAAAAGTACACTGTAAAAAATGATTGTGATTTTAACAGTAAAAGACTGTAAAATGCTACAGTAAAAACCTGTTAATTGGTTAACAGTAAGCTTCCATACTATATACGGTGAATAAACGTAATAACATTTAATGTAATTTTACAGTAAAATACTGTTAAAATTACGGTTTTTGGAAGTGAAAAAGAAAAAGTCATTGTATAATTTACAGTGAAAAGCTACCGTATTGGCCCGAATATAAGACGACCCTGATTATAAGACTACCCCCCTTTTTCCAGATGTACCTTTTGGAAAAAGGCTTTTTTTTTCTCAGTAAAACACATTTTGTCTTCAATTATTTTCATATTGCATATTTTTCCTATTTTAAATTTTGTTTTGAAAGTATGGTAAAAAATGGTCAAATGTACCAACAATCACATTAAAAAAAAAAACTTTTTGATATACCATAAAAAAAAAAAAAAAGGTAGCCCATCTGAATTAGGACATTTAGGCTATCCATCTAATAGTATTAATTCAAAATCTTATTAACAGTAGAAGTTCAATCTTACTGTAGTCTTCAAATCTGGGTACTGTATTACGTTTTAAAATAAATCACAAAGGGAGTTTGGTCCCATAAGGCTAACGTGACAGTCACGACTCATGCAGCTGTAAGCTTTCTTGGTTTTATTACTGCTATCTTTACAACACGCATTACATTACGTATTTCATGGCATACTCATTTTATATACGTATTTGGCCCCACCTATTGTTGTGGGTGTATTATTAACATGCCAAAGTCTAGACCCTGAATATAAGACAAATGCGTTTTTTCAGATGTATTTCCAAGAAAAAAACATTGTCTTATATTCGGGTCAATACGGTAATGTTTATTGCATTATTTCAGTATCATGTGTGTTACCATGATTGTGTTTAGTGTTTGTGTGAATGACACTGTGCAACCCGTCTATGTATATATGTTAGTATTTCCCTTCTCAGCTTTTGGAAGAGCTGTTTGTGATGAGCTTTAATTCATCATGTGACTTTCTCATCACCACCTGTTTTTGGTGGTTATCAGCATTACAATGGTCCAAAACAGATATTAGTACTTCAATATGATGTGGTATTAACATTACATCAGTAAAAGTCTGTAAAACCTAAAATGTTGCTACCATATTTTTACGGGGAAGTTCTGGCAACCACGGCTGCCGGTATTTTACCGTAAATGTCACAGATTTGTTTTTAGTTACAGTGTACACTCTTAAAAGTAAAGGTGCTTCACGATGCCATAGAAGAACCTTTTTGTCTAAATGGTTCCATAAAGAACCTTTAACATCTAAAGGACTTTTCTGTTTCACAAAAGCTTCTTTGTGGTGAAAGAAGGTTCTTCAGATTATAAAAAGGTAAGAAAGAGATGGTTCTTTAAAGAACCTTTGACTGAATGGTTCTTTGTGGAACCAAAAATGTTTTCTTCTATGGCATCGCTTGAAGAACCTTTTGAAGCACCTTTATTTTTAAGAGTGTAGGTACTTTTCATTTATAAATCTGCTGTAAAACAGAGCGAGAGTAACTATGTGCATGCAAGACACTGCAAACACACTGCGAGACCACTGGGGACATTGTTACCTGGGGTCTAAATAGTATCTGTGTGGCTTCATCAATAACACCAGCACTTATTTACTCCATTGCACTAGATTGCATTCAAATAACGGCATGCATTAAACAGGTTTGTGAACAAATGAGCTATTTGAACTGATTAAATCTGCACTTGTCATAATTTGATCTCTTTTTAAATTGGTGAAACAGGCTTTGTTTGCGTTCACATTGATCACTGTGTTCTGTCGTTAATGCCAATTGATTGCTTCCATGACACACATGCCGAGTCAACTCAAGGTAACCTTTTCTTGTCAGTGTCTAATGTTTTTTTTTTACTGCTATTGACAAGAGAAATTCAGTTTTGGGGTTTTGTTTGATTTAAGAGTTACGCATTATTTCGTATCACAGTTCCCCTCAGTTTCAGAGCTTGCAGTCTGTTCCAAATCCTAGCGAGCTGCCTACATAGACTGCATATTTGGGCACCATAAACAAACTCCCACTATTTGCATCACAGGGAATAAATTACATTTTAAAATATATTTAAAGAGGAAGCAGTTATTTTAAATTATAATAATATTTCACAATATTCTCTATATTTTTTGATCAAATAAATGCAGCCTTGATGATCATAAGAAACTTCTTTCAAAAACATTTTACCACCCCCAAACGTTTGAACGTTTGTAAACCAAAACTTGTTGAATTGTGAAAGCAAAGCCTCATTTTTAGGCAAAAGTGTCTCTAGTTTAATCCTCCCAGCAGAATCATAAAGATATAATTGTTACTATAAATGACTCTAACTGTTTAGGTTTATTGCCGCACACATTTGAGTTTTTCCTTTAAATGTTCATTGTTCCAAATGCTAATGGAACAATGAACATTTAAAGGAAAAACTCTCATCTCGCTTTCACTGATGTCTTAGCAGTTTAACGCCCACTGTGTGATCCTATCAAAGGTAAAAAGCTCTGGAGAGTTTGTCATTACACCCACAAAGAAATTCACTGGTACTCTAATCCTCATATATGGAGTGACTGTAGATTTGTAGATGTAATTTGTAATGGTGTCATTTCTCTAGAACAAATTGCCAACGAATAATCTCAACTGAACAACTCATCTGTGTTACACAACACTTTAAGAGAAAAGCGCTAAACCTCCTGCAGGAACTGACGGTTCAGACAAAAATTAGAAATGATTATTTGCTAAACTCCATCCTCTTTACTCTCGCTAACTCAGACCAGATTAAAAGCACATCACAAGAAAATGCCATTTCAGTCTTTTTACTAACAATTTTTTTACAGTTTATTCAATTTGTTATGAAAGGTTTTTTTTGTCCGCCACAGATTTAAAAAACAAAAAAAAAAAAAAAAAAAATTATTGTGACTTTTTCCCTCAGAATTGCAAGATATAAACTTGCAAAAAAAGTCAGAATTCTGAATTTATATCTCACAATTCTGATAAAATTTCGTCTTGAAACATTAGATATTGTAATAAATATATTATTAAACGCATAGTTCCGGTCCTTGATTCTGATTGGTTGAGCCGCGTTCAAAGCTGTTGTAAAATACTCTACAAACATACACCTTTTGTTTACGTCTGTGTGTTGCTCGGCAACCACTTTGTTGCAACAACAACTGTTTCTGAGGAACTACATTGTTTGGCGGAAGAATAATGTTTTTATAAATATCATTACACTTTATTTGCTCTGTTTTATTTTGTGAAACCTTACAACATATATATGGAACAACCGTTTTATAAAAGCAATAAGCCCCGTGAAGCCGTGGTTTACAGTGAATTTAACAACGCCCCTTAGCTGTTATAAATTCACTGTAAACCACGGCTTGTTGGGGCTTATTTCTTTAAGCTACCATTTTATCTCATAGCGGAAACAGGCTTCCATAGTTACTTATTGTTTTTTGTAGTTAATATTTAAATTTACAAGCAATTTCAGAAGTAAAATTGCAATTGCATCTGATAACATTATAGTTTGAGACAACAGAACTGTTTCTAACATTTATACAACATATTCACAACGCTACAGTGACCTGAATAAATGAACGCAAATCAAATAATGTTGAGCTAGTGTCAGTTATTAATCCTGAAGCAAATGTTACAGATTCATCTGGGAATGATGGTGACGCATAATTCAATACTGCTAGCTATGAGAACAATAACTACAGAGCCTGTTTCGTTTCTGTCATTACACTAAAGTCAGTGAGGTCAGAACATTCTGTATTGTATTCCACCTTGGTCCAAAGAGACAGTAGTATGACAAACACTTCAAAAGTTGCCTTATCTTGAAGTTCTAGGAACGTCTTGAGGGGGGGGGGGGGTCTGGGTTTGGGGGAAAAGAATGGCAAGACTGCAAAAACATCCATCTGAAAGAGCTAAAGAAGATAGAAGAGAGAGCCAGGGACAGAACAAAAGTGTTGTGTTAATTTGTAAAGGCGTCATGACTGTGTTTAGAGAGGACTGTAAAAGGAGAAAAGCGCAGAAAAATAAACCATCAAAGGAGAACCTTTGACGTGCCATTTTCTCTCGCAGACACATAAAAACATTGTTTTTCAGTGTCCAAGTTCAGATCACTGAAAGCTAAATCTGCTGTCTGCAACAAAACATCCTCTATAAATATAAAAATAACATGGGGCTTGCTGTCACAACAGTGCTTATTTTCTCTAGCAATGGTTTTTATGTTGGCTTCAGACGCCCAGATCAAGATTGTAGTAATTAAGATCACACACTAGCCTATGGTACATGAAGAATGTCAAGCACTGAAAGAAACACATTGAAATATTGACTGAAGTATGACAACAAATACACTCCTATATGTCTCTAGTGCTCACCGAGGCTGCAATTATCTGATCAAAATACAGTAAAAACAGTAATAATTTAAAAGAACTGCTTTCTGTTGCAATATATTTTAAAATGTAATTTATTCCTGTGATGCGAAGCTGAATTTTCAGCATACTGTGTCACATGATTCTTCAGAAATCATTCTAATATGCTCATTTGTTTGTGATATGTTTGTGGAAACTGTGATACCAACCCCCCCCCCAAACCTAGAATTCTTTGATAAATAGAAAGTTCAAAAGAATATTAGTTTTTTTACTGTTTTATTAATGCATTCTTGTTGAAAAGAGTATTTACCCACACTTTTGAACAGTAGTGTGTGTGTGTATATAAATGGCTTATTTAAACCACACAGGTCTATCTCATACAATTGTTCTACATCACAAGCTGATTGTTCCTCTAAGGATTTCAGCACATTCTCTTGAAATCTCATCATCTATCTGAATGCTCCGGTATCCAAATATCCTCGAGTGTGTTTGACTAACAGCAGATGAAGGATTCCAATTGGATCTGAAGTCAATTTGAAAAAATGAATTCTCCTCATCAAACGGCAATGAATTACCGTTTAATGATGACTTCAGGAAGAGAGGAACTGTCTCACGCTTTTCAAAGGAGTATTCCTGATTCCCTGAGAAAGAACATGTAAAAAAAGAAACTATATATGTGGCAGTGTGTGTGAGAGAGAGATGTGAGAGGCTTATGTTAAAACAGTCTAGTATGTTTGTGTGAAGATATTCAAATATTAGCTGTGATCTTGCATTCTTTTTCTTTAAAACAGGGAACTTAATGTGATTACTCAGTGATCTAAATGAGTGGGCGTCTCGGTGTATTCAGAGCTGTGTGGATGCATTAGCACGTGCAGTTGCTGCTCTTTAAGGTGCAGGTGTGAAAACCTGAGAATGTGCTGAAGACTCCAGAAACTCATTGAAGCTGTTAAAATCAGGACACAGACGTTCAAACAGCGTGACTTATCTAGAGGTGACAAAGGTGTTTGTTAGATAAAGTAGCATTCAGTGTTGGCTATTTGAACAATTAAGCACAACTGAAATGTATCAATGTCACCGCACTAGATAACCAAATATCAAGTGGCATGTTTTTTTTTTTTTAAGAAATTAATACTTCTATTCAGTAAGGAGGCATTAAAGGGGTCATATGATGTTGCTAAAAAGAACATTATTTTGTGTATTTGGTGTGTTTGTGTTTATGTGGTTTAAGGTTAAAAAAAACACATTATTTTCCACATACTGTACATTATTGTTTCTCCTCTATGCCCCGCCTTTCTGAAACGCGTAGATTTTTACAAAGCTCATCGGTCTGAAAAGCGAGGTGTGCTGTGATTGGCCAGCTATCCAGTGCGTTGTGATTGGCCGAATACCTCAAGCGTGTGACGGAAATGTTACGCCCCTACCATACTGTGATGCAGTGTCCCAGCCGGAGCGACAAGACAAAAACATTAAAATTCATTATAAACGAGGTATTTGTTGCATCCAGTGGGGACATAATTACTGATTATATGACTTATACTGTCTTTTTACGCGTTGTGTTGTGTTGCGTTGCGCCGCGTAAACATAAAATCATGTCGGCATTTGTGATCGGAGAAACGACAAAAAACAGGCACTATTCTACACTGCTCAAAACTCGCGTTTGAATCATCAGTGGCAAATCCTTTAAATATGAAAACTTACTTACAGTCTGTGAGTCAGAACAGCCGGCATTGTAGTCTACTCTACCAGGATCAGTAAACAGTCCTCCATAAAATGTGCTGCACACATCTGAATATTTGGGTTGAACTGTTCTGCAACAGTGTTGTAAATAAAACTTAACCAATGATTTCTAGTCGTGTCCATTTTTGGAAGGCCAAACAAAGTAGGTTTCGCTTTCACAACGAAACAGTGTCACACACACCGGGCTAGAGTGAGCGGCGGCCAGGGCGGGCTTGCGGCAACCACATGTGACGACCCCGGGCTGGACTCCGCTTCGTCCACGGTGAAAGCCGATCCGGCGATCCACAGCGCGAAGTTGATGTATTTCCTCAGCGACCAGCACGGATCAGCTCCAGGCATGACGAAGCAGATATCGTCCTCTTTTGGAAGACCAAACAAAGTAGTTTCGCTTTCATGACGAAACACACAGCGCCTTCACGACATGGCGGCGGCGGCAACAACAGCACTACAGTGAGAATAAAAGTTACGCCTTCTTTCTTTGCGTGAACATTTGAGCGGCGTTATTCAAATCTTCCTACATCGTGAGGTAGACATGTGGGGGCGTGCTAGAACAAGCTGTTTTAGGTAGGCGTGGCTGACACTTAACTTTTATAAAGAATATCTCTTTGGATTTGAGACTTTAGTCTTTGCAACTTTACAGATCTTCTTTATGCACCAAGAGCTTGTAACACTCCAAAGAGAAAGGAAAAATTGAAATCGCATCATATGACCCCTTTAAACTGAGTAAACGTGACAGTAAATACATTTAAAATAATAAAAAGTTTCAAATAAATGCTGTTGTTCTGAATATTCTAGAAATATTAAGCAGCACAGCTGTTTTTAACATATGAAAGTTTTCTTGAGCAGCAAATCAGCATAATAAGAATGATTTATGAAGGATCATGTGAAACTGAAGACTAGAGTAATGATGCTGAAAATTCAGCTTTGAATCACAGGAATAAATTACATTTTAAAATACATTCAAATATAAAACAGTTCTTTTAAACCCTTTAACTGTCACCCGTCCCCTCTGTGACGCCTACGTTTACTTCACTATATTAAAATGAAATCTTAATCTAATCATGACAAACTATATATCGTTGGAAAGGTCTAAGACTCCTAAATAGATATTTTACCAATGTTTTTGTTGTTAAAAGTAATAGATACATTTTTGACAAGAGTGCACCTTAAAAACTTCACACTTTAACATCATCAGAAATGATATATCAATTGAAAACTTTAAATCTCAAAACGCATCTTTGCAACCATTTAAAATCAAACATTGGCATTCATGAAATGGTACATCAATATCATGTTACGAAATGTTTTCGTTCATGAATTATAAAAATGTAAGTTTGGATCGTGCACTTTCACGTCTATGTTCAAAAATGTGAGTGACAGTTAAGGGGTTAAATTACATTAGTATTTCATTTTTACTGTATTCTTAAATAAATTCAGCCTTCTTCAAAAACAGTGTTCAAAAACATTTCACAAAATAAGATTTTGTTAGGCGTACATAATAAAATAATGTTCAAAATCTAATCTTTTGGAACAAACAAAGAGCAATTACTTTTTTCCGTGCAATTAATGAAGCTGAACTAAAGCTTCAAAAAGGGCACAAAGCACCTTAAAATATATTAAAAGCAGTCCAATATTTAAAGTCTTTTTAAGCCACAAATCTTTGTGTGCTATATGGCAGACCAGTGCTTTAGAGACTTTATGATGATTTAAATGTATTGCAATTGCTTGGAAAAGAGAGACATTCTTCATAATTTTCTCTTTTGGTTCCAGCTATGAAATAAAGTCGTACAGGTTTGGAACAGCATGAGGGTGAATAAATGATGACAGAATTTGTATTATTGGGTGAACTATCCTTTATATATCTGGGGCCACTATAGTTCATGAACCACAGGACAAAAGACACAAGCATCTTATTTTCTCTGAAGTGAATGTCGCAACTTGTTTTCACCACAGTGCAAAACGCCCTTCATAACCTTCACTTTCCATCTGAAATCAATAGCTTATAGACACAGAACAGCTCGACTGTAGTTAATTTGGGAACTGTACATGTGGATCCCGCATTTGATCGTCTATCTATAGACCACAGCTCAACACTGCCATGCTATTTCATAATCCTATAGTGCTGTAATGAGAAGATATCAAATATAGATGGTGTGACTCTCAGCCTCGCTTTCTAGCGTGACCAGTAATCAGCTCCAGCTTTTTTCTTCTTTAAGCGGCAGAGAATCCTGATGCATCAACCTGGATCCCTCATTAAGAAAGTGTCTTTATCCTCTCCGGAACACAGGTGGAATATAAAGAGACTTCAGAGAGGAATGAGCACTTCATTCAATCTCAAACCGCCTGCTAAACCCTTCACACTGATCTGTTGAGCGTGGAGAGGCTAATCAAACAGGTTGACGTAAAGGCGGTATGGGGGTGTCACAAAATCCCACCTGTCCAGGTGTAGTCAGATCCGTTATCTTCAAGATTCCTGATACAAAGCTGCTAATCCCATCAAAACCTGCAGCTGTATTTATAACAACAGATGCTGCAAGGGAAGAGGCACGGTGCCAACGAGGGCATTGGATTGGGCATCGCCAGGTGACACGGGTTGAATGACGGGCGGCATTTTGACCCGCTGTTAATGAGACACTTCACAGGCCGGCCGCAGTGTCACTCCTGATGAGACCCGTGTCGGGTTGATGTGGCGACGCCCCCCAACAGGTGCTGCGCGTGCTCATTAACAGCTGCTCACATTCTCGATGTGGCGCTCATGCCCAGTGACTTTGAGAAAGAGAGTTTGAGAGTAAGACAGAGAGGCTTAATTAAGATACTGTACAGACACTGAGGCCAGGCTGCTTTAGAAAGGTCATAAAATAGAAAAAAATGATTGCACTTGCCGTTTTAAAAATAAGAGACAAACAGTCCATCCAGACTAATTATGGAAATTAAACTGGGAAAATGGGTAATAAAAATAATCTTTTTCTAAAAGCTTTTTTAATATCATTATTTATTTGCAGTGATGGCATAGAAAAACTAATTTGGGTGCCCAAAAGATCATTTTAGTGGACAGTTCTTGAAATAAAACAAACAAAATGTTTTTCTTAGTGAGAAAAGATTTTAAAACTCTAAATAATCTTCATGGTTCTTCATGGAACCATCAATGCCACAAAAAATAAATAAATAAGCATGCATGAACTTTTATTTTAACTTGATATAACTTTATTTTTAAGAGTGTGAAGTCAGGGTGGAAATAGAAAGAAATGTAACTATTCCAATTTTTGGTCCTTTTTGTTGTTGTTGTTGTTGTTGTTTTTTTTTGAGGAAAACAAATTTAAACCCTGTGCGAATAATGAGATTTTTTTTTAAAGAATCCCAATCTTTAAAAGTGGCATAAATTCAATTTGATAATTGGCCTTAAAGGGACAGTTCACCAAAAAATGTAAGTTCTGTCATCATTTACTCAACCTCACGTCATTCCAAAACTGTATACTATGTACACAATTGTTTGTCTTTTGTGTTCCAAGAAAAACATACCAATTTGGAATGACATTAAGGAGTGAGTAAATGATGACCAAGTGATATTTTTTTGGAACTTTTTTTGTTTTTTTTGGAACTATCATATTATGAACTCACATTTCATTCATTCAGCTTTATAAAATAAAAATATTTTTAAATACACTTTTTTAAATAAGAGAAAGTAGTATTAATACATGATTTGTATGTGTTTGATTCACTAAAAGAACTGGCTCAAAAGACTCATTTGTTAAAGAACCAATATTGTTTTGATTCATTCAAAAGAACCAGCTCTTTTTGGCGCTGATAGCCTTGTGGGCAGCGCGCTGACATACAGCACCATTGCACTATGGGCATCCCGAACTCGAATCCCGACTCGAGGACCTTTCCCAATCCTGCCCCCTATCTCTCTCCCACTTCGCTTCCTGTCAGCTCTGATCTGTCCTATCATAATAATGAAAATAATGAAAATGCAAAAAAAGAACCATCCCTTAAGACCCATTTGTTTAGGAAATAGTAAAATTGCACTGGTCATGCTGTTTGGGTTTGATTCACTAAACTAAACTGACTCACTACCTGACTCGTTATAAAGAACTAACCCGTTTTTAGCTCTTACAATTAAACAGCTGGTTTAATTAGAAAATGAAATGGTCATGCAATTTTAAAATAACAAGAAACGGTGACTAATGTTATAAGTGAACTTCAGTTTTGGAAAGGATTCTAAAAGTGTAAAATATGACCCATTAAAAAGGACGTCATTTAAATGAAGGTACAAAGAGACCTGGACTATGCAATAAAAATAAAAGGGCAAAAATCATGACGCATCAGTGTGCCAGAGAGAATCAACGTCCAAATCTAGATGGAAATGAGCTAGAGAGAGCGGACAATGAGAGCTGCAATTTAAAAATTGTCACTGCAGAAATTGTGCCTGTCATTGGCTTTAAAATCAGAGCGTTTCACTAAAACAATTTAGTGCCAAGATCACGCCACACACCACCAATGCATGCTCAACCTGTTTTGAAGACCACAACCATGAATTCAGTGTCTCATACACAGTATCAGTCTCATTCTAAAAGCTTCTAATCACACCAGTCGTGCCACAAGGAATCGCTTCTATAAAAGTTCTGAAATTCAATTTAAAGCACAAGTCATAGCCATATTCCCCCATGGGGACTCCAGGGAATGTGATTTGAATAGTAATATTTTTGAAGTCAACCCTGCAAAATCCACCCACCGAATCACTTTGACAGTCTGCACTGCTGTAGCAGAGACAATTTAGCCACCGTCACGTTTAATGTGGTCCTGCGCTTCCGAGCACATTGTTTGGGACAGTCAGAACCATGCGCTTCTGGAGAGGTGAGAAGAATTGCTAGAGATCTCATTGAAGAGTCGTATGACTTACTGAAGAACTGCACCCATGGCATCTCTCCAGGGCGAATGGAAGACCTCCATTAACCTTTAAAATATTAAAGTCTCTGAGTAAATCAGTCCTTGTTATATTTCTGACTTCTATCATTTCCTTCCAGACATTTGAGGGAAAATCCACCTGTCATCATTTATTCATCATTCACTGTTATTTTTTTATTGAGAACATTACTAAATGTGAAACAGACTGATTATCTTGTGATAATTTAAAAACTGCGCTCACTATTACTAGCATCAGATGTTTAAAACTGCAACAAAAAAAAAGTACTTATCCAGAAACCTGCCATGCAAACTTCCATCAAAGGTTTGGGGGCTGTGAGATTCTGTAATGTCTTCACAAGGCTGCATTTATTTGATCACAAATGCGGTAAAACTGTGGAATGTTATTTGACATTCAAAATAAATGTTTTCTACTGCAATATATTTGAAAATGGAATTTATTCCTGTGATGCAAAGCTCAATTTTCAGTAGCATTACTCCAGTATTCAGTCACATGATCCTTCAGAATATTATTGTCAATGTGAGAAACAGTTGTGCTGCTTAATATTTTTGAGGAAAAAGTAATATGTTTATATTATGTTCAAAATAATATAATATACATACACTCACACACAGGTTATAAATACACATCATCACATTACCCATTCATAGAGGGAAACAAATAGTTTTTAAGCTTCCTATAGAAATAAAGATTTTTTTTGTTTTTGTTTTTTTAAAATGTCCTTCCTTGCTGACTGAAGAAAAAGAAAACTATCACTAAAATAGATTTGAGACTTGAATTGGATTTGTGGGAGAAGGTTTATGCTGCGGTCACACAAGGCTTTGAGCTTGCAAAATCACTTTAGACCACACGACACTGCAAAGCATGCAGCCTTCCGGTTCCCCGTGTCAACACGATGAGTGAGAACGAGTGTGAAGTGTGACCATGGCTTAAGACTTGGCCTCTTAGTCTCCACACCAGAAACCTGTCATGCATTAATCACTTCAATCACATCTATGCCCAAAAGTCTTTATCAGGTTGCCATTGGGTTTCAAAAAACCCTTCCAATTAACATCCATATTAATAACGTGATTTCCCAAACTAACAGTGTTCATTTGCATATAACATTTATGAACGGGTAGTTCAGCAAACCCATATCAGCGAAGCCCAACGGTTACGTGATACGCCAGCAGATCTTGCGCTGTTCTCGAATTAGGATTCAGTGAGTGTTCCTTTAGCAGTGCTGCTGCAGATTTCGTCTTTAACCTGGTGTTTAATTGCCAGAAACAGCCAGGGCCTGATGTTTATATAGTTGTCCATGCAATTGAGCCGCAGTGTCTGTCACGTCTCGGGTTTATCCTATTTATTTTCATCTACCACCTTCAAATATTTTGACATGATTTTATGTTTATTTATTTATTCATGCAGTTTACCTCAAAATGGAAATTTGCTGTTAATTTACTCACCCTCAGGCCATTCAAGATTACTTTTTTTCTTCAGAAGAACTGTAAAAAAGATTTTTAGCTGAAACCATGGTTTGTGGTTATTCATAATTAAGTGCCCCACCCCCCCAAACAAGGAAGTCAATGGCTAGCATCATTTTGAGAATCAAAAAAAGCATATACAGGCAAGACAAAATTAATGTCTGCGGCTCCTGATGATATATTGAGGTCTTATGAAGCGAAATGTTCAGTCCGTGCAAGAAACTGACCATTATTTGCAAAATTTTTATCTGTAATCCTTGGCTTCAGGACATGGGGAAATCTGATTCTTTTTCACAAAATGTTCCTTTTGGATACTTTTCTTATTATCAATATTTTTTTGTGGAAAAAGTTATATTTTTTGCATTCACAAAGTTCAAAAGAACAGCATTTATTTGAAATGGAAATCTATTATAAAAATGTAAAAGTGTACTGTCACTTTTGATCAACTGAATACATCCTTGCAGAATAAGCATGCTTTTTTTTAACCCTGCTGAAAAAAACAACAACAGAAACCATCACAGAAAATTCGAATGGTTTCGACTACAAATACCATTACAAATATTACAAACCATTAGCTTTTAACCATTAAAAAATGTTTTCTGTAGTGTGTTTTGGGACATATTCCATTAGGATTTATTGGCTTTAACAAGCCACCAATAGAAGGTGACCAATTACCAGTAGAGACCAACAGGGTCCATTACAGTTTCCATTAAAACCACTACAAGTCCCATTATAACCAGTAAAATCATTACACATTTTGTAATGGTGTATGTTGTTTTGTTTTTTTTCAGTAGGGAATTACTTAAAAAAAAATTTAAAAATTAAAAATTCAGTAACAGATTCAAACGTTAGTGCAGTAGTATAGATTCAAACTGAAGTCGCACCTAAATTACAAATAAATTAAACTGTAACTTGATTTAGACTGAAAACAATGGTTCTTTCGGGACACTAAACAAACGGGGTGTGTTTATATTATATATATATAGATATATATATATTCTATATATAACAACGATGTATTCATGACACAAGTGTATTATTAAAGTAAAACCATCCAATGATGTAAAACACGGATGATTCATTCAAGCACTCAGTTCACAAATACTCATATCAGCAGCTAATCAGTTCTTCAGTCCGTGTTGGAACCGCTTCCTCAGTTCAGAGACTATTGGAGAAACAGGAGCAGTGAATGAGTTGGCAAAAACCAGCATCATAGGATCATGTATGCCGGTATTTTGGCTTATGTAAAGTTGGATTGACTGTCAAAAAAGAGTTTTGAAGGAGTAACTTGTAGAGTAACTTGCTGCAAATGTGTGGCCAAGTATGGTGTCTTGGAATTTGTGCTCTGCATTTAACACATCCAAGTGCACACACACAGCAGTGAGTAGTGAACAAACACTCACACACACCGTGAACACACACCCGGAGTAGTGAGGGCAGTCAATGCTGCAGAGCCCAGGAGCAGTTGGGGGTTTATCGGTGCCTTTGCTCAAGGGCACCGAAGTCGTGGTATTGAAGGTGGGAGAGAGCACGCTGGATATTCACTCCCCCCACCTATAATCCCTGCCAGACCTGATACTCGAACCCGCGACCTTCTGGTTACAAGTCCGACACTCTATCCATTAGGCCACGACTGCCCCACAGACCATTGGACCATTTGCCTGAGGCAGGACCTACAGGAAAGAATGCCCCCCCCCCCCGTCAAATAATGTTCAGTTTTTTGCAAGATCAATCTTTTTGGCTCTTAACGGGTTAGTTCACCCAAAAATGAAAAATTAGCCCATGTTTTACTCACCCTCAAGTCATCCTAGGTGTATATGACTATCTTCTTTCAGACGAATCCAGTCGGAGGTATATTAAAAATTGTCTTTGATCTTTCAAGCTGTTTAATGCCACTTAGCGGGTGTTGCATGCATCAGTCCAAAAGAAGTTAAATAAAAAGCACCCATCCATTAAAATAAGCATCTCACACGGCTCCAGGGGGTGAACAAAGGCCTCGTGTAGCGAATCAATGCGTTTTTGTAAGAAAAATATCCATATTAAAAACGTAATAATCAATTTAATGTAGCTTGCGCCAACAGTTGTACACAGAAAGCAGTTCCGGGCGGATGACGTATGAGTTCAGCCTTGCGCATGCGCCAGTGAGTCTCATGAAAACCAACATTTGTTAACAGGATCAAAAAAGCAAAGTTTCCTTACTTTAGCAAAAGAATCCTTTTGGCTCCTCTTGGCTTATATCGAAATATCGAAGTTGTTTTGTTTTGATCTCTCTGCTGCGTTTCCGTGTGCGTCACTTCTGAGCTGTGCATGCGCAAAGCTGACCTCATACTTCATCCGCCCTGAACTGCTTCCGTTTACAACAGTGAGGGCAAGCTAGATTCAAGTGATTATTACGTTTTGAATATGGATATTTTCTTAAAAAAACGCATCGATTCGCTACAGAAGACCTTTGTTCACCCCCCGGAGACGTGTGAAACACGTTTTTTTTTTTATGGATGGGCGATTTTTTTATTTAAGTTCTTTTGGACTGAAGCATTGCAACACCCGCTGACTGCAATGATAGAGCTTGGACTAGCCAGGACAATTTTTTATCTAACTCCGACTGGATTCGTCTGAAAGAAGAAAGTCATATACACCTAGGAAGGCTCTGGGATGAGTATTTTTGGGTGAACTAACCCTTTAAGACCCAGGCCCGGTTCTACAGGGGTGCTAGAGGGTGCTGAGAATCACGTACCTGAAATGATATCAATTAGAACCAGATCATTAAAGCTGGGTATAATGGTCATTTCATTGCAGAATTGTGTGGTTTTTGGGCAAAAAACCACTTATTTGCCAAAGTCCATTTATGTTTTGGGGCTCTCGGTGTGAGATCGGTGATTCAATAATGATTCTGCAGGCGGTGCATGAGCAATGTAGCTAATCGCAGACATATCTGCTTATTTCTTGAACGCAACACTGGATCAGTTAGAATCACCTTACCTCTCAAATCGCTGGAGTTTTTGTTCAGGAGCTCTGTAGAGCAGAAATCATTTTATTACAACTTGATGCAACGTAAATAAGAGATTCATTATGCAGTGTTGAGAATTTAATTGATTATGTAACTTTGTGATATCGCGATGAACTGAGTGACGCTTTTTAATGATTATAAAGGAAGGGTCAAGGTTTATTTTGATACCCATATAGCAATGGATGGCACAAATAAGTATAAGGAAGCGTCGGTGTGTGTGGTATATATATATATATATATTATATTAATATATAGTCTCGATGAGATAATAATAAAAGGCCCTCAATATATTGTCATGACCAAAGGGTATTAATTTTGTCTTGTCTGTATACTTTTTTGACTCTGATTTTGTGACGGTAGCCATTGAGTTGTATTTTATGAATCACCAAGGTCCACAGTTTCATCTAAAAAACTTTTTTTTACTGTTCTGCTGAAGAAAACGTCACCTACATCTTGGATAGCCTGAGGGTAGGAAAATAAGCAAATTTTCATTTTTGGGTGAACTATCCCTTTAACTAGCGATCCATTTGCAAACATAAATACAGTGACATACGTACAGAATATTCAATCACTATAACTGGCGTCATTTCATGCGCGTGAAAGCAGGCCTTTGAATGACAAATGTAATTCAATCTGTAAATAAAATCCCCTTCTGGGTTTATGTACTACACAATATTCCTGTCAATCAACGACTTGAAAATCAACGTTCAAAGTTGTATTCCGCGAAGGGCAATTCATTTGACCCGCTTATCTCCTCCTGAGGTTGAACCGTTATCTCCTCCTGAGCGAGTATATTTGTGTGTTTTGTATTCATTCGTAAACCTCTGCTGTTTAGGCTTGAATGAATTCGTGTCTCTCCCGCATGCCGTTTACGAGGAGCTCCCTTGGTTGTAATTTCTGCGGGTGTGTTTGTTTGTTTGTGTGTTAGCTCTCCTGTCAAGCGGCTCTCTCGGGTTGAGTGGAAAATCCCTGCAACGGAGCTGCTGTTCCATTAACATTCTCCACCACAGGCAGCCTAAACCTTCACACGCTGCCGCAGCAGAAGCATTTCTTTATCACTATCGCTCTGACTTTCCCTCGCCACGTAATTCTCTATCGCATTGTCCACCTTCTTACACCTTTTCCCTCTCGCTGACCCTCTCCTCCTGTCTGGCTTTCTCAATCTTTGTTCATTGTCCTGTCGATTTACCTCGGAGAGGCGGCTGAAACCTGCAGTGCAGCGCCAGGCACATTAAACAGTCCTCACCGTTTGACCGTTCTGCCAGGGGCTAGAATAAATCACCTCAATCTGACATCAAGAAATTAGGTGTGATCCCTGCACCGCTACACATATGCACTAATAAAGTGGCTTAAAATGGTCACATCAAACAACTTTTTACTTTTTAAAGGGATAGTTCACCTAAAAAAGTCAAAGTCGGCAAGCCTCTTTTTCTGTGGAACACAAATCTTACATTTTTGAAGGGTAGCCTACATACAGTTAAGGGGAACTTTTTATGGACAAGAAAACACATTCGGTCACAAAAACATGAGAGCCATGGCGTTTGGCATAAACATGCCATTTTTGATGTCCATTCTTTGACCTTGTTGAACCAAAGTCATTGGTTTTTATGTATCTTGATTGATCACATCACAGCAGGTTTGAAACAAGACGCATTGTCTTTATTCTTTCATTAAATTAATCTAATCAAAAACTGGTGCCATGCAGGTGGAGAACGGTGTTCTTTAATATTATTTACAAGAATATAATAAATACACTTTTATAATATACACTTTTATTAGAGTATAATATACACTTTTTATATACTATTATAAGCCTACTAGTTTTTGAACATTTTTTATTTTTATTTTGTCAAATTTCATTTTAATTTAGTTTGTTTTAATAATTCTGTTATGATTTTTAAAGAATAATATTTATTAGCTTAGCTTTATTTTAATTCAGTTTTAGTTTTAGTAATTTTAATACTTCAACTTCAAATTATTTTATCACTGTACCAACACTAAAATGTAAAAAAAAACAAAAACAACAACAACTTAAAATGAACTAAACTTATCATTTTAAATCAAGCACAGGCACATGGTTTTTTAAGTTGATAACACATTATTACTTATTCTAATGCTGAATTTTAAGTTGTGATAACTAATTGCAGCAAACCATTTTTCAATCTAATATTTATATTGTATTTGATTTCAACTATATTTCAATAGTTTGTTTAAATCGTTTCAGTTAACAATAACCACACAGATGGGAAATAATAATGTCACTGACAGAGATGAAAAGTAATAACTGCCTGATACTGATGAATTAAATAAATGTCCACTCATTATTTCCAGTTGAATACTGCGTTTCACTAGAAAATATTACATTACGTTTGCAAAGTGCCAGCTGATTTCTCCATAGCAGTATACTGAAGTAAAAATGTGCAAAAAGTATTTTAATATCCAGCCTATATGGATATTTATACATACTATCCATCAATTATAAAAGCCCACGCCAACTCTTTAAACACATTCAGCTGCATCCTAAAGGAGTCTGCTTTGATCATTCCTCCGCTGGGAAATACACTTCGGCCTGCCACAGCGTAAGCTCAAGCGAAGCGAGGCCAAAGCAAACTATTAACCACAGGCCTCAATAACTTTCTATGATGGTAATTTTGATATATGTGGCTCTAGAGGATATATACGCTCTATCTGAAGAATCATAACTGAATCTGAAGTGCACCAAAGCATCAAAAACTCCTTGTGTGTGATACTAAGCTAATAAACCACAGGCAAAAGCATGTTAAACACAAAATGTTTTTAAAAAAATATTTCAGGCTAGTTTTCTTCAACATCCTTGATAACACTTATATTATAAACCTGACATAAAGATGCTCATATTTTGTATCCATACTAATAAATGGTGCAAGGCTTAAAATAACGCATTTCAAATTAAATAAACAAACAAACAAAATTTCAGTTCTAAAAAGTAGACTATAGAGTAACATCTGTTAGGGGTAGTATTAATACTTTGTATTACTGTGATTTAAATAATGTTTACTTTATTTGACACAAAACATGGACAGCATAACATTTTTGGAGCAGCTTCATCAAAACATGATGCCTCTCAAACAAAGTTTTTTTTCTACTGGCAAGTCAAAAACATGCAAATGAGGAAAAACAATATTAACCAATAACCCTAGCCTCTTGTAGTGTCCAACCAACTGGTTAATATGCACCATCCACAAGGCTCTGACAATAAGTGTCTTGTTTGTGAAAGATAAATATATTCTAATTTGTTAATTTAAAGGGGTCATATGATGCTTCTTTAAATTTTCCTAAGCGGTACAAGCTATTGGTGCATAAAGAAGATCTGTTAAGTTACAAAGACTAAAGTCTCAAATACAAAGAAATATTCTTTATAAAAGTTAAGAATTAAACACGCCTACCTTAAAAACGGCTCGTTCTAACATGCCCCACATGTCTACGTCACGATGTGGTAAGATTTGCATAACGCCGCCCAAATGTTCACGCAAAGAAAGGCGGCGTAACTTTTATTCTCGCTGTAGTATTGTTGCTGCCGCCACCATGTCGTGGAGACACACTGTGTGTTTCGTTGTGAAAGCGAAACTACTTTGTTTGGTCTTCCAAAAGAGGACGATATCCGCTTCATCATGCATAGAGCTGATCCGTGCTGGTCGCTGAAGAAAAACATCAATTCGATGTGATCGCCGGATCGGCTTTCACCGTGGACGAAGCGGAGTCCAGCCCGGGGTCGTCACATGTGGTTGCCGCAAGCCAGCCGGCCTCCGCTCACTCTAGGCCGCCGCCGCTCACTCTAGCCCGCCGTGTGTGATGCTGGTGTGTTTCGTTGTGAAAGCGAAACGTACTTTGTTTGGCCTTCCAAAAAAGGACACGGATAGACATCAGTGGTTAAGTTGTATTTACAACACTGTTCCCGAACACTTCAACCCAAATATTCAGATATGAGCAGCACATTTTATGGAGGACTGTTTCCTGATCCTGGGAGAATAACGTTAGACTACAATGCCGGCACAGGCGGATCTGACTCAAAGACTGCAAGTACGTTTTCTATATTTAAAAGAATTTGCCACTAACGATTCAAACGCGATTTTTTTGGGCAGTGTAGAGTAGCACTTGTTTGTAATTTATCCGATCACAAATGCAGACATGGTTTTTATGTTTACGCGGCGCGATGCAACACAGCGTGTAAAAAGACAGTATAAGTCATTATAATGCCTTGTTTATAATGGGTTTTAATGTTTTTGTCTCGTCGCTCCGGCCGGACAGGGCATCACAGTATGGTAAGGGGCGTAACATTTCCGTCACATGCTTGAGGTATTCGGCCAATCACAACGCACCGGATAGCTGGCCAATCAGAGCACACCTCGCTTTTCAGACCGATGAGTTTTGTAAAAATCGACGTGTTTCAGAAAGGCGGGGCATAGAGGAGAAACAATAAATGTACAGTATGTGGGAAATAATGTGTTTTTTTAACCTTAAACATTTCATTACACCAAATACACAAAATAATGTTTTTTTTAGCAACATCATATGACCCCTTTAATAAAACCTGCTGTTTACTTGAGCTGTATATTTACATTTAAAAGGCACATCAATTATTAAAAACAAAATAAATCTAATCATTTAAAAACAAATACAAAATAACAAATCTAATCTTCCTCTCTCTCTTTAAAATAAATAAAATGATTTTTGGTATTTCCTTCACGATTTACCAGATTGGTTTTGTTTATTTAAAATAATACATAAACATAAAAAACAGATTTTGTTGTACAAAATGTGCTGAAACTCCCATTCAGTTGGGTTTGCTACAAAGAAAGGGAGATATACACAGAAAGAGAGAGATGTGTTTTTTTTTCTTCCTTTTCATTCCCATTATGTTTCTCTAGGAAAAAGCGGTTTGATTTTACACGGCTGACCTTTACAGAGATGACACAGTTTCCTGCATTGTGCGCCGCAATTTATTTATGTTTATACAGCCGTAGGAGGAAGCCAAAGGGAACGTTACACAAAGAGAGAGAGAGAAAGCACATTATAACATGCAATTCCTAAACACTGACAGATGCACTTTGGAGAACAGTAATGCATCAATGTGACCCGAACGCCACAGACAGGGATTTCCTCATGATGTACTTCGCATCCACATCTCAGTCAATAACATCCTCTGACAAAACCCATCACAACAGCCCCACCACCTTCCCGCTACAACTTAAACAAGATGACATTTCAGATGTCATAACTCACGATTCACACCTGTTTACAGGCTCTATCCTTGACACGACTCAATTCCGACCCTTTCCTTGACCCTGAACACCATTGACCAAAATCACTTCCTGATCGTGCCTCAAAAAATGCTCATTACCTGCATTGGGGTTACAACAGCAGCAGCATGACATCACATATAAGAGGTCATCAGCTTTAAGAGCGCTCGAGAAGAGCCGGACAATAAATAAAGCCACTCACATGAACTTCATTACATTCCGCTCGTGTGGGATGCATCAGGTCTCTTGCTGATGGATCAGTGAGAGGTTAATGCAGTTCAGGCCCACTGTGTTCGAGAGGCAAGCAGGTAGAGATCGGCTCGGATGTTTGGGCTTCGGATCACCCACGTTACATTATGCAGATAGATATAATTTGGTATTAAGTGGCAATTAATCCCTCTTTGCAAATTCTGAACTACTACAAACACAGGTTTGGGTAAGTGTCCAATCCGGCTTACGTAATATACTATCACAACCATTATAGCCCACTTGGTTTTGTGGCTTCAGCAATGCAGGTTAATTATATACTTAGCAAATGTTGAAAATGGCAGTTATCACTTTGATTGCAGTTATGGAATTAATTGGCCTTTCTGTTCTGATGGATTAAAGTTTAACTTTCAGCAATATCAGGCAATGACATTTTAAAACATTACACAATTAACTTACATTCAGAGTATGATTGCTAGATTTTCAGATCCATATTTGGATTTACATGACCTACTGACCTGTCACAAAAACAAAATCTAAATTATGGCATAGCAATGTCTAGCAGCCATTCAAAACACTCCAGGCAAACAGCACTGATTTTTAAATGTATAAATCTCAACCAGTAATATCACAGCCATTTACTTTTCATGATCAAGTCAGTGCATAAAATACAGTGCATTCAGAAAGTATTCAGACCCCCTTCACATTTTTTTAAATTTGTTATGTTACAGCCTGATACTACAACTGTTTCCATTCATTTTTTTTCTCATTAATCTACACTCTGTACCTCATACAATTTTAGAAATGTATGTACATTTATTAATAAGAAAAAAACTGAAATATTACATAAGTATTCAATATACTCATTTCTTAGTTGAAGCACCTTTGGCAGCAATTACAGCCTCGAGTCTTCTTGGGTATGACGCAACAAGCTTTGCACACCTGGATTGGGGGATTTTCTGCCATTCTTCTTTGCAAATCCTCTCAAGCTCGGTCAGGTTGGATGGGGACCATACCGGTGGACAGCCATTTGCAGGTCTCTCCAGAGATAGGGTTCAAGTCAGGGCTCTGGCTGGGCCACTCTAGGACATTCACAGAGTTGTCCCTAAGCCACTCCTGTGTTGCCTTGGCTGTGTGCTTAGGGTCATTGTCATGTTGGAAGGTGAACCTTCAGCCCATTTTGAGTTCCTGAGCGCTGGTTTTCTTCAAACATGATGCTTAGTTAATCTTGTTTCTCAGATTCTGAGGGTCCTTTAGGTGCTGTTTTGCTAATCCCAAGTGTGTTTTCACTGAGGAGAAGATTGAGTTTGGCCACACCGCCATAAAGCCCAGATCGGTGGAGTGTTGCAGTGATGTTTGTCCTTCTGTAGGTTTCTCCTCATCTGCATATATGATCATGGAGCTCAACTAGAGTGACCATCAGGTTCTTGGTCACCAGTCTAGACAAGGCCCTTCTCCATCAATTGCTCAGTTTGGCTGGGCAACCAGCTCTTGGAAGAATCCTGGTTGTGCCAAACTTCTTCCATTTGAGAATTATGGAAGCCACTGTGCTCTTAGGAACATTAAGTGCAGCAGAAATTTTGTGTAGCCTTCCCCAGATCTGTGTCTCGATACAATCCTGTCTCTGAGCTCTGCAGGCAGGTTCTTTGATCTCATGGCTTGGTTTTCGCTCTGATATGCATTGTCAGCTGTGAGGCCTTTTATAGAGAGGTGTGTGCCTTTCCAAATCATGTCCAATCAATTTAATTTACCACAGGTGGACTCCAATCAAGGTGTAGAGAAATGGGAGGCACCTGAGCTAAATTCCAAGTGCTGGTGCTGAATACTTATGTAAATGTGATATTTCAGTTTTTCTCTTTTTAATAAATTTACAGACATTTCTAAAATTCTGTTTTCACTTTGTCATTATGAGGTGCAGAGTGTAGATTAATGAGAGAAAAAAAAGAATTTAAACAATTGTAGTATCAGGCTGCAAAATTAATGCATAAAAATAAAAAAAGTAAAGGGGGTCTGAATACTTTCTGAACCGGGTGCATAAAAAGCTAATAATATAAGTGATATGAAAATAAAATGTAATATATTTAACTACTAGTCAAAGGTTTAAAAAAAACATATACTCACATTTTATTATTGAAGAATAATAGTCAAATTATCAAAAAATACAAATTAAAGAATGGGAATTATGCAGTAAAAAAGAAATCTTAAATTTGAGTGATGATGCTGAAAATTTAGCTTTGATCACAGGAATAAATTACATTTTAAAATATATTCAAATAGAAAGCAGTATGTAACAAATTGTAATAATATTTCACAATATATATATTTTTTTTATTTGGATCAAATAAATGCAGCTTTGGTGAGCAGGAGAGACTTCTTTAAAAAAACATTTAAAAAATCTTCGTCCCCCCCCCAAAAACTTTTGACTGGTAGTCAGATATGTCGTGTGATGTGGTGTGCTGTGTGTATTTTATATAAACCTTTATGTATATACAGTGGGTACGGAAAGTATTCAGACCCCCTTAAATTTTTCACTCATTTTTTTTTATATTGCAGCCATTTGCTAAAATATTTAAGTTAATTTTTTTCCTCATTAAATGTACACACAACACCCCATATTGAAAGAAAAACACAGAATTGTTGAAATTTTTGCAGATTTATTAAAAAAAGAAAAACTGAAATATCACATGGTCCTGTATTCAGACCCTTTGCTCAGTATTTATAGAAAGCACCCTTTTGATCAATACAAGCCATGAGTCTTTTGGAAAAGAGCTGCAACAAGTTTTTCACACAGGGATTTGGGGATCCTCTGCCATTCATCCTTGCAGATCCTCTCCAGTTCTGTAAGGTTAGATGGTAAACGTTGGTGGACAACCATTCTTAGGTCTCTCCAGAGATGCTCAATTAAGTCAGGGCTCTGGCTGGGACATTCAAGAACAGTCACAGAGTTGTTATGAAACCACTCCTTTGTTATTTTAGCTGTGTCCTTAGGGTCATTGTCTTGTTGGAAGGAAAACCCTCGGCCCAGTCTGAGGTCCTGATCACTCTGGAGAAGGTTTCCGTCCAGGATATCCCTGTACTTGACCGCATTCATCTTCCCCTCGATTGCAACCAGTCGTCCTGTCCTGCAGCTGAAAAACACCCCCACAGCCTGATGCTGCCACCACCATGCTTCACTGTTAGGACTGTATTGGACAGGTGATGAGCAGTGCCTGGTTTTCTCCACAACTACTGCTTAGAAATAAGGCCAAAAAGTTCTATCT
The DNA here is from genome assembly GCA_018155175.1 of Sinocyclocheilus anophthalmus. Classification (NCBI taxonomy): domain Eukaryota; kingdom Metazoa; phylum Chordata; class Actinopteri; order Cypriniformes; family Cyprinidae; genus Sinocyclocheilus; species Sinocyclocheilus anophthalmus. The sequence goes on along the minus strand of JADLZN010012056.1, from coordinate 125,680 downwards.
TGGTCTCATAAGACCAGAGAATCTTATTTCTCACCATATTGGAGTCCTTCAGGTGTTTTTTAGCAAAATCCATGCGGGCTTTCATGTGTCTTGCACTAGGGAGAGGCTTCCGTCGGGCCACTCTGCATAAAGCCCCGACTGGTGGAGGGCTTCAGTGATGGTTGACTTTCTACAACTTTCTCCCATCTCCCGACCGCATCTCTGGAGCTCAGCCACAGTGATCTTTGGGTTCTCTTTACCTCTCTAACAAGGTATTCTCCCCCGATAGCTCAGTTGGCCGGACGGCCAGCTCTAGGAAGGTTCTGGTCGTCCCAAACGTCTTCCATTAAGGATTATGGAGGCCACTGTGCTCTTAGGAAACCTTATGTGCAGCAGAAATTTGTTGTAACCTTGGCCAGATCTGTGCCTTGCAACAATACTGTCTCTGAGCTCTTCAGGCTGTAAGCGAAATTAAGGCTACAACATGAAATATGAATAATTAACCATAACTAGTTATAATTTATTATGAATATTTTAGATCCGCTGTAAGTATTTACTTGACCACTCAGGGTCAACTGTCTGTCAATTCTAAGAACGTTAATATCCTGGTTAAGGGAAATAACTTTCTTACTGTACATTCTACAAAGAGCTTGTAGCATAAATCTGCATGATTAAGTGACTCCGTTATGAGCAAACAATGAACACGTCAAGTGGGATACAAGTAAGGTTTTATTAACTACATAAACACTTAAACTAGTCTAACATACTACATAAACACATAAACTGGTCTAACATCCTACATACACACATAAAGGGTCTAACATACACACACACACACACATACTGTACAGTTGGTATAGGAAAGGGTTCAAGTTTAGCTCAGTACAGAAAGAGACAAAAGGAATGACATTTATGGAACCATTTGCATATCCAACAGATCTAAGCCTTCAAGGATACGTCAGATTCTGAGTTCAACCACACACCTTTGTAAAAGGTGTAACTGATACTTAATGTATCAATTAATAAGACTAAGTGTGATACTTGCGCGTCTAGGCTGTCGGAAAGAGATTCCTGATCTTAAGGCCCCAGAACTTGCTGAAATTAGTTGATGAAAAGAACCAGTTTGAGTCAGAGAATCTTTGGTGAATGGAAAGTCAAGGCCGAAAGGCCTGGCACCAAGCTTTGATATCCTGAAGCGTTTTCTCACATCTCCATCTTAGCATCTGACCGAACCACCGAATGGGTGGGTCACATGGTGTGTCAGCTTTAAGATCAGAGAAGATCCCCGCCTCTCAAGATAGGCTTGTCCAATGAGAAAGATGGAAAATCCGAGCGGGAGGTGGCAATTGCTGGAGGGTTAACGACCCTTTGTCTCTAAGCATGGTAATTTGTAAATGGACTTGAATCGAAATTACTAACGATTCTCAGGGCCCTAATATATATTTCCTATGTACCAATATATAATATACACACTTGTTTTGATCATAAGAAGGTGAATTCATAGATACTAAGCAAGGTAAGATTACATATAGTGAAAGGGGATGATCAGGAATGGGTTCCCTCAAAAGCATACTAAAATAGTCTAAGAATAACAAAGACAAAATACACAATGACAATAAAATACCCAATGGCCTGAAGAATATGTGTGTCCATTCAAATAACGGTTTTCCTATGAATTAACTAGAACACAGTCCATTTCTACTCTGCCTTTCCTTGGGACATGCAGGGATTTCCCCTGCTTTACATACTTTTGGCCAATAAAACCAGTGATATCAACACTGGTTGCCATGGAACCAGAGGCCTGTTCAGCTTCCTGGGGTGTTACGCATATCGGGGGGAAGGGTCCATAGGTCCTCACATGGCTTGTTAACTGAGGTTACAGAGTATTTGTTAAATATAAAGAAAATATAGTGTGTTGGATGCGTCCGAGATACAAGGCAGTTCCTTTGACATCATGATTCTCATTTGCTTGACATGCACTGTGAGCTGTAAGGTCCTTATATAGACAGGTGTGTGGCTTCCTAATCAATCCAAAAAAAAAAAATTCCGCATAATCCAACACAGCTGGACTCAAATGAAGTGTAGAAACCATCTCAAAGATGATCAGAAGAAATGGACAGCACCTGAGTTAAATATATGAGTGTCACAGCAAAGGGTCTGAATACTTAGGACCATGTGATATTTCAGTTTTTCTTTTTTAATAAATCTGCAAAAATGTCAACAATTCTGTGTTTTTCAGAAAAAAAATTTACTTAAATGATTTTAGCAAATGGCTGCAATATAACAAAAAGAGTGAAAAATTTAAGGGGGTCTGAATTATTTCCGTACCCACTGTATGTATATACAGCATATAATGTATATAGTAAATGTATACATGTATATATAGTAGTGCATGATTAGATACAGTATATGCTGTAATATTCAATATGTCTTAAAAGATTTTTTTTTAAAAACTGCAATCACAAGGTCTGTGCATAATAGACTTAATCGCTAGCATAACAGAGAAGGAAGCAATCTTACTTCACTGACTCTAGATGTGTCTCAGGCCTGAATTGGAATGAAAATGAAAAAGTGAATCAAGAAATAGAGTAAGTTTTAGTGAACTAGCAAAAAAGGCCCTGGGTCCAGTTACGGTCATTGAAATGGCAGGGGAGGACCTCTCCACAAGCTCCCCAGAAACATTACACGTAATATATTCCAATTAGTATGGGAGGATGTTCAACTAGGCTACATTTGCATTTGATTTTGCGCCTACATTTGTGGATAAGAGTGTGTGTGTGGGTAAAGAGAGAGCTCACATAATAACACTTCTTCAAACAAGAAAAGAAAGTAACCGAAACTGCGGATAAGAATATAAATTAGAGTTTAGCGCTTTGAATTACTCTTAAAATGTTTCATTGAAGAACATTATAAAGACACAACATATTTAAAAAATTGTGTTTTTCCAAAACAAATATTAGATTTGGACAGTTGAATATACAAGTCTGAATGAAGCCGAGAGCAAAAGGTTCTCAAAGGAAAGGACAGTCCAGTCGGCAAACCATGAATATCTTTTTTAATTTTTGAGAAGCTGTCATACAATATCAATGTTAAAGCATGAGCTATCACTCTCTCACTTGCTTTGACAGACTGCAGAAAGCTGCAAGTGTCTCAAATGCAATATTTCTCAGTGCTCAGTTACATAATTTGATCTAATACATAGGCAAAAATTCAAAAACAGGCTTTTCATACCCTGTCTCAGGCTACTGTGCTTGGAGGACAAGCTCTAATAATTCAAGAGAGTTGAGCTCTAGTGGTACTATGTGGCGTAATTCACAATCACAGAGGTTTGACTGCAGGTTTAGAGCACAAACTCTATTGCTACATTCTGCAGTGGGTGATTAAGTGTCAATTGAATTACAGCCGTAATTGCAAACTACACTGAAGTTTTTACCTGGCAGGCTAGAAGCTAGAGAGCATGAAATGCGTTTTTCCAGAGCCCATATCATCCTTCTCTCACAAAGTTTAACAAAACACTGCAAAACTTTTCTTTCATTTGAAAAGTACTGAAAGTAATTTCAATGGCCAAAGAGAATAAATCAGCAGGAGTTTTCAACCTAATTCAGGCTGGTGCTTTGTTTGAAATTAACTTCATATTGTATTTTACTTTAACACATTTTCCCAGAATATAAGTATGCTATATCTTAAACTAATATGCTCAATTACTTTAAGAGCAAACACTGATAGACAGACCTCCTGTTGAGGACCCCTCACTACAATGTTCATGTTACTCTTCATTAAAATAATGATCAATAGAAAGAACAATAGAACGACAGATAGAACGATACATAGAATGATAGAATAATAGAAAGATAGAATGAAAGAGATCAAACAAAAGATAAACAGAACAAAAGATAGACAATGATAGAACAAAAGATAGAATGAAAGATAGAACGATAGAGCGAACGATAGAACGGATGAATGAACAAACGATACATAGATAGATAGATAGATAAATAGATAAACTTGAAATAACGATAGATAGATAGCTAGATAGCTAGATAGATAGATAGCTAGATAGATAGATAGATAGATAGATAGATAGATAGATAGATAGATAGATAGATAACTGAATGATTGTATGCTGGAATAATAGATAGAATGATATGGCGCTCTTCCATTGCATGGCACGGCACGGTACGGCTCGGTAAGTTTCACTTTTGGGGGGTTTTCCACTGGGTACAGTACCTGGTACTTGTTTTAGTACCACCTCAGTTGGGGTTCCAAGTGAACCGTACCGTTAACAAAATGTGATGTGTAAACTCTGCAGATCACGGATTGGCCGGAGAAAATCGTCACTACCTGCGTCACTGAACTTGCGACACAAACACAAAAGAACCGCTAGATTTAAATCAGCACAGCCAGCGAAGGACCGAACGCAACCGTTTTGAACGAGCGCACATTTTAACAACCAAAAAATGGCTGTTTCATTGTCTGTTGAAGAAATACAGACATTCCTCTCGTTAGAGGAACAATAGATAAAATTATAAATAAACAATAATAGAATGATAGAACCATAGATAGCTGATTGGATTGATTAATAGACAGACAGATGGACGGACAAACAGATAGATGGTCAGACGGACAGATACTAGGGCCGTGTCCCAAATGGCACCCTAAACCCTCGCGGTCTTCCTCTGAGTCCGCACTTTCGTGACGTAGCCTAATACTGCTTTGGCTGTCGGGTAGAAGTCTGCTGCGGAGTTCGCCCCAGTGCGGGCTCGGCAGAAGTGCACATCGAGGGCGCATCGCCGAGCACCCTCTGAACGCTAAAAGATGACGGGGACACCCTACGGTTCGTGGACTGAAGGCATGCTGCAGGGGCAACCAGTGTCAGCCGCAAGACCGAAAGTGCACTTGACGTGTGCCATTTGGGACAGGGCCCCAGAATGTCGCTAGCATGTTTCCAGCATGATTAGCAAGTGACTAGCATGTTGCTAGCATGTTTAGCAAGTGACTAGCATGTTGCTAGCATGACTAACAAGTCACTAGCATGACGTTAGAATGATTAGCAAGTGACTAGCATGTCGATAGCACGTTTCTAGCATTATTAACATGTTACTAGCAAGGGACGAGCATGTGTTTAACATTAACAAGTGACTAGTATGTGTAGCATTATTAACATGTTACTAGCATGTTGTTAGCATCATTAACAAGTTTACTAGCATGTTTATAGCATGATTAGCAAGTGACTGGCATGTTGCTAGCATTACTAACAAGTTGCTAGCATTTCGCTAGCATTACTAACAAGTTGCTAGCATTTCGTTAGCATGATTAACAAGTAACTAGCATGATGCTAGCATGATTAGCAAGTGACTAGCATGTTGCTAGCATTATTAGCAAGTGACTAGCATGTTGCTAGCATGATTAACAAGTGACTAGCATGTTGTTAGCATGATTAGCAAGTAACTAGCATGCTGTTACCATGATTAGCTAGTGACTAGCATCATTAGCATGATTACATGTTACTAGCATTTTGTTAGCATGATTCTAGCATGATTAGCAAAGTTATTAGCATGTTTGCTAGCTTGTTTCTAGTATGGTTAGCATTTTACTAGCATGTTGTTAGCATGTTTCTACCCTGATTAGCAATTACTAGCATGTTGTTAGCATGTTTCTATGCTAATCCAGCTAAAACCAGTTGATTCAGTAAAAAAACAGCTAAAAAACAGCTAAGACCAGCCTGACCTGCTAAAAAAGTGGCCAAAACCACTTTAAAACCAGCTTGGGAGACCAGTCTGACCCGAGTTTGGTGGTTGTAGCTTTAAAAGTCTAGGAGGAGATACATTTTAAAATGTGATCGAAGACGACGATGATACATTTTAAAATTTGGTCGAAGAAAAAGTTTAAATCGGATTTCAGTAAGTTGGCTTTTTCAAGCCAACTTAATGATAAATAAACAATAGTAGAATGACAGACAGACAGATGGACAGACAGAGCCAAAAGCCAAAAACATCTGACAAAATCCATAGCTTTAGAGAGCTCTCCAAAAATTAGGTCTGAGCAAAGTTTTGGTGGTGCGCTGGCAGAGAAACACTGACTTACAAGAGCGTGTTAATCATGCTGGTTTGAAGCTCAGCCTGACTAGTCTTGCCACTGATAGGCCCTGATGAAATGCTGTTATAATTAAAACCACTCATGTGTTCAAAATAAATGTCAGCCCATGTCCCTCGCCAGGGCACCGACACCACTGGGAGACGCTGGCAATTACAGTCAATATTTCTCATTTCCACTAAGCTGTAGTGGAGGAATAGTCTTCTCTATGGCTCCCAATGGACTGTTGGCAGAATGAAATTCATTTGTCAAGACATACACAGTTGGCATCACTGTTTTTGGCAATGTATCGACTAACCGTTATGACATTTAAAGCCTGATATAGAGGATAAAATGCATCACAGAATTCCAAGGAGTTCGATACCAGCTGAGCAACTGCCAATTAGATCAATGGAAATGCTAACGTATAGCTTTCTTCAGGTAAATGTCTTTGGCCTATTAACAACTCAGCTAATCAATATTCATGAGCCAAACTTATGCATTGTACAATGCATCCTGCCCACACAGCTAGAAAAGGCTGCATTGATGGGTTCATAAACATGCTTCTCTTTAAAATCCAGATAAACAAGATGCTGAATCAGGGCAGACATAATCCCCCCGCGACATGCGTTGACTCTGTGATTGTCTAATTAGGCCTTAATACATGATGAGGAGAGGTGCTAATAACAGCACTCTTATGCATATTTTGCGCTTTGGCTCACCATTCTTGGCCTCGGGAGTCTCTGCGGAGGATGTTCTGTGAGGACAGAGGGAATGTAGGTGAATTATGAAATCCTTTGCCTTTCATGTGTTTATTTAATATTAATTGCTGAGGTTTTTATTCGTTTTCTCAATGGATACGGCACAGTTAATAAAACAAGAGTCCAGACAGACGCAGACACAATGAGGAAGAGAGAGAGAGCGAGACTCTATCTAATGATTCTCAGTCATGAAAGCCTGGCGGATGGCTCGTGCAGAATCCAGGTCAAAGCTGCAGAGTTCCCAGACTGGCACACGGAAAAGTGGGGCAAACTCGAACTTTCCCTCCTTTTGTTTCCCAGCGAGTAAGCAGTATGACACACTCCCTCACAGAAAACATCACCAGCGATCATACCGAAACGAGACGGAGGGAGGGAAATAAACAGGAAAAAGACGCTAATGAGGGAAGGAAGGAAAGCAGGGAAGGAAGGAATAAATGATGAAACTGAGGAATGAGCGAACTGGAGAAACAGAAAAGAGAATACATGTAAATGTAGAACTAGAAGTTTTTTAAAAAATGTATCAGATTGAAGGCTATATAGGCCTTACAGGAACATAAAGGTTGTTAAAGTTTCTAGGGCAATGCTAGGTAGTAGCTGGAGTGTCCTGAGTGGTTGCTAGGGTGTTGCTAGGCAGTTGTGGGGTTGTTCTACAGGTTTATAGGGCACTGGTAGGTGAGCCCTGTCTCTACTGGCAGAATAGATACAACGATAGACAGAGTGAGAGAATAATAGTGTGATAAAACAACAAAGAGAGTGATAGAGAGAATAGCTATGTTCCCATCCGCCTTTTTATGCAAATTTTGGGATATCGCTTAAAAAAAACGATGGATGGAAAGGCCAAGATGCGCATAAATTCTAAAAAGCGCTTTCCAATGATGATGGAATGGATGAAAAAATGATGTTAAACAATAGAATGATAGACAGATAAACAGATAGAACAAAAGAAAGATAGATAGAACTAGGGCTGCACAATTAATTGAATTTCTAATCGTGATTACAATTACGGATGTCACAATTACGTAATCGTTCAAAGCGGCAATTAATCGTTCAAAGTCCACTTATGTTATTCTGCACACTTAAGATGCGTTTTTTTCTTTCTACATGTTATCTTAAGGGTTTTTCCATTGTTCTAGTTTTAGTATAACATTATAATACCATTCATATTTTTACTTTTTTTATAATTTAAAGAAGAAACCAATCCGATGTATAGTTGACATTTGAGGCTTAATACTACAGAAAAGCGTTAAAGGTTTTTCAGTTAGAGTGTTTTCAGCGTGTTTATTTTCATATAAAAATACGGCATGCGCTTGCATCAAACAATGGTATAAACATCGTTCAGTGTAAATTGTGATAATCGTAATTAATAAATCGCAATTACAATTTCAAGGGAATAATCGACAATTATGATTTTTGTCATAATCGTGCAGCCCAAGATAGAACATTAAATTGTGCCATTAAGAGAATGATAGATAGAACAAAGAAATTATAGAACAATAAATTGTGCCAAAGAGAATGATAGATAGAACAAAGAAATGATAAAACAATAAATTGTGCCATAAAGAGAATGATAGATAGAACAAAAGAATGATAGATCAATAAAGCATTAAATAGAGCCATAAATAGGAAGATAGATAGAGCGATATTATGCAATGAACAACAGAGTAATAGTTTCAAAGAACGATAAAACGATGATAGATAGATAGAGCGATATTATGCAATGAACAACAGAGTAATAGACTGAAAGAACGATAGATAGATTGAAAGAACGATAGATAGATAGATAGATAGATAGATAGATAGATAGATAGATAGATAGATAGATAGATAGATAGATAGATAGATAGATAGATAGATAGATAGATAGATAGATAGATAGATAGATAGATACTGAATGAAGGGATCAGGGGTTTAATTGCAGCATGTATAATAACAGTATGTTGTATTTGTCAGGCCAAACATAATGACACGACTGCCACAACACAGTCTGAAGGAAGTCAAGGAGTCATGCTCAACACAGACAGACAAAAGGAGGATGGGAGAAGAGCGGGGGAACACAAGGATGAAAGGTAGACAGTGTGACAGAAAAGCAAGGTAGCTGAGGTTGAAAGAATGAGGATGAGAAGAGGAGAACTGAGAGAGAGAGAGAGAGAGAGAGAGAGAGAGAGAGGGGGGATTTTGAAGAAAACAAGGCCGTCAAAAAAAAGCAAGAGGCTCTCAGTGGTTTTTATATGTCGTTCGTTTCTCTAAAAATAGAGAGGTGAAAATACTGACAAGCAGTGACACCGTGAGCGCTGATTCCTGCATTGATGAGACAAGTGCATATGTGGCGGGAAAACCACTGTGTTGAGGGGTTAAAGACAGCAAGAGAAGCTGTTTTTAGGAAGAAGCAAAATGCTTGCGATTCTGATTACCCATCTTCTCTCTGTGCTATTGATCACAGCTGTGACAGAGCATGCGTATGAGTTCTGAAAGTCAAAAAGATGACAATAAACTGACAGAAAATCAAGTTAGAGTCTTTCGATGTCCTACTTTTTGTGCAGAGCAACACTGCATCAATGTATAGGAAAAATCATCTCATCTTAAAATCAGTTTTGTTTAGGTCAGTATTTCCCAATTTTATAAAAACACCAAATTAAAACAGTAAATTGTGAATTATTATTCAAATGTAAAAAACATTTTCTATTGTACTATATTTTAAAATGCAATTTATTCCTGTGATGCAAAGCTGAATTTTTAGCATCATTAAATCATCATTCTAATATATGCTGATTTACTGCTCAAGAAACATTTCTTATTATTATTATTAATGTTGAAAATTGCTGCTGACAGACAGATTGAGCATCTGTCTTTAAATAAGCTCTATTGATGCATGTAACTGACCTTTACAGTGACCAATGACCCAGTGCAGTAGTTAGCTCTGTTTCAGATTTGGATGGGTTACGCAGATCCGAAGTTATTTCCGGGCACACAGTCTACCACAGAGAAGGGTTCATGGTTAAATTTAATTACTGAAACTCATATTATAATGAGAACAGTGTAATAATGATGCAGACTTCTCTGTTCATTTAGTGGCAGCTAATGGCAGAAAGGATAATACATTTATCTTAGACATGCACACACACATTAGTGAATGGTGGGTGTTTCACTAATACATTAATCAACACAGAGCAGGACCAGAGCAGTAAAAAAAAAGAAAAGAAAAAAAAAAGCTACAGAATTCCAAAATTAAATGTTAGAGAACTCTAACAAAAATGTAGATTCTCCTCAAATACCGTGCATATAAAAATACATTTTCTGGCAGCTTGGTATTAACCACCACTGTCATGAAAAATGCAGTAAATGAAAGAAGCTTTTGAATGCTGGCTTAACATAGCACTGTCTGAAAGTTTAAAAAATACCATAAGTTATGGTTTGATATCACAGTGTTACATTTACCAGAACAACAGATGGACTGATCAAAGAAGCACGGAAAGAGAGATCAAATAAATGACAGACGGGCGACTGAACAGAGACAGATCAATCAGATGGCAACTGTATTACAATAAAGCTATTTGAATAGAAAACTGAATTGAATTGATCTGCCTGACCTCATAAGTACACTCTAAAAAAATGCTGGGTTGTTTCAACCCAACTTTGGGTCAAATATGGACTAACCCAACTTTTTGGTTAAAAATGTAATGTAAAAATTTAACCAAACAGTTGGGTTAGTACATATTTGATCCAAAGTTGGGTTGAAACAACCCAGCATTTGTTAGAGTGTATTCATAAGTATTCAAGGTACGTTACATTAAGTTCTTTCAAATTATATAGAAATTAATATATGTATATATATATATACACTCTAAAAAATGTTGGGTTAAATACAACCCAGTTCTGGGTAAAATAGGGACAAACCCAGCAATGGGTTGTTTTGAACCAGCGGTTGGGTTAAATGTGTAACCCAACCTTCTGGGTAGTAACCCAACCGCTGGGTCAAAACAACCCAATTGCTGGGTGTGTCCCTATTTTACCCAGCACGGGGTTGTATTTAACCCAGCATTTTTAAGAGTGTAATTACATCACAGCTTTAGAAATATAAAAAGATTTACACTTCTATATAGCTATATATATATTATATATATATATATCATATATATATTATATAGATATATATATATATATATAGCGATAGATTTCATCATATACATCGGAGTCAAATAATATAAAAAATTAATTAAAGGACCAAATTAAAATGAAACAACAGTTACATTTTTTGAAACAAGTGAAAAATGGCACCAAAAATGACAGATCAGGACTAATGGAATGCAAAATCTATTAATTCTAAATTTAGAACTCTATGAATCTATAAGGATTGAAAATAATTTGGACATCCCGGTTCATATGCAAAACTCTTAGATTTTTTATTCGATTTTAATTTATCTTATAAATATTCAAACTTAAAAAATTTTCAACATGGCTTTTCTTGTAAAAACTGACTGTGACATGAAGTCCTTTGAATTTCAATTAATTTTAATTCTACTTTCTTATAGACCACCTAAAAAGCATTTTCAAATCAATTCTGATTTGGCACATAACCATTAGTCAAACCTGCTATGTCAGAACTGATCTTTTATCTACCACTTAAGATCCTGTAAACCCAACATGAACTTTTATTGGTTGCTCTGCACACCAGTCAGATGGTCTTGTACTGTACAATGAACTACACTATCGATCAGATATTATGCTGAGAGTCAGTAGTGTCACTGCTGCTCAACTTCCTTGCTCTATAAAGATGATCATGTTCATGAAAGGAAGTTAGGTAAAGATAAAAAGCAATTAAAATATGGTGAGATTGAGTATATTACATGAAGGGCAGTTAACCATTACTAGAATTAACTATTAAGAAAAAAATTATAAGTGCATTAATGGACATGGAAATAACTGAGAAGATTTAAAATACTGAAATTCAGAAAAACTTCTATGCTAATTGCAGTTTATATAAATAATTTCAAAACTCTGCAGGAGTCTTACTGTGCTAAATACTGGGCTGCATATTAAATCTCATTTGCCTCATGAAAATCTCATGAATTAATTTTCCCTGCTGATAAATTGACAGATCAACATAAGTTACTGTTGGTTTTATTGGGGTTTTCTAATGCGTGACTGTTCAGAGCTTAGGAAAAGCATCTGCGTGGACAGCGTCTGTTTTTGATTGATGGGCTGAAATGCAAAACGGCAGCCTAAAAATAGACTGATTGGCCACCCTGCAGTGATTGGACAGCCTAATGAGCGCAGAGTGATTTCGCTCGGGTAATACTTCCCCTGGTCCACCACTGTGGACAGACACCGCACTAGACGGGCAAGATGTGAGGATAGGGAAGATAATACAATGCCAGACAGGAACAAAGAGACTCTGCTTGAATCAGCGCATGAATGATTTGATGCTGTCATAGTTTCAAACTCTCTCTAATTCATTCTCAAACTCGTTTAAACACAGTTAAATATGGCTGTCACTCCTCATCTGAGTGCTTAAAAACCAGGGGCCTCATTTATAAAGATGTGCACAGAATGATCCTAAATATGGACATTTAACATAGTACATCATTTCCAAAATGTTCCTACAAAAATTTCTAAAACATCCATTTGCACAAATTTTTAAACTAATAATATATAACAGCAGTTTAACTAGTAAAACTTGGGTTGTTCTCACTGTGCTTCCTAGTTCAGTATTAAGCACACTGCCCAGAGAGTCTCACCAGAATGTCTCGGTGTACAAATTGCTTTAGTGAAATGAATCATACACTCCCTAGAAATTCCCAGAATGCCCATTAAAACCAGTGTGCATCAGTGCCCAAGTAGATATTTATAGTCACTAGCTGCTCAAAACTTCGGGGTTGGTAACATTTTTTTTAAATTATTATTGTTTTACATGCTCACCAAAACAGAGTTTGATCAAAAAAAATAAAAAATGTTAAAACAGTAATATTTCAAAATATCACAATTCAACTATTTTCTATTTTAATATATTTTAAAATGCAATTTATTCCTGACAAAAAAAAAGCTCAATTTTCAGCATTACTCCAGTCTTCAGCATCACATGATCCTTCTGAAATCATTCTAATATGATAATTTGTTGCTCATTAATATTACATATTATTATTGTTGAAAACAGTTGTGCTGTCTATATTGTTGGTGGAAACAAGGTGATACTTTTTTCAGAATTCTTCAATGAATAGAAAGTTCAGCATTTATTTGAAATATAAATTTTGTAACATTATAAATGTCTGGACTGTCACTTCTAATCAACTTAATGGGTCTTTGCTATGTATTAATTAATAAAAGTATTAATTTCTTTAAAAATTACTGACCTCAAACTTTTGAACAGTAGTGCATATAGTAATATACGTACATTTCTTACAATAATGATGTATTTTATAGTATTTTATGCTATTAATTGATTATTTAATAGACTATAAACTATAAATATAACCATATGTAAACATGTACTGCACAATAACATACCAGCTACCATAAAGATGCACAACACAACAAATGATATAAGGAGGATAATCAGTTACGGCGTGTTATATAGCGGTGTTTTTGATAAATACTTGACAAATAATTAATCCGTACTCTTAATACTAAATGAATCAAGTGAGTGGAATGAGACACACCCATCACTACGATTATCACTCCACACACACACACACACACACACACACACACACACACACCACACACACTTCTGCAAATAAATACAGTACGAGTGTCACTCCTAAACCTTGCTAGTGTGTATGTGACCAATGCATGATCAAGTCTCACATCATACAATCACAGACAGGTGTCTCATTTGTCTCATGACTTCACACTGAAGAAACAAGAGGACAGCCAATATAAGTAAAGACATCAACTGACAACAGAACGTTAAAATATTGAAAATGAATACACACCCAGAGGTGGTAATGAGGCCACGATGTGAGTCACTTCAAAAGTGCATTAATTTTCAATAATTCACAGGTTCAGTATTTCTGATTCAGTCATTTTTCAGGATTCAGTAATTCTGCTTATATTACCACACTCCACAGGTCATATTACTCATTTTGAAACATTTTTCATGTCCCTAAAACCACCTTCTTACGCCGCAGACAAAATGTCCTGTTTAGAAACAGCTTTACAGTTAGATACTATGGATCCTTTTCACATTTCCAAGGTTCTCAGAAGTGGAAGTCGTCATAGCTGGGTGTGTAGTGAATAATAGTGTAGTTTAGTAGTTTTTAGTGAATGGAAAATACAACAAATATATGTTTGTGTTCTCCGTAAATATAGCATTACAGAACATTTCAGAACACCAATCAAGACCCTGGAATGTCTGTCAGCCAATCAGAATCAAGCATTCAACCATAGTTTGGTATAATGGTTCAATAAACCGAAAGCAAACGAGAACAAAAGAACTAAACTGATTATACACCCCCTGACATTTCAACACACGCCACATTCAAACATATTCTGTCGCATGGATATGATTTGCATAAATATATGGAGTGTGTGAGTACGCGCTCAGGCTTGATGCTCCCCATTGATCATCATCTCAAAGGCTGGTAGTGATTTTTTGCAGGAGGTCCTTTGAGATAAGAGTTATGTGCTACTGTTATTTCCAATGACGCAAATACAAAACAAAGCAGGCGTTGCATGGACGTGAGGGCAAAGCATAATTACACACACACACACAGCTTTCTTCCATCCTGTCAAGGGGTATTTGTAAGTCACCTGAAGCCTATTAAAACAATTTAAGCAGAGAAACGAATCACTGAACTCAGTGTCATTCATTAGCGTCTCAGGTAACATGGAGAACCAGCTCTGTGAAAAACAAGCGCGGACATCTAATCAGCAATCCAGTCAGCCTACAGTACTACAGTACCTCAATGACGAAGGGTGAAGTATATTTTATATAATGTTTTATGAAGATTAAAGGTGAAGTGTGTAATTTCTGCAGCAGCACCAGAAAGAATTACTAGAAAGGTGAAGTTGGAGTGCTGACTTGACAAAGCCTTTCCTGAAAGTTTAAAATAGTTTCAAGAGAGATTTGAAGTTTCAAGGTTAAACAAGTCTTGAGAAATTTGAATACAGTAATATATGCCTTTCTATGTGGTTGCTAATAAGATGTGGTTAGTAACTGCCAAGTGGTTACTAAAGCTGAAAGTGCAAGTTCAAGTTAAGCTGAAACAACAGAATTTGTGGCATAATATTGATTACCACACACAAAAAAAAAATCTAATTTTCTTTAAAAAATGTGGGTTACAGTGAACGAGGCCAATTCATAAATGTAAAAATTTGGTATAGCCAGAAAATACATGTTTGGTAACATTATACGCGTTTATGATTGAACGAGAACAACTTTACAGCACAGATATTTCACAATTTTCAACAGAAGAAATGATGCAAGTGATTTTATAAAATTAGAAGCAGTGTTGTTATTTTAACAAACTGTTCAAAATAGTTTACTGGTAACTGAAATATAGCTAGAATAAAAATAGAAATATTTAATCTATGATTTGATATATGAATAAATATAAAATAAAAAATATATGTATATTAATAAAAATAGATATAAATATTAAAAACCTTGTTTGGCAACCTACACTGTAAAAAAACGCTTAATTTGTCAATAAACCAAAGATTGGAGTATGTTTTACAAGAAAATTCTATTTCATTCTTTCTACTTCAAAATATCACACTTTTATCAATATTTGCCATTTCTCTGTTATTTGTGAAACATACTAGCAATTTCTGAGTGAAAATTGGTTCTACACCATTTTGCATTTATTTTGTAACTAAAATACGTCCTAAAAGGTGAAAAAACTAAATAGATAAAAAGAAGGTAATAACATAAGATTAAAGTTATAATACATTAAAACAGAAAATATAAAAATAGAAGCTAATTCAAAACATGAATAAATACTAGTATATAAATAATATTAAATTAAGACTGATAATGACCTTTACATGTATTGGCTTCATTTACCTCCATTCTAAGGGCCTGTATACACCTGGTCACTTCATGCGTTTTTTCTGATCAGATAGCTATCCAATCATGAAAAGGCCAGGTGTAAATGCCCTCCGAAACGCATTGGGGACGGATATAAATCCGATCGCTCAAACCACTTCAGGAGGTTGTCTGGGCCGCATTCCAGACGAAACTAGACCAGTGTAAATGCATCTGCTTGTTGAAACCACATATGCAAATTTTACTCCTCCCAAAACGTTAAAATAATAAACGTGTGAGAGCGTGTTATAGGCTATATGACATTATAGTCAGATATGACAGCGCTAATGCAACACGCATTGCCGCGGACGAGTAGCTGAGTACTGAAAGTAAGATGCAGACGCTCAACACACAATCATCTTCATTAAAAGTAGTGTGACTAACCTATCTTTCCAGTGCTGATGCCGCGCGCTCTCCTATTGCGAGCTTTGATCTTGAAATGAGCTGATAATGAATAAAATGCAGCGCTTATCTTTTGATTTCGTTGACATGAACTCTGTTCATTTTAAATATAGCGCGGGAATTGAAGATCGGATTTATATCCGTTTTGCAACGACACATTTATGTGGCCAAGTGTAAATGGAAACATTTGAACAAATCAGATAGATATCCGTTCAGCGAAAACGCATGAAATGGCCAAGTGTGAACAGGCCCTAAGAGTCTCACTGGAATCCAGATTTTTCTGAAAAACCACACTAGACCAAGTGAAACCATTTTTTTTATGCTAATCAACATTACACCACACATGCTGTCGCTTTAGCTTAACTTGTATTAAACCGGGACTATCCCTTTAAGAACTAGTCAAAGAAGGTGGAAAATGCCAATAAAGCAACAGAAGATGAAGTTGGAAACTACAATAATGGCTGTACCTGGAGGTCAGAAGATACTTGCTTTTGCACTCAACCTGGTGTTGTCCTCTGCAGGACAGGTAGAGTATTACAAAGCAGTCGAAGTGCGTGTAGATTGAGCATGTACCTGCAAGCTCATGTTAAAAACGTGCCAGTGTTAACACAAGTCAACGTACAAATGCCTCATTGAGGTCTCTGCACATAAAACTGGAATAGAAGAAAGCATTTATAATAAAAACAACACATTTCACCTTTAAAGTCAGGGTATCTTGAGATCAGAAACCAAGCTTGCCCTTAAGAGAACAGTCTGGGCAATCAAACGGCATGTTGTGTAATCCAAGTAAGCTGCAATCAAAAAACTATAATAAATTCCCAAGGCAAAAAGCCACCATTGATTATCACTGCCTCTGATTTTCTCACCCTCAGTAAAGTAGCTATTCTTCTTTTCACCTTGGTACCACCTACAGATGCAGTTTTATCTTCCAAGGCCTCCATCTGCCACCCCATGGACTGATGGGATGCATAGTGACACGGTCACCTCCTAAAGCACATCCCTCTCTCGACCGCGACAGCCTGTCAATATGCCTCGAACCAGCTGTCAATCAAGCTGTCACTCGTCCAGACATTGTATTGTGGAATGCCAGAAACTGATGAGTGATGGGGAGTTTGGGTCTCAGGCTGTGATAATGATAATGAGGATTATGGGAAGTATGATACATGAAGCAAACAGCTTAGACATCTGCCCAGCTAAATTATAGTCATTGTCTCGACTGGTAACAAATAATACAAATACAGCCATTAGGGGAAAAAAAACTACAAGGGTTTTAAATGCGGTTTAGGCTGTGCATATTTCCACAATATTTAGTGCTTTGAGTTTAATGAGCTATTAAACTAATGAATTAATTGTCAAACTGAATTCTAATTTACTGACTAATCCTTCATGCTATAATTGAGATAGTCGCAGCTTTCATGTAACAACTACAAATTGTTAATTTTTAGGCTGATTATATTGATTTACCTTGCGTAACATTCGCCAGGAAGATGAAAATCCAACGGCCTGCGGTTTGTTCGCCATTCTCAATACATTTCTGTCCTTTCAAACATCCACACACAAACACAATCACATAAGAATAAAAATATCCCAAAACACTTAAGCTTAACAGTTGGGTTCTGGGAGTAAACATTTCACTCACTTTCTCCATACAGCATTTTTTTTTTTTTTTAAACAGTGGAATTTCTTTAGTTATTACCATAGAAATGACAACCATCCAGCAAACACCCACTCCCATGAACCTCAGCAAAACAATCAAATCTATCTATTTTGAAATAAACACAATCCCATCTTTCATAATACTTCATGCACTATGCTGCTCATACCAAAAGGAAAAGCCTTTAAGTATGGTCCTTTTGTTTTTTTTCTTAGATTTTGTTTGTGCCTCAATTTTAATTTATTTAAATTTAATACTGAATATATTTTTCAAAATCCCGATGGAGAAAATGCAAAAACATTTCTGGAACCAAGACTGCTGATAAAGCGAGCAGTCTCTGTGGCACTTTATCCTGAACCATACTTATGGCCATAATGCATGGCTTTTTTTGCCCGTTTTATCGCCCGCCAGGTGAAAAATGTACATCCGATCACTGAAAAATAGTCACATGATTTGAGGTATCAATCATGCTTGTGGCACAGTTGGTGTGGTTCGGGTTTCACACTAAAGTGCAATACTAGAGAGATGTTCAAAGAGCTAGGAAGATGTTCAAAGCAAAGTGTGAACATCAGTAATTCATCCAAAAGAACAAAAAAAAAGATAAAAAAAACAAGATCATTTCCACTCATTTATTCCTCTGCACAAAAACATTTTCAAAAATATATTCAAATTCTTTAAAAACATTTCAAACAGAGTAAACTGTTAAAAAAAAATCCAAATATTTCATATGTAATAGTCTTCCAAATAGTGTGATCCCAAAGGGTTTTCTTGCCCCAAAATATCCTGTGCTAAACTATCCTCTGAGAGGAAGTAAACTATTTTATGCTGTACCAACTAGGTTTAATACAACCTTTATGAATGACTAAACAGCTCCATATTGGACCCCAAAAAATAAACTCCCGAACTAATACGGCACAAGGGTGCAATACCACTGCTTTAGCCAATTATTCTGACACATATTGATCAAGAGAGACCGAGATTTCTGCTGTGCAACTGGAGAGATGAATTTAGGATGTAGTCAGTGTTTGTACACTGCTTAACCGTAGTGTCTTCATAATGGGATTCTGACCTCCTGCAGACAAAAGGATATTGGGAAACAATGTGAAGTGCATCTCTGTATGTGAATGAGTTTATGTTAGTGTGCGTGCGCTGGTTTGAAAAGCTCCTTTCCCTCTGTAGTTCTGTTTACATGAGGGTTTGGTCCTCTTAGTGTTAATGTAAACGTTAGCCGCATATACATTCTTCATCACCAGAACGTGTTAAGATCATACAGGAATGGGTCAAAGCCTGTCAGGAATGTGATAAAAACACACAAAACATCGTTCACACATTCAAACACGAGTCCAATGTGTCTGGATGGCTACAGCTCCTGGAAGAAGGCCACTCTGGATTTGGTGCTCTGTAGAGTGAGCTGTGGAGACAGATTGAAGATTGAGAGGTGTAAACAATTGTGCTCAGCTCCAAACTGATGATCTTAATGTATATCAAGTGACAATTACAGTAACTAAAATACACACATTGCGGTTTCAAATGTTTGGGGTCAGTAACATAAAAAAATCATTACTTTTATTCAGCAAGAATCAATTAAACTGACAAAGTGACAGCAAAGACATTTGCAATGTTACAAACTTTCTATTTATCAAAGAATCCTAATTTATTACAATTTCCCCAAATATAGTATGCAGCACAACTGCTTTAGTTAGTGTTGCCAAAAGATTAAAATAAGCATGATAACCCTTGCAGATGATTTAATGTCGAAATTAGCTTGAAACACTTAATAATAAGGTTAAATATGCTATCAATGCAACAGTAACATGAAAAACACTGAACAATCCTTTAATCTTGTTTAATATTAATTTCTACTTGTACTGATGACTGACTTTTAATATTTCAAGTTAAAATAAAATTTAAAAAAAAAAATCAGAATTAATTGAAGCATTAGAAATGATAAAAAAATAAATATATACTATGAACAAACATGCATTAACAATAAATATTAGTACATGTATTAATAAATAAACAAACATTGATTATACTATTTTAAAAATAACAAATAATTGTTGTACATTGTTAGTTCATAGTGCCTAACGCATTAACTGGCCTTAATGTGAGGAATAAGATATGAAGCATATGAAACACTGAATAAATTCTATATATTACATTTTAACTTTGGCACCTACAGTTTTTAATTATTTATGCTCATGCTATGTGCAATACCTCGGAGTCATGCAGAATTCATAGCGAGAGAGTGTGAAATAGCTGATCAGAGACACACATGCTCCCTCTGCTCTCTCTCTCTGTCACTAGTCTGTGTGAACTCAATGACAGTGATGTTAAAAGACACTTTAAGAGACAATCCCTCATGAAAAATTGGTGTAAATAAACAAGAAGAGACGGAAGAGAGATACAGAGATGGGGAAAATTATGAAATTAATGCTATATGAAGATGGTACATTTCTGCTTTATTAATTAATCATTCTGCAGGGATTTAAGGCATGAGGACTCTCACCCTGAAATACCCCAATCTGCTCAGTGGTTACCAGACATCTTGAGTTATAAATGTCACTATAAATATACTGTTCGAAATGAAGACATAAGTATTTGGACTTTTAAAGCATTAGTGGATCAGGTTCATAGTTAATGTGATGAATACACTGGTGGTTACTCTGCTGGGGCAACTGTGTGAACTTAAGGAGAGCTGATTCCAACATCCACCAAAAACACCGCGAGACCAGCTGGTTAGAAGAAATTGCAAAAATGCCTGAGAAAAGTGCAATAGGAGTGCAGACAGTGAAGCTCACGTAATCCACCACTGATAACGGCCGAAGTATGAACGTCTACTGGCAATCGAATGTACAGAAACAAGGTGGCCTCCAGCAATTTAATCACTGTTGGTATGAACGATGTGAATTGCATTTCATATTTATTTTTTTTAGGAGACACTTTTTATCCAAAGCAACTACCACCACACTATCTACAGGATCAATTGGCTCGGTCACTGTTAGAGAAAAAGGGCAGCACTCCAATTCATACAGCTTCCCTACCAGAGTTTGAATCTAAGACCTTTGAGTCATATTGGTCCAAATCAGAAAATGACAGAATTGTTTGTTTTGTTTTGATATTTTGCATAATATCAAATGCAATTATATTTAGCTTAGTCCAATATTTTTTGGGACATTGTACACTATCATACCGCTTGGGGGATTTTTTCATGTTTCATAAAGTCTATTTTGCTTATCAAGGCTGCATTTATCTTATAACAAAATACCAGTAAATAAAACACTAATATTGTAAAATAGAATTACAATTTAAAATAACTTTTTATTGGGGTGCTCTGATTGATCGGCTACCGATCACTATCGGACGATAATTGCTTTGGGATGATTGATCAGCAGTCTCTAAAAAGGCCGATCTCAAAAAAACGATCTCAAGCTGATGACGCGCCTACTGTGAGAGGTTTGGCATGACATGCAGCGGCACCGTCTCAGTCTCTGTCCGGTGCGGGTGAAATAATTATAATGCTGAAGGTGAGGTACAATTCATATTTCTTCAATAAATAACATTATAAAGTAATTTGAAAACATTGTGAGACAATTTCACAAACAGGAGCGAATCACCACGTGCACTCTCTATTTCTCTCACAATCACATCGTGTCTGCACTATAAGCGAGCTTCACACTGCAGTTGACATAGCCCTAGGAATTATCACTTGCACAATCGAGGAAGTGTCACATCGTCACTAAAGTTTATAAACTGCATTACTTTTTAATTCTTGCCAGTTGTTTAACCATTCAGCGCTCGCGCGCTCTCCTGGAGACCATGCGCTCATGCACACTCGCAGTGCACACACAACGCCAAGTCCACACATACTCCGTTTGCAGTGCGTATGCGGTGCATATTTTTCCCGCACTCATGTTAACAGCTTAAAGCATTCACACTGCACACGGTTGCGTCCGGCAGTGCGTTCCAGGAGCGGTGCGTCTGCAGCAGTGCAGAGATCGTTTCCACTGCAAGCGCTGAATTAAAGTGACAGCGCATAGTTTGCGGTAAATATGAACATGAAAATGTAGTGATTACACCATAAATGCATATTATTAAGTCTACTGTGTTTCACAGTCAACACAGGCTATGGCTTTTTGGCTAGGTTTAAATAAAAAGAGCATTTTTAGATAAACAAGGCAATAATAGATGGCACTCGTGGAGGTAGGAAAACAAAGTTCTTTATGAACCGCAGGATTGCTTGTAATAAAGAATTAAATGCAAAAGAAAAGGCAGTAGAGCTGACTGTTTCTGTCCATGGTAAGTTTTAATTTAGAATGTTTGTGATAACGTAAGAAAAGTAGTTTAAACATTTTGCCAATTGCTTGAGCAACTTAATATAAATTTCTAGATGTAAATGCAAAAGTAAAAAGCATTGAATAATGTGTTTCTTATATTTATTGCGTTTAAACAAGTCTATGAAAGATTGTATTACTGTACAGTGATAAAAGAGAATCACAATGCTGAAAAAGCATTTTCAGTAACAATGTTTGGATTTGAAATCAAAATAATGGATAAATGTTGTGTATGTGGTAAACAGCCAGATTAGTTGAGACACCAGTAACTGCCTTCTGCACCGCTCAGTACCGCACATGGACTGCATACACACTGCAAACGAAGTATGTGTGAACCTGGTGTAAAAGGCTGTCTCACATACAGCTCATGAAATCAGGCTTGTGCTGTGTGTAAGCTATTGTGCAACAATTGCATGATTGTCAAAACAAAAATGCAGTGCATGATCAAATGTTTAGGTGAGATAAATATATATTTTTTAAAAATGTCAAAAAAATGTTCCCCTCCACCCCTCAAATAAAAAAAAATCCCCTCTCACAAGGGTTTTAATTTCAAATGTTAATGAAAATTTAGGCCTTGAATAAATGTCTAAAAATCTTGACTGAATAATCACTATAAATAATTCTACATGATAAAAAGAAGGCTTTCAATATATCGGTATCTGTGATCGTATCGGCAGATACTGCTGTCTGTGATCGGCAATCGGCCTCAAATCCTGATCGGAGCACCCCTACTTTTTTATTTGAATATATTCAAAAATGTAATGTATTTCTGTGATGGCAAAGATGAATTTTCAGTAGTCATTACTCCAGTGTCACATGATCCTTCAGAAATCTTTCTAATATGCTAATTTAGTGCTAAAGAAACATTTCTTATTATTAACATTGAAAATGATGCTGCTTAATATTTTTGTGGAAACAATGATAATGGAAAGTTCAAAAGAACACTATTTTTGAATGATAATGCCGTTTTTATTTTGATATTATGAAATCTTTTGTAACATGTCTTTACTAAATATTTGTCATTTTTGATAAAGTCTTAATGGATCTTTGCTGAAAAGTATTCATTTCTTTATTAATTAGTATTAAAACAGTCGTTTTTTTTAACAGTAGTGTATACTATGTGAAATTGTGTAACCTTTAAAAGCTATTTGCATTTTCTTTAAATCCCTCTCCCAAATCAGTAAAAATATTTCTAGAGCCAGTTGCTTCCTAAAAAAAAAAAACTTTAAAAAGGAGAGAGAAATGCATCAATATCAATGCTCGGGGTCTCTGCAGGTTAATCGACTTTTAACTTCTACTTATCCATAATTCAGTACAATTAACAAAGGAACGCTTGGACACTTGCGTGTCGGATTTTGATAGATTACTGCATAAACAACTGAGGGAACAGGTGAGCCTGTCAGTGCATTAACACACTCTCACTACATCTCTTTCCCTCAGGCTATAGCTAGCAGTGGGACGCACCAGGCTATGAAGAAAGCACTGCCACGGCCATTAATCATTCCACCAGTGTGACCTGGAAAGCCAGCGACCCTCGTCACTTTGCTCCAAGGTCCAGTGCTCAAACTACCTGACCAATGGTGATTTACAACGAGTCGGACAGTGTCCCGATACAGACTTCTAATGCAGGCTCAACATCGGCTAAGAAAACAACAGCTGTCAAAGGGTGTAAAACCAAGCTGGATTTCTAGCTGCTGTTAGTGCGAGAGCTGTAAAGCCGTTCCCCCCCAAAGTGTCTGGCTCGATTTGCTCATGCTCCGCTTCAATTAAACAATCACATCAAGGCAGACCGACTGAACACACGGAGGGCACTCCATCCGTCCAAACAACCGATCACAACACAGGAATCAATTAGCGTAGCGCTAATGAGACAATTTCACACACTGCAGGAAAAGATTCTATGGCTAAAATGGAGCTTTTAATCTACCGTTTCATAAGGCTTGATGAAAACGTAGCTGAACCTTTCAGACAGAAGATGAATTATTTTTGGATTACTGGTGCTCGGTAGCATGACTAACCGTATGATTAAGATCATATTCATAGGAACTAGCCCTTCTGAGAAATGGTGCTACAAAACAGAGACGCTAAAGAGTTTAGTGAACCTGTACGTCAAATTACAAAATTATACCCATCTCAGACACAACAGACAAATACAAATGATTCAGGACTAATATATGGAGTATGGAATCATTCAAACACTGTAGAGCAACCTGTTGAAATAAAGACACGCCTGTATGTTGTAAGAAGCTGAAACTTAAATGGGAGTTCTAACGCTATTTCATGCATTCTGAGTTATTTACACTGTTAAAGAGTTGGATTTTCATGATAAACATGACCCAAGTTTCAAAAAACAATTTGGATGAATGATTTATGTGCCAAATACACTCCTTCAGAGTTCGCATACGTTTCGGAAAGTTGTTTTCGAGCGTGGCTCTTCATGACGTCATGAAATGTGTCTTTGGTTGTGTGGGAAAGATAACCAAAGAACCCAGTGTTACATGAACATTGGATGCAGTTTGTTTTTCCGGGGCAGCAACGGAGATCGCAAGTGTGTTTGTTGGTTCCCATCATTTCAGTGAGGAAAGTTTTATAAACAAGGCCCAGTTCGACACTGGATTTGCACATCATTTGATACTGAAAGTTGTAGCAGTCCCAGTGATAAAAGATGCCAGTTATGATTCGGAACCGCAGGCAGTAAGTAAAACTGCATCAAATTTCTGTGTTTTGATGGCACACAAGTGCTCGTGACTCTTGAGCTCCGCCCACGGCATGCCTCCAGGAGCTCAGCTGTTTTCGTAGAGAGAATCGTAAAGCTATATCTTTCTTTTATAAATGATGAAACTAAATACTTTTTGGAGATAATGAAGGATGCAATACTACTCTATAGGTTCTCAAGATTAATGAGATTGGGTGAAACTGTGTTATGTCCCCTTTAAGTTTTGACTATTTCAAAATCTGAAGGAGTAATAATACTTAGTGTCTTTACTGCTATATGATGATTTTAAGATATTTAATATTTATGTGAATTCCCTTTCTCCACAGCAACTGACAAACTCTTAAACTCTCCAGGCCCAGTTTTCTTTTCCAATATTAAAATGAGTGCAACAGCCCAGTGGCCAAACATTCATGAAGCATTTTTAAGAATAAAACTCTTATTAACTGCTATTTTCTTCTTATTTCCTAACTTAAGAATAAAATTAGGAATGCTTTGTATTCCCCAAAACATTTAAGAATGTCCTTTTCTTAAGACTGTTCAAAATACAATACTGAAGAACAATTTGAATTCCTGAAAAGAGAGTTCGTAAAAATCATTGTGAATGGTCCTCTAAAGTTACATATGTATGACCTTTTATATCTTTACTGCATATGAAGAAGATTTTCACAAATCCAGCCACAGAAGTGTAACTGCTACCCCATCATACACCGATAACAAATATAAAATCTACGGAGTCTTAATACAGCTCAGTGACTTTGAAGCCAGTAACTGTTGTGGTTCTAACACAGCTTGCAACATTTCCTGATGTTGTTTCCCACTACTTGCTTTTCATCTGTCAACTATTATAAAAAAAAAAACTGAAAGGTGTATTATAAAAGAAAAAAATAAACAGAGCTCAATGGCATTTTTAGGTACAGTACAGCTTTAGCATGAATTTTAATGGCCTAAAACCGTGTACCACACTATGTCTGACTTTGTGTAAGATGCATTTAACCCACCTTTTTAAAGTTGCTCTGCTTGCTGGTGCCTTTCTCGGTGTTCTCATTATGTAGAATGTCTAGAGGCGTTTCTCGCTCCTTTAGCTTTAATGACTCAATCTCGGTCTTCAGTTCATTTAGCTGCTCCTGAAGGTGTTTGCTCTTCTCCATATACTCAACCCTGCCAAACAGGACAGACGCATTGTGTAACAAAGCTGCTCTCTTGGTCTCCATCGGTTTTAAGGCCCATTCACACCATTTATGTCCTTTTGTCACTTCCTTGTTTAGGTGTGAACAGGCATTTGTTGGATACTAAAACTACAGTTCAAAAGTTGGGGGTTGGTAAGATAAATGTTAGTCTCTTGCTCATCAAAATTCAGTAAAAACTCCTATTATATTATAAAACTCAGTAAAAACTATTACTACAATTCAAAACAACTTGTTTAATATATTTTCAAATGTAACATATCCCTGTGATATTTCCTTAATATAATTTTAATTCCTGATTCCTGTGGCAAAGCTGAATTTTCAGCATCATTACTCCAGTCTTTAGCACCACATGATCCTTCAGAAATCATTCTAATATGCTGATTTGCTGCTCAAGAAACATATTATCAATGTTGAAAACAGCTGTGTTGCTTAATATTTCTGTGGAAACCGACGCATTCTTTGCTGAACAGAAAGTTCAAAAGTAAAGCATTTGTAACATTGTGCATCTCTTTACTGCCATTTTCAATCAATTTAATGCAACCTTGCTTACTCCAACTTCCCCAAACTTTTGAACAGTAATGCATTTTATACACTGAAAATGGGCATAGATCTTTAGCAAAAAGATCTTTAGGAATATGATTAATTGGACAATCAATATTATTTAAGAACCACAGCATCTCACACTCTCATAAATCATTGTCATTGTGTTTTTTTGCTTTTCACAACATTGTAAAACTGTATTTGGCCAAACTGAAAGTGGTCATTCTAGTGGAACTGTCTAAACAAACAAGGTGTCCGTGAGTTTTAGTACTTAAAAACAAATCCCGTTACTCAGGTGAGTATCAGCAAAGAGGACAAACTCCGGCTCAGTTGATGTAACTGGTTCAAAAGGTGTGGACAGACGTGACAGAGACTGTGATCAGGATGGACTGATGCCTGAAATGGGCTGCACTCACTTCTCCTTCTCGATCTCCATGGACAGACGTTTCATGTCCGTGTCTTTGAAGTCAAAACTCAGGTTCTCCATGCTGAAGTTGAAGTTCGGGCCATCAGGAGGAAGAGCGTTGGCAGACAACGGCACAGGCTGTGCAGTGAGAGAGAGAAAGAGGAAGAGAAAAACATGATCACATAAAGATCAATGTACAAAAAATATTTAAGCAATATCACAAAAGCAAGAGTGCTGTACCAAACATCCCAGTATTAAAATTAGTGCTGTCAAATGATTAATCGCGATAAATCACATCCACAATAAAAGTTTTTGTTTACTTAATGTGTGTGTGTGTACTGTGTATATTTATATGCATATATAAACACACACGCGCATGTATATATTTAAGAAAAATGTTATGTTTAAACAATATAAATTATATGAATATAAATATATGCATGTAAATATTTTCAAAATATATACTACATGTGTGTGTGTGTGTGTGTATATACAATATATATATACATATATACATACATACACACACACACATATGGTAAAACAAAAAACTTTTATTTTGGATGTGATTAATCGTGATTAATCATGTGACAGCACTAATTATAATACTAAATATTAAAACTTGGTGCATTGGCATCTTTCTAGTGAAAGTAAATTAAATTAAATTTACTTGATATTAACTTCTAGTCAAATCATAATGTTCAAAATCAAATTAGATCACCAGATCTGTTATATTGCAATAATGCTATTATTATATGTTATGCTAATTAGACACTATTTCTTAAATTTCTAAAGGAAACCAAGTTACTTTAAAGGTACTGTATTTAACCACCTCTGAACAAAATGACTATAGGACAAAACAGATGAATTTAAACTCAACATGACATTTTACTTCTGTAACATAGCAAATGTTCAAGCGAAAGGCATTATTTTCATTTGATTATATAAGATGTTCACTAATTAGACAAAGAACGTGTATTAAGAAAGTAAAAGAGGTGACCCCAATTTTGTCACCTTTATTTCGATAGCAATTTATACAATAGAGATCAGGTTCACATAATTAAAATAAAAGAATCAATAAATCAAACTTAAACAATGAGGCAGAACCAAAACTCTGCTACAAAGCAGCTGTAGAAAGACATTTAACCGGTCAACCTGATGATCAGTATAGCGACTAGGAATTAAAGCACCTCGTATGAGCTTCAGAAAAACTGCCTTAATTTGCCTCAGGCGGGATGACTTATCTAAACAAAGTCAAGCTCCAGTTTGCCTTAGCCACTTAGTTGGATTTTGTCAAAAGACCAAAGGAAGCTTAAAAAAAAAAAAAACACTTCAAAATTCTTGGTAAGACATCAATACCCGCAGACAGAGGCAACACTTTGAAATGCCTCCTGGATTTTTAAGTGGTCGAACAGATCTAACATTAGCCACCCATAGAGAGAGTTAATGTTTGAAATGATACACTGACCTCCAATCACCCCTAACTTAAAATGTGCGGATGAGCCGCCAGTTGGATTTTCAAGAGTATCCAGAAAGCTTTAAAAGAGCGGAAGAGCTCAGCTCCCAAAGTGCTTAGGCTGATAATTAGGGAACTCGTAATAGCACTGAAATGTGGTTTCCAGGTAGAAAAATGTTCTCTCCGGGAACATTTATGTAGAAAAAAAATAAATAAAAATTCTGACCTCAATTATATCTATTATCCATATACGAGGCTTAGGACAATCCCTTAATAGTTGTCCAATTGAATCAGATATGAAGTGCACTCAGTCATCATGTGTATTCAAACCTGGTGGATATTCACAATGTATTTAATGGAGGTATTCAAGTTAACTGCAGTCTCTCGCTTGCAGTTTCCGAACCCATTTGCAATCCAATTCCAAAAAGCATTACAACCATGTCATGCAATTCCTGGGACCCTAGAGGGATACCTAACTATTTTTTAAGTTGGACAGCTTAATATGAATATAAATATTCCTTCTAGATTGCATTAAGGTGGTTATTGTGAGGCTAAAACACTCTCGAAAGTTTCCCTGGACGAGAGGGGAAAGTTTTCTTGTGAGTAGTGGAATGGTTGTCTGATGCAACTTTTGTTTAAATAAATTATCTTGACATTGACAAATGGCCAAGAGGCTAAATCAGACTAGCATAAAAACCCATAACTGTGCAGAGTTTGAAACCTTTTTCTCTTAGAGATAAAATTGGACTGGATTCGGACACCAGCCTGATTAAGAATGACAAGCGTTGATGTAACATCATCTGTGGAGATGCTCCAAAATGCCGTGGGGGAGTGTTTTGGTAAGGAATGGGTGATTACCGAATACGGCGATTTGCTGGTGATCTCGAGTAGTTTGCTTTTGGCTTTGCGCTCCGATTCTCTTGCCTCCTGCAGGTCTTGTTTCAGCTGGTCGGCCTCATTCGCCCTGAGGAGAACAGATACATGGGTTACTCACTCAAGGTTTGAACCCTTTGAAGTGGACACAGTGCTGGGATCTCCAAAGCACAAACTCAGCTGGAAATGGAAAAATGGATGCTCAGATCAGCAGAAAATTGAGACTTTCACAGGCACCCAATCAAAGAGCTATCCCAGCATGCATGCCAACAGAGTGCCACATACTAAGTAAAGGCCCAGCAGATGGGTTTGAGAAGGGCCACCAGCATATATCCAGCTGTGAGAGGAAAATCTGGGATGTCTTTTACGATGCGTGTTCACATACGGAGTTTTGAATAATACATTATAGATGTTGCTTGTTTTTATCCAATGCTTTTAATCCAAACTGATTTTTAATAGACACAAAAAACTAAATAAAAGAAATAAAAATGTATTTAAACAATCTAAATAAATAATATTAAGTGAGTGGTGATCAAAAGTCACTGCCATGCTGCTATTTTTAAGGTCTTCTAGGTGGTCGCTTGGGTTAGGCCAGATTGTAGTATTATTTATATATATATAGTATTTATTATATTTGGAATAATTTTCCATTACATTTATTTTGTGCTTTTGTCATTGTAGTCGCTTTTTAATTTGGCTTAATTTACTTTTATAAGAGTGATGCAGGACATAAATCATACTACATACAGACAGAGGAGAGAGAGGAGACGGAGAGAGAGAGAGACAGAGAGAAAAATGTAAAAACATCAGCCTTATTTCATGACTTTTTATACTTTTAAAAGTGAACAGGTTAAAGTATGATTTTATGTATTTTTACATAGAATTTTATATTTTCAGAAAATAATGAAAAATATCACCTATTTGGCTATTCAAAAGACAACAGAAGGGTTGTACAAAATGACAATCAAAAGAATAACTTTTCAAACAAATTAAATGACTTTATTAATTAAAACCATTGGTACACTAACAAATATTATTATTATTATTATTATATTATTTAAAAACTAATACGTCATTTAACACTATCACCATGTCAAGCAGCCATCTGATGAAAGAACATCCATATAAATAGGCAGAGTGTGTTTGTGTCAGAGATGTTACCTCCTTTCAGACTCTTCTGCCATCTTGAGCGCAAGCATCTCAGCCTCTAGCATCTTCTGTTCCATGAGTCTCTTCTCCTCCTCAGTGCGAATGGCTGTCACCTTTATAAAGAG
This sequence comes from Sinocyclocheilus anophthalmus, assembly GCA_018155175.1. Classification (NCBI taxonomy): domain Eukaryota; kingdom Metazoa; phylum Chordata; class Actinopteri; order Cypriniformes; family Cyprinidae; genus Sinocyclocheilus; species Sinocyclocheilus anophthalmus. Next base: position 95,004 of record JADLZN010012056.1, on the reverse strand, counting down.
TTATTCAGAGCATGATCAGTCCTCAATGCTCCTAAAGGATCTTCTATGAGCAGCTGGTGTGGGCAAATGCTCACTAACCTTAATACGCCGCATCTCCTGTTCAGCCTCGGCCGCTTTCTGAGCCAACAGCTTGGCCTCCTCCTCAGCGATTTGTGCCTTCTCCGCCAACAGATCTGCAGTCTCCTCCGAGCGTAACTGAGAACAGAGACCACACGCTTTGCACAGATGCACATCGGCCATTTGCTTCATTTGATGCCTTTGTTGATTAGCAGCATTAGATGGCAAACGTTCAGCATACTACGCCACTGCAGCATTATTAAAAATGTAAGTGATCTGAATTATTCTATATACATTTAACTTTTGCCGTTTTACTTGATTCCACACCATTTGTGTAACACCTCACAATAAACTGTTACATAAAGCTCAGTCTAACACGTTTACGTTATTTGCATCACAGAAATCGTGTCACTAGGTCTTTTCTTCCCATATATATATCTCTCAAAACATATCTACTTTTGGGAAGGAAAGTGAAAAAACCTCAAATATTTGAGAGCGCGTGCGAGAAAGAGAAAAAGGACTGGCAAGGATGTGAAACTCTGATTAAAAATAATGAGACCTCTGTTAGTCAGAGCTCTGCCAGAAGATTATTTGAATTAGCATTATGCTGAGCACAGAGGGTGAACTATAAGGAGAAATGCATATATCAGTTGTACTTACACTTATATCAGTTTAAAAGTCGAATCTTTTTTTGATTGCAAGAGCCAAAACACCCTAAGAATGTGCACTAAATACTGAGTCTTTAAATACCATGTGAAAGTGAAGAGATAAAACATAAATACAGCCTTAGAAATATTATTATATGCAATAATAATGTAAGTTTAGTAATATTTAGGTCAATTGGATTGCAATAAATTTGACAGTGATTTTTTTTAATTTTTATATTACTTGTTACTGATCGTTAGGATTTATTTATAATGATAATTTTATTTGCTCTTTTTATTATTATCATTATTATTATACTAGTACTTTTGACATTCCTAGATGCTGTGGCAGGTTAATTGTGATTGGCTGATCAGTGATAATTAAAATATGTTACTACTAAGACTACTAAGTATAGATACCTGTGTGCTCTAGCAAGCACTGAAGCGTATAGGCTAAGTATATTTAGGGTAGGTGACATTTTAGTTTCTCACCAGTGCTTCATTGGCCATGTGAGCTTCATCCTGTAACTGAATCAGTCTCCTCTCCAGATCATCACGAGCTCTTTCTGCATCCTCACGCAACTGTTTCTCCCTCTCCAGCCTCCGACGCTCCATCTACATAGAGGTGCAAAAAGCTCATCCATATTTCACCACTGCTGAATGGGTTTAGTGGATCGCAAATCCAGCACCTGGTTAAAGGTGCCTAGAGGTGCAACAGGAAAATCAATGCATATGGTGACCATGAAGACTTAAGATTTACTAGAGAGGGAGGGAAGATTTGCCTGACACTTCTCAAGCTCTCCAAAGCAAAGTGATAATTTCCCAAAACTGCAATAATTTATTGGAATATGTCTATATACATAAACTACTGTTGTCCCCCTCCCAGAAAGGAAGAATCAAGCTGATCAAAATTGACAGTAAAGACTTTTACTTTGTAATAAAAGATATATTTTCTAAATAAATGTTGTTCTTTTGAACTTTCTATTCTTCAAAGAAACCTGAAAAATTGTCCTCACCGGTGTTCCCACAAACACATTAATCAGTCCCCTGTTTTTGATAATAATAAAAAAAAAGGTTTCTTGAGCACCAAAGCAGCAATCCCGAATAATTCCTGAAGGAAATGGCTGCTGAAAATTCAGTTTTGACATCACAGATAAATAGATTAAATATATTCAAATAGAAATTTTCATAATAGATTCAAAATAATTGTCACCACATACGTAGCCTGTCGCAATAATCAATATATCGACTTATCGCGCAATACATGTACATGACCTCAATCATTTTTGGTGACGCAATATATCGCCCACTATATTTACTTAAAAATTAATGTCACCATGTTTTGTACATTCCACTTGTGCCTGTGTCTTTTGCAGCTTCTCGTACATAGTGTGGTGTAGTTATGAGGTGCTAGTTCAAATTTTAAAAAAATGCTTCTACAAAAAAAAAAAAAAAAAAAGTTTCATCTGCAGATATAGTCTTGTTTAGGGATCTGTGCCTTTGTGCATACTGACATCTGACTGCTAAGTAGTGATTGTTTTTTAGCAATATTGTGCACCCTTAATTTACAGAGAAAAGAAGGTCAGGTAAAATCTGTAGATTGAAAAATCTCCATACAAGTTCTTTGTGCATTTTTCTTTTTTTCTACTTTGCACTTTTTGTTAGAAAATGTTTATTTACTATTTATTCAGGTTTTTTAAGGTATCTAATATTTTGATAATTAATTTCCATGATCTAAATATTCTTAAAAATGTCATTTGGAAGCGTGTAGGCCTTCTTGCATTATTGTGCTGTTACATTATGATTATATATATTCAGTGGTATAAAATGGTCTTTAAAATGACAATAATATCGCTTATCGCAATTATTTCTAGGGCAATATATCGCACAACAAAAAGCTCTTATCGTGACAGGCCTACACAATTGTACTGTTTTTACTGTCATTTTGATCAAAAAAAAAGTTCTGTCTTGGTAAGCATGAGACCACAAAAAAAACGTACCGACCCCAAACTTCTGAACGGCAATACAGTGCGTGTCACTTAATAAAGAACCATCACGGCTTTGAAAAATTAATATGGATGCTTGTTTTCTACTATATTGAACATTTTGTCATCTAGAACTGGCTACATTGCCAGAGAAAAAAATAATCAGTTATTATACATTTATTTTCTCTTTTTGTGTTCTCTTCTTATCTTTATTGCTTTATTATTTTTTTTATATATTTCTCTACTTGCATTTTTTTATTCTTTCTTTTCAACTTTGTTTGCGTTTCTTTTCCTTTGATCCTGTAAGGCAAGATCTAACTGAAAAACAGAGCCCAGAAACAGTTTGTTTACATTTATTTGTTTAGCATAAACGATAATCTCTCTCTCTGATGCTGTTAATCCAAAATCATTCCTGACCTGTTTGCGAGCTTTCTCTTCTCTAGCCTGCATCTTCATCTGCTGGACTTCCAGCGAATCAACTCTGCGTCTCCTCATGAAGAGATCATGGTTCCCGATGCACAGCTGAAGAATCTTCAAACGCATGAAAATTGCTTCAAAAATGTATTTGCCCTTCACAAAAACTGAAAATTTAGTCAGTCAATCAGTCATCCTCATGTCATTCTTTACCTGTATGACTTTTTAATGACTGAAAATTCAGTCCGTGTCTCACAAATGCCATGACATATACAGTGGGTACGGAAAGTATTCAGACCCCCTTAAATTTCACTCTTTGTTATATTGCAGCCATTTGCTAAAATTTTTTTAAGTTATTTTTTTTTCCTCATTAACACAGCACCATATTGACAGAAAAACACAGAATTTGTTGACATTTTTGCAGATTAATAAAAAAAGAAAAACTGAAATATCACATGGTCCTAAGTATTCAGACACCTTTGCTGTGGACTCTCATATAGTTAACTCCGTGCGGTCCATTTCTTCTGATCATCCTTGAGATGGTTCTATACCTTCATTTGAGTCCAGCTGTGTTTTGATTATACTGATTGGACTTGATTTTGAAAGCCACACACCTGTCTATATAAGCTCACAGTGCATGTCAGAGCAAATGAGATCATGAGGTCAAAGGAACTGCCTGAGAGCTCAGAGACAGAATTGTGGCAAGGTACAGGTCTGGCCAAGGTTACAAAAAATTTCTGGTGCACTTAAGTTTCCTAAGAGCACAGTGGCCTCCATAATCCTTAAATGGAAGACGTTTTGGACGACCATAACCCTTCCTAGAGCTGGCCGTCTGGTAAAACTGAGCTATCGGGGGAGAAGAGAATTTGTGAGAGAGGTAAAGAAGAACCCAAAATCACTGTGGCTGAGCTCCAGAGATGCAGTCGGGAGATGGGAGAAAGTTGTTGAAAGTCAACCATCACTGCAGCCCTCACCAGTCGGGGCTTTATGGCAGAGTGGCCCTCCTCAGGAAGCCTCTCCTCAGTGCAAGACACATGAAAGCCCACATGGAGTTTGCTAAAAAACACCTGAAGGACTCCAAGATGGTGAGAAATAAGATTCTCTGGTCTGATGAGACCAAGATAGAACTGTTTGGCCTTAATTCTAAGCGGTATGTGTGGAAACCAGGCACTGCTCATCACCTGTCTAATACAGTCCCCACAGTGAAGCATGGTGGTGGCAGCATCATGCTGTGGGGGTTTTTTCAGCTGCAGGGACAGGACGACTGTTGCAATCGAGGGAAAGATGAATGCGGCCAAGTACAGGGATATCCTGGACGAAAACCTTCTCCAGAGTGCTCAGGACCTCAGACTGGGCCGAATGTTTACCTTCCAACAAGACAATGACCCTAAGCACACAGCTAAAATAACGAAGGAGTGGCTTCACAACAACTCCGTGACTGTTCTTGAATGGCCCAGCCAGAGCCCTGACTTAACCCAATTGAGCATCTCTGGAGAGACCTAAGAATGGTTGTCCACCAACGTTTACCATCTAACCTTACAGAACTGGAGAGGATCTGCAAGGAGGAATGGTAGAGGATCCCCAAATCAAGGTGTGAAAACTTGTTGCATCTTTCCCAAAAAGACTCATGGCTGTATTAGATCAAAAGGGTGCTTCTACTAAATACTGAGCAAAGGGTCTGAATACTTAGGACTATGTGATATTTCGGTTTCTCTTTTTTAATAAATCTGCAAAAATGTCAACAATTCTGTGTTTTTCTGTCAATATGGGGTGCTGTGTGTACATTAATGAGGAAAAAAAATTAACTTAAATGATTTTAGCAAATGGCTGCAATATAACAAAGAGTGAAAAATTTAAGTTTCCGTACCCACTGTATATTAGTCATAGGTTGAAGGGACCATTTTATGATGGATTTATATGGCCATTCTTTGGAGAAGAGCACTCTAGACAATCAGCTAAATTTCTATTTTTGTTTTTCACAGCATACATAGAATCATACTGGTTTGGATCAACATGAGGGCGAGTAAATGAGAACAATTTTTAATTCTGGGTACCTTTAACAAATGACAGCATCTCTTGATTAATGGCATAAAGATTTTTTAAAACCTACAATCTTCTGGCAAACAGCCCAGATCTTAAACCACCATATCACACCACAGTGGGTTTGTTTAGATCAAATTGAAATTGATCACTGCATTACATCACATCAAAAAAATACTCACCAGTTTATTGACTCTGAGCTTCGAGGAGTTGAATTTGAAGACATCGGCCCTCTTATCCAAGGGTTTAATAGCAAACTGAAGACACAGTGACAGAAATGAGTGCGCCAACAACATTACTACACTTGGTGTAGAGCAGATTGTGTAAAAATATGAATCGTTCATAAAATGAGTACCTCTTTATCACTGTACGAGATGTTTCTGATCTCATTCCAGGGAAAAGAGATTTTGGGCGTTAGTTTGTTACTCGGGTCATAAATGTGGAGGCCCAAAGCGTCAACACCCAGCAGTAAGCTGGTTCCCTTTTTATTCTTGAAAAATAAAAACATTAAAAAGACCTTCAGTCCAATTTATTTAACCATCATGACCACACTGCAATGGCTATTCAGAGTGAAACGTAAGTCACACCCCTGGCAAAAGTAATATTTCAAACAAAAAGGCAGAAATAAATAAGTTTCAAGCAGGGTGGACACCGAAGGAAGTGTGAGATGATTTAAGCTATAGGTGACTAGGTCACCAATAATAAAAGTTAGATTAGTATGTAAAATAATAACGATATACAATAATAAATGCGTTTTGCTGTCCGTAGTTCTAGCTCAGATTGTTACTGCCGTACAGTAGCAGAGGCATTTCTTACCCTAATGGAAAAGTAATTGACCCCATACATCTCCAGATCCTGCGCTATTTTTAAATACTCCATCTCAGCTTCATCTCTGCATCACACAATAAACAAAAACGTGGGAGGGAGGAAAGGAGGGAGACAGAACGGAAGAAATGGAGAGAGAGAATAAATTAGATACAAAATAAAATCTATTCCACCGCAGGACTTTAATGAGACTCGACTAACTTGGAGTGCAGAAACTAGAGGTCACACAGCATGTCTTACAGTAACTGATTGTGGCAATGAACACAAACACACACATACTCACCAATTAAAAATATCATGCTAAAAACAACTAGATTTTTAGTACCACCTTCATGTTCTTGCGAGTCTGCATGCAGCTTGCCTTGTCAAACTGTGCTTACAGAAACAGCCAGTATTTCAAAGCTGATCTACATTTAAAACTTATTTTTAAACATGCCATCTAAAAACATCAGTCTACATCTATACATCTATCAACAGCCAAATGATTTAACAAATAAAATAGAAAATAAAAATCTAAGAAAATATATTTTTTTTAAAATAAATAATGAAAAATAACATGTATTTTGTTAAATATTAAAATAAACAATTAAAATGAGTAAATATAAAAATTTAAAATAAACAAACAACAGATGAAAGATAAGAACTGTTCTGTGTGAAGGGTACCATAAGACCACCTTGGACCTTATACGATATTAAAACAATAAATGAAAAAAAAAAAAAAAAGTGAAAAAAAACTAAATAAAAAGTACAGTGGAATAGCTCAACTTAAATAAACAAATAATGAAAAAAAAATTGTAAAACAAATTTATAAAAACAATAAATAAATAACAATTATAAAAATAAATATAAAAATACATTCTATGTGAACGACCCCACAGCAATGTAAACTATAGAAATTATAATTTTTTTCATATCATTAATTCAATTTAAAATGTATCAATTGATACCTCCAATTTGCTAATTTTCTAAAAAGAATGAAAGAAGTTACTCATTTCACATGTGAAAAAAGTTAGTCAATTATAAATGAAGTAATTTACATAATATATATTTACATAGTTATATAATATCTACAAGTCCTAAAGATACAATAGCTAAATGGCCTGGAGGACTGAAAATGGCACATGAAGCCATATTACAACTGCTTTAGTACAAAAAACCTTGACAAACACTGGACTTAAAAAAATAAAAGCAATAAAATGCTATGGTGTGATATCAAATTGGGTGTATGTATAAAAGAGAAAGATAAAGATGTGCAGACTGTGTATTTGTGTGTTTTATGAATACACACTGGAGAGCTGTCCCATGTACGGAGAAGGTGTGAAATAAGAAAGTGCCCTACATGCATCTAAATAGGCTCCGAAGCAACGCAGCAAGTCAGTTTCATCATCACAGTAGACCAAGTTGGGCTTTTTTTGAGCAAGGTTATGCCCGGTTTTGGATAAAGAAGTTTTTCCATTTTGTGAGTGTCTTGACTTTGAGTGAAGCAACACTTGTGCAACACTGTGCGTTTATAGCATTGCAGAGCCAGACTGTTGACTAAGTCTGGTCAATTTTGCAGCCGATTCTGACCAACATGCAAAGCATCCAGCACAGTTTGTTTGTTGCACTTGATTGAAGACTGATTTGAGAAGGTGTTTGCCATTTCTGTGTGCAACATGAGTTGTGGAAAAAAACGCTGTCAAGCTGTCTGGGACTGAGACTAGAGGGTACAATACCTGGTTCTGCCCCTGTGCTCAGCGTAGCAGACCGTGATTCTCTCCTCCCACATCTCTGCAGTCATCTGGTACAGATTAATAACCTGCAAAGGAGAAAGACACATGAAGATCAGTCGTCAACTTGAATAATGTCTTTAACGGTCTCATCTGGGCGTTTTCATAACAGAGCTCTTGGTGCGCACCAGACTCTGTTTAACATCCAGTATTCTTTTTTTTTGTTGGGAAGGAAAGTTCTGTTTCCATCTAAAAAAAAAAAAAAAAGGGACGTGAACAACTGTTCATGACATACACTACCATTTCAAAAGACTTTTTTGAAAGAAAAACTTTTGTTCAGCAAAGATGCCTTAAATTTATCAAAAGTGACAGTAAAACATCTCATATAACAATTATTTTTAAAAAAATCATCATTATTGGAAAATTATAATGATTTATATATATATTTTTTAAATTCTGTTCTTTTGAGCTTTATATTCATCAAAGCATCCTGAAAAAAGATATCAGTTTCCACAAAAATATTAAGAAGCACAAGCTCCAACATTAATATAATTTTACAAATGTTTTTGAGCACCATATCAGCATATTAGAATAATTCTGAAGGATCATGTGACACTGAAGTAATGGCTGCTAAAAATTCAGATTTGCCATCACAGGAATAAATGTGTGTTAAAATCTATTAAACTGGAAATTGTTATTTTAAATTGTAATAACATTTCACAATATTACATTTCACTGTATTTTGATCAAATATGTGGCCCCGGACCACAAAACCAGTCATAAGGGTCAATTTTTTTTAAATTTAGATTTATACATCTGAAATCTGAATAAATTAAGCTTTCCATTGATGTATGGTTTGTTATGAAAAGACAATATTTGGCTGAGATACAACTATTTGAAAATCTGGAATCTAAGAGTGCAAAAAAATCTAAATACTGAGAAAATCGCCTTTAAAGTTGTCCAAATTAAGTTCTTAGAAATGCATATTACTAATCAAAAATTAAGTTGATATATGTACGGTAAGAAATTTACAAAATATCTTCATGGAACATGATCTTTACTTAATACCCTAATGATTTTTGGCATAAAAGAAAAATGGATAATTTTGACCCATACAATGTATTTTTGGCTATTGCTATAAAGATATCCGTGCGACTTAAGACTGGTTTTGTGCTCCAGGCTCACATACATTCTACATGCCATATTTTTGGCATATAATTACAATGCATTTATTATAGTGAATGGTCCCCACAGATATTACCTTTAAGAAATAGCTCACATTCTTTGCATCATTTGCAACATTTGTGGGCCAGATAGTGTTGTGTTGAGTTGAGTTGAGTTCTGGACTGGTGGTGAAAGTTTTTCTTCTCCTGAGACACTTTAGCTAAGGTGCTAAATGGCTGCTGCTAGTATTTATTTTGGTAAACATTGATTTCACAAATATTTTGAGCAAAATAAAAATGTATATCAGGGGCGGAATGGAAATCGGATTTCAGAACGATCAACCAAACCAAGAGTTAAACAGCGTAAAAACAGTTAACACAATGGCTAATAGAGCTGAAGGACATTTTCTAATTAAGTGGGACTATTTAAATCCTTCAGACGATTTTGAATGCCAGTGGAGTAAACAAACGCTCTTTCTCAGTGCTTACTGACATGAGAGTGAATGCTTCCAGCCGAGAGCTTTCACTACATCTAACGCCCTACGGGAAGCCCGCCGAAGCCTTACAGGCTCGTTACAGAGCCCTGCGAACATAATCAGCATAATTAGCATGAAGCGCCCATCTCAACATCACACTCACTCTCTTTGGTAGCAGCTCCTCTTGGGACAGGAAGCCCGGCTTGTGGACATTAGGGTCATAATCACCATACTGCAAAAACAAGATGAGAAATCAAAATGAGCTCAAATTATGAATACTGAGGGGGGGGTTGGGGGTTGGACTCACACAGTCATAAAGAAACAGCCATTATATTCACCTGCTCTCACTTAAAGTGAATTGAGTAATACGCCATTGCGTAAAACAAAAGCGCTTACAAATCAAAATAAGATGAAATACAGCTGTGAGTTTTTATGAGAGGCATTATGGCTAAGATAAGTAGAGAGTAAAAAAGGTGCTGCTGAGAGAGATAATTGCACGATCACATTTCACTTTTGGTTGCCGAACATTCGGTGCATCCCTAGTGATGGCAAACCTGAATATTCAACAGTCATTACTCCAGTCTTCAGGCTCACAATCCATCTGAAATGTTCTAGAATGTGTTGTTTATTGTATCAATATTGTGGAAACTGAAGTTCAAAAGAAAAGCATTCGTTTGAAATAGAAATATTTTGTAACACTGTAAAAGTCTTTACTGCTACTTTCGATCAATTTTATGCATCCTTGTATAAAAAAAAGAAAGTATTAATTTCTTTAAAAATATATCTTACTGGCCTCAATTTTGTGTACATCCATGTCCCATTCTGGTACCCACACAAATATACAAATTGAAACAGGTTTTCTTTGTCTTTTTTTTGTTGCCAGTCTTAAATCAGAGTTGAGAGAGTGGCTATAACACATATCACACCAATCTTACACAAAAACATTAATTAAATGTTATGGTTATACTTTTGAAATGGTCTGAAATTGACGTAAATGTATTTACTGTCTATATGTTTGTTTATAAACACTGAGGAAATTGTCTGTGGTAATCAACACCACACCACAGATGCAGTAGATAAAAATAGCTGAGAATACTCCTGTAAGGCAAGGCATATGAATGTCACTATTCCAAAATAAACAGCATTACAGATTGTGGACTGCTGGCAGGAACTGAAGAACAAGCAGACATGCAGAATCAGAAAGGCAAGACAACAATACTCCATCAGTGTCACGCTGGCTTGTCATTTTGAGCTCTACGGACAGATTCACGCTGCCCGGCTGTGATGAGACTAGCATGTGAAAGCATCCCAATTTGAAAGTGTATGTGTGAATGGTTGCTGTCTAAAGCTTCGCTCCTGCATTAAGAACAAGTTTTCACAATAAGGGAGAAACTCAGCCTCTCCTCTCTGTGTGACCTTCTCAGCCACTGTTTTATTTCTTACTTGTGTATATCTGCCTATGCCTCTTTTTTGATTATTCCTCTCTTTATATCTCCTCGTTCGATTTCCTCATGCCTTCTTTTAACTTCCTGTCTTTTAGAATAACTCCAAACCTGCACCTGGTGGTGGAGACAGAAATCTGTCATGCAGCTACACACATGTAAATCAGATAAATGTTTGTGGATACGCTGCATTCAAAGCCAAATAATTGCATATCTGTAACTGCACATCAATTGAAATCATAGTAATGGACCAAGTAGCGTTTGGCAGAATGAACAAATTACAATACAAGATACTTTGGTTTCCCAAAGCTGCTGTAAAAAGGCTTGAGAAGCCATCAAATGACTTTAGCACACCAGCACAAGGCTCAAACACCAGCTAAACAAACTGCATTGCCATGTGAAGCTTACAAATTGCTTTAACAAAGCAAACAAAAGCTTGAGCTGACTCCCATCCAGTTTTTAGAGCCATCTAGTGTTGCTCCGTGTCTGATATGAGTCAGAGAGAAACGGAGAGCGATTCCTAAATTGGCACAAGGTGAGCTGTGTGCAGTTAGCCAAGGCTTTTGGATAAATGGCATGTTCTTGTTGCCCCTGAGCTGTCAATCAAACAGACACCTGCTTAATAAAATGTGCTTCTTCCGGTGGGAAGAGTGTAATGGGATAGATGCCGACCTTGAAGGACATCCATAGGAGGTTAAGGTTTAGCTCTGACACCTTTCTGTGTGTCTATAAAAGAAAGAAGGGTTTAAAAAAACAGATGTGTTAAAGCACTGACCTTAGCGTGGATGGCATAAGAGGCTAATAGCACTGAAGCCTCGGGTGGACAGTATATCTCCTCCTCTAAAATACTCGTCTTCACCTGCGGGATATCAGAAGAGAGGAGAGCAAGATTAACAGTATTTCATTATTATTATTGCTACATATTTAGGGGAATGTGTTACCAAGAATTTTATGCAATGTCATCATGATAAATTACAGTGATATTTGCCAGGATCTTGCTAAAGGGCACAATGGTGGTAGTTACAATGATGGTAGGATCTTTCCTTCACAGTGTTTGAATCTGCATTCTTTTGGTTACTTGCCCAGATATATAAGTACTATTAACTACTACAATTACGATTGATTACGTCTTTAATTGATTTTTCCGTACATTTCTGCCATATGTACAATAACTGACCGTCACCACTGATAAGCTACCACTAAATATTGTAGAAACTTAATTTGCTGTAAAGTTGCTTTGCAACGATTTTGTATCGTGAACAGTGCTACACAAATAAACTTGAATTGAATACTAGCAAAAGATAATATTAGAGACAGCATGTTAAACACTTTTTTTTATGGCAAAGCTGATTACTCCAGTCTTCAGTGTCACATGAACCTTCAGAAATAATTCTAATATGTTGATTTAATGCTTAAAAAACATTTAATTTCTTACAATCTGCTCAAGTAGTGTGCTTCAATAGGTTGTGGAAACTATGACACACTTTTCCCAGGATTTTTGGATGAATACAAAGCTTAAAATAAAATAGTTTATTTGAAATAGAAATCTATTGTAACACTAAAAATGCATGTAATTTTTTATCAGTTTAATCACTTGAATAAAATTATTAATTTCCTTAAAAATAATAAATACAGCAAACCATAGGTTATTTTCAATTTATGCATCCAAGCATAAAATTTAAAATACAAATAAATTGGTAAATTTAGCTAGATGCTAACTATTACATGGAAACAGAACATGTAATAAGACCAAGTAGTCTTTGATATCAAAATAAAAATTATGATGTGCTACTTACTGTACAGTAGTTTTAGTATGCAAACCACAATGTCAGAAACAGATCTCTAACTAGTTAAACATCTATAGTCAGGGTCTAAAGAATTTTAATGCTTTATAGTGAACTAGATATTTTATTGAGTACTTTCTGAAAAGACAGAACAAACAAGACGTTTTTTGATTTTTATTTTTTTTAAGCTATCCTAGTCACGACAATCCATTAGTAAGCCGGCAGATGTTGTCACCTTCCAGCTCTATGGACTGCAAAGCCTAGACGTCATTTATGGCTGCAAATACAAAGCAAAGGCAGAATATTTCAGGGTCAGTTTTAAGAACTCTAGAAGCAGCAGATGGCTCACAGGTTACACATTCACTGTTGCGCGGCTGTTGAGTTGAATTCCAAGTGGGTCTGTAGGGAGAAAACAGGCGCCCTGGCAAAGGACTGCTCCTAGTGCAGACTCCTAAGCCTGGCAGAAATCACTGCAAAACTTTGGCGATATTTTCTAAATGTCGATAAAATATTGGGAAATGACGGCGTTTCCATTAACCAATGTTATGCGGCTAAAACGTAACCTTTTGCCTCTCGCGATAAGTCATGGCAACGGATTTTGGCTATATTTATTCAAAGGAGGTTTACGCGTGTATCTTTACAGAAGCAGCACAGAGATCCGCTTCAGAAACGTGCATGACGCGGCTGGAATAAACCATAGACTGTATAAAAACAAACACAAGCATTGAGTGGCCGCAATCAGCTTCAGTGACCGTATCAGAGCCACACTGCACCGCAGACGTGTGCAGTGTAAATTGTCTAAGTATTAATAGTAGGGAAAGCCCCTTATACTGGAGCGTGGCCACTTATGAAGTGTTTCTTGGAGGTTATAGTACACTGAAGAACGATCATATGACTTTTTACATACGCCATGTGACCTGTAAATGCGAAAAAGCCGTTTCCATTGCGGTTTTGTGAATTAATCCTTTTTAAAACCACCTCATGCGAGCGTAAAAACTTTTTTGCGATATATGGGCGTTTTTGCGAAATTGGCGCGTTTCCATTAGGCGTATTTTCAATTCGCAATTTCAATTTGCACAATTTGAAGGGTAATGGAAACGCACCTACTGTAATTTGTGTGTCCATCATCTAGACTCGAATGCATGCATGAATAAATAAAACTTATTCCATTTCCTGGACCTAGCAATGCTTGTAAACCAGAAAAATAAAGTTCTCAGTAGGTTTAAGACTTCAGCATCTGAGCTATAATAAAATACTGTTGTAAATAAGAAACATGTGGTTAAAAGGTTGCATGGATGCTAACCTGTTAATAAAATAATAAAAACATCAAATGTAGACATAAAAAAAGCCACATTCAAGGCTGTATTATCTACAAAATGTTTGAACGGAGTATGCACATTAAGCAGTCAAGCTGAACTAATTCCAGAAACCTGTGGAAAAGAAAAGGAAAAAGAACTTCAATGCAGCTGCCTTGCAAGCACTGTAACAACTAATTGATAGACTTATGAATGAATCAAAGCATCAAATTAATTCCTGACTTCATGCTTCATCAAAAGAGAAAATTAATAAAGGATGGAGGGATAGACCCCTGACCTTTATGAACAAAAGAAGTGGTTAACAAAACAAAAGGTTGTTTATGTACACAACTTATAAATGCTTGTTCACACTGAAAGGTTAGTATTTAATTGTTAACAATGAACCAGTGCCAAATTACGAGTAAAATATCGCTGTCTTGCCAAATGAGCTGTTGCTAAAAGCACAACCACACGGGAGACGGCTGGTCACTGTGCCGACCATTAACTGCTTGGCAAAAAGAAAAAGGATCTCATTTAATGATAACGAGAACATAGAAGCCAAAAAAAGTTTAATGACAGGGCTACAATTAGCACAAGGTCAAACTCATTAAAAACCAATAACAAAACAACCAAATACTCATCGATAAATGAATAGTTTGCTCAAATTACGTTTTAGGTCTGCATGACGTTCTTCAATTATTACAATAATAAACAGACTACCGTTTAAAATTGAGGTCATAAGAATATTTTTTTTTTTAAGAAATTCACACTATTATTCAGCAAGGATGCATTAAAATGCATCAAAAGTGAGAAGACAGACATTTATAATCTTACAAACTTTCTATTTCAAATAAATGTTGTTCTTTCGAACTTTCTATTCAAAGATTCCTGACAAATTTTTAAATCAAGGTTTCCACAAAAAAAATAAAAATATTACACAGCACAACTGTTTTCACCATAATAATAAATGGTTTCCGAGCAGCAAATTAGAATCAGATCATGTGACACTGAAGACTGAAATGATGGCTGCTGAAAATTAAATTTAAAATGTTAAAAAGACAAGTTATTAGTTACAATATAGACACTTTAAATTGTGATAATATTTAACAATAACAGATTTTACTGTATTTTGACCAAATAAATGCAGCCTTGAGCATCAGAGAATTCTTTAAAAAATATATATATATTTTTTAAAAACGCGCTGACCCTAAAATGTACTAAACGATAGTGTATCAGTGTGATTGTGAATATAGAGCATGAGTCACGTATACTTCTTTTATGACATTTATGGTATTTTGTAAAAGCATGCATAATACACATAACCCTGTCATCGTGATAAAGGCTAACATTCTATGCCGTTTTATTCTATTATACTCTTTTCATTTTGTATCTTCACACTCCCCATTCACCTTTGTTATACTGAAGAGAGTGATCATTTTGTGTTCCATGAATGCAAGAAAGTGGAACGACATGTGTAGGCTAAATAATGACAATTTTCATTTCCAGGTAAACCACCCCTGTTAAGACTTGCTTCCCAGGCATCTCTTTCAAATATAAAAAAAAAATCATCATCCTTGCTCTTTTATCCGTCACCCGACTATCAGTCTGAAAACAGTCACAAAAGTAGCATGCAATGAGTCAATAACTGGTCAAAAAGGTTCTGGCTATTACGGTCGTCTTTTCAATCTGCTTTACAAATGATGTGACAGCACTTTAAGAGCGCAGTCTGGGAAGGGTGGCCGTTTCTGATAAGAGCCCATCCAGGCAAGCGTTTTTAAACAGGATCTGCACATCCAAACACGTGGCTCTATCCCAAGCCTACATATGAGCAGAGGGCAGAGCCTAAGAGAGAACAGACTCACCGTTCTCCAATCTCTTCCCAGAATTCATTAGCATCTTTTGAGAATTCATTACATTTGTTTTCAGAGTGCATTGCCATTCTGAAGCGGCGCGGGTCTACCTCCCATTACGAGGTGGAGATAAGCTACTTACGTTCTCTGAGAATGTTCATATCTTCATCTTGTGCCCTTTACAATGCATTAAATCTACCGGATTGATACAAGCACTGTAAAGTGAAGGGCAAATTGCCATAACTTACCATTAGATACAAATGTTGTCGCAACATTGTTGGTAAAACTGTACTGAAAGTTAATGCATGCAAAACAGGTGCTTATTTACCTCCCATGCCGAGCAACCAGGTCGCGCAATGAAATGATTGATAATGTGCTCATAATCAAGGTGTTCTTGCTTAATGATTTCTGATCGCTCCGAATGAATCTTGGCAGGAAGCCGTATTAAGGTGGGAGGTGTTCCCCAGGGCTTATAGAATCAGAGACCGGAGCCCTGATGTGAAGCACAACGATTCCACATGGCTGAACACAATCACACCAAGCAATGAAAGAGAGCACTGAACCCGCAGACAGCACAGCCCACAAACCTCTCTCACACAGAACTGCACCGAGAAACCAAATACAGGAGAGCTCAGTTCTGCAGCCAAGCCTTTTGAAATGAAATGGCTTCCGAGTTTGGGTCACTGACACATCATCACCTGCTCTGGTGTACAAACAATACTTACAGCCCAGCTAGATTAATTATGTACAACACTATGCAGATATCAAAACAATTTTCTGTGCATCGATTTTCTGCTCTTGCTTTTGGATCGTGAATGGGTTAGGAGTTAAGCTTGCAACACAAAGTTAGCAGAATTAAATCACAAACCGGTTATTATTGTTAAGGAAAACCAAAAAAATTAATCTAAATGAAAACAGTTTCATCATAACTGGGAAAAACTGAAACTAAACTACTTTCATGACTCCAAAACTAACCTAAAATAAAAATTTTAGCTTTTATATATAATATATAGTAATAATATACATACATATCTATACATACATATACATACTACATACACATACACACACACTACATACACCTTGACACACATCATATACACACATACATATCCACATACATATCACACGCACACTCACACGCACGCACGCAGCCGCACGCACGCAGCGTACACGCATACACATGCATATATATATAGAAGACTATATACAACATATGCATATTAAACATGATATTAAAAAATACCACTAAATATCAATAGCACTGGACTAGGGCTGCACGATAAATCACATGCAATATTTAACACGCATCTTATCAGTAAAGCCGGTTCTGTAATCATCTGTAAATCTCCATCACGTGCGTGCTTTCACATTGACCAGCATTAACTACTCTGGGCCGTTGCTGATTACAGAACCGGCTTTCTGACAAGATGCGCGTTCAATATCGCATGCGATTTATCGTGCAGCCCTAAACGATTTATTACATATTAAATCAACTCTAAAATAAACTAAATGATAATGTGAAACCTAAAATTTAACAAGACAAATTACAAATAAAATAAATATAAAAACTAAATTAAATATTCTGGGCCACATACACTGCAAGTTTTGGGAGTGACAACTAAATTTAAATCTTTGTTTACAAAGGCATATATGAGTACAACAAAAGCACTCAAATCTGCCCCATAAACAATCATACTGAGAAGATTTTATGACCCTTCTGCAATAAGGTGCATTATAATATCCCTGACGCAGACTGATTTTCATCTAAACTGATATACACACACACACACACACACACACACACACAATGATGAATAACAAAGAAAGCCACGATAAGCCAGCAGAGCTGACATCCATCTTGAAATTCGGAAAAGTCACCAAGTTACATCCCAGGACATAAACAGCATGATTTCGGTTATGAAAAATTGCTCTGGGGTGTTTGATTAAGAATGGATGTTAATTCGAGGAAATTTGCTGAAGCCATGCACACGTGTGTTTGAGTCACCTCTTTTTCCATCATTTCCTGTCCTCTCTCTATCCTCCTATTAAAAATTCCAATTAATTTGAGCTGTAGTCCAGCTAAACCCACCTGAGCCAATGACTCACCTGCAGGAAGAAGAGGTGCTGTGTTATGTCTTGCACCAGCTCATCTTCAACATTCTCTGGGTAAAACTTGGCCAGGAAATGAAACACTATGGGCTCTTCTTTGGGCATATCATGATCCAAAACCTATAACAAAGAGAAGTCATGACAAATGTTGTGCTGTGCCTTGTATACTTTATATACCACTGACAATAAATTACTAAAAAAAATAATAAATACCAAGAGACTGCCACAATGTTGGACATGATAAAAATGATAATACCATGTCCTAAAGTAGTACTATAGCATTCTTTGAAGAACATGGTGCATGAATAAGTGCAAGCCTTCAATATCATCATATTGCCATGGTAATACCACAGTCATTTTTTGAGAGGGTAATGAGTTTGGTTTTCATGACAGCCTGTTTGTATTTATACTACCTTTCAAAGGTTTGGGCTCATTAAGATGTTTTTAAAAGTAGTCTTTTATGCTCACCAAGGATGCATTTAGTTGATCAAAATACAGTAAAAACAGTAATATTGTGAAATATTATTACAATTTAAATATATTTTAAAATGTAATTTATTCCAGTGATAGCAAAGCTAAATTTTCAGCATCACTACTCCAGTCTTCAGAAATCATTCTAATATGCTGAATTGGTGCTCAAGAAACATTTCTTATTATTAAAGTTGAAAACAGCTGGGCTGTTTAATAGTTTTTTTCTGGAAACGGTGGTCATTTTTTTCCCCCCAAAAGTCTTGATACAAAGTTGAAAACAGCATTTATTTGAAACTGAAATTTAAGTTTTCAATCATGTAAAACACTTTTTTATCATCACTTTATCAATTGAATGCATCCTTGCTTAATAAAAGTATAAAAAATCATCTTACTGACCTTTTCTGAAAGGTAATGCATATCATTACACAATACAATTTAATATGATCTATCAAAAATATTTTAAAAAGCTTATTTAAAAGCTTATACATGATAAAGAAATAATGTTTCCAAATCATTTCCTCGAGCATTTATCAGACTGACACTACTTTGAAAGCGCAAGAAAGTTTAAGATGAGCATTTTACCTTCTTGTCCATTTTCAGCCATGCCACAGTGTCTTTGACGTCATAGCGCAGACCAAAAAACCAGGTCTCCCTGAGTCCCAGTGTCCGGCACACAAGTTCAAACAGATCCTTTCCTTTCCACTTCAGCTGCCCAAACAAGATTACAGAAAAGGTTAGTAACCTGAAGCTTTAAAGAGGTGCTTTCTGCACCATAGGCTCATTTTTAAGCTATTTTTAGTATTCATTCCTGTCTGTGTCATAGTTCCTTTTGAAACAACAAGTTGGCGCCAGGACATATAGACAGACATGGACTGAACACAATAAAACTCCAATTTTAATTTCAAGAAGCCCTTAAAAGAAACAACCTAAAAACTCTCTAGGGATTGCGGCAGACTAATCGAATTCAGACTGACCACAAATCTGAACAGCTCTAGTATAATGAACAGCGACATTCCCTAAATAACCTCATTTCCACAGACCATGTGGACACAAGGCAGAGAAATGAATCTGAGCGTTATTACAAAGTCACTGCTGTCAGCAAGCGCATTCACTCGTTTTCAGACATATCAGTTCATCTTTTATCAGGAGGACTACTGTCAGGAGGCCAGGAAAAAAAATTACCATATTCAATTGGAGAAGAACTGTAGACGCATATCAGTTGCGTATTTCTCATTAAAACGACTTTAATTGTCTCGTGCATACTGCATACTTGAACAGAATCAATAAAGCAGCAACAAAACATTCATTATTACTACCAAAAGCACCTGCATAAGGCTGCATCTTTATCATTAATTTTATTGGTTGACGAATTCGACAGAAAACAAGGTCAAATTATTTTCCAACAGCACGGAGAAGACTACTTACAAATTGTAGTCCATTACAGATTGCAAATCACATGAGATTACATCTCTCTCTATTAGATTATTCTGACAACTTATAGAAGACTTTTGACCCAACTCGTTTATCACATACTTTTAATATAAAAATACAAAAGTATTACATATTCAATTCTTTATTTTCAACAACATTAAGTGCATTAAATGTTTCTCACACTGGGGTTTGTGAAGGAACTGAACAAAAAAAAATAAAAAAATCTTCAAAACTAAAATGTGTGAGTGTGTAGTTCAGTTATTCAAATATAAACTTAAAATCTCAGGGGGACTTCAAGGAGATATTTTACATCAAAATGATGTGTGAATAATATGTAATCCATAAAGTAACTGTAATCTGAATAGAAGCATTTTAAAACTTATTGTAATTTATTACAACTACAAGCACTTAATTTTTTTATCTGATTAGGTAATCCGGATTACATGTAGTCAGTTACTACCCAGAACTGTTTCCCAATAATGGAAGAGTCCATTTAATAACATCAAAAACCAGAATTTGCCATCTGCAGGAGTATATAAACAGAATAACAATTAGAATACTTATGTTGTGCGAATAATTCTCTTGTGTAGACATCCGTGCTCGATTAGCCTTGTCATTAGTAGGATTCAAGTGTACTAGGTATCATCTGGACCCAGCTGAGCTAGATGCTACTGTCTTGTGAGCAATATACTTGCCACATATGTCACCTTGAATAATTAAAGTGTATGACACAGAGGACAGAACCTTGCTGTTATAAGTACTGACAGCTTCCAGAGTATTGCAAACATCATCAACACCGCAAACTGTATTAGCATATAACAGGGACAGGTGCTTTTCAAGGTGCAGTTTCATCTTGCCTAATGTTTATGCATGAGAACATATGACAATATGCTGCCATCCAGAGTCCAACCAATTAAATATGCTGATGATTCCCCTCTAGAAAGCTGACGGCTGCATTCAAGGACGACCGTCAGCTGGTGCAAACATTTACAGAGAAATGAGGTGTGTCTGTGTAGAAAAGAGTTCACTCACTATCCTAAATATATAAGTTATGTGGCTTTTTAGGAAAAAAAAAAAAAATGAAGTACTGAAAACTTGACAGCATAACAGCACAAGAAAGTACAAATGTAGTAACCTCAAAGTCAAATTCCTGTCTTTATCCACTATTGAACCCCAGGCTATCACCCCAAATCAGATTCTATTGACTGAGCCAAGACTGTCTTTCTCGTTACACAGCACAAGATTAGATGAAGTCAATACTATGTGCAATACCTTTAGCACACAGAGATGACTTACACTAAATTTTAGCCTGTAGCGCTAATATTTAATATTCTAATATTAATATTGAATAGAAAATATGCACTGCACTTCTAATAATTTGCACCTGACAATGCTTAAACTGAAGCACAAGAAAATATATGAAATACTTTATTTTAAGTGACAATCTGTATGGAATCTGTGCATTATAACAACCATCTTCTGAGGTCAATTTTCACTTTAATAGCATGCTAAGAAAACATTTAGGAGCTAAAATAAATAAAACTGGCTTTATGGTTTTTCCTCTAGTTTCAGAATCTTGGTGATGTTATTCATAACCGTTTAGGGACCATTTTCTGTCATTGTGAAATAATATCTATCACTATATACCCAAGGCTTCTGAAAATAACATGAATTGTGGTTTAGCAAGCCCTGTAGATGACTTTAGTGATGGGCTATTATCAGCTTTCAATGGTAGGCAATAAAATCATAACGACTGCAGAGGGAGAAATGGGTTGTGTTTTACAAATCCATGCTGCCACCAAGTGGTGTTTAGGAAATATGACGATGCACCAAAAGATAATCTCAGCGATGCTGAAATCAAACGCAATGGTTTTAAATGGTCCAGATGCAAAGCGATATCTGGGTTAAATGTTACTGTGTAAGCTCTGCATCTCATACATGCACGCTGTCAATTACCACACAAAAAAAACGGACCCCTTAGTTTATAAAACCTGTAATACAATGCACACAAACAACATTTTTGTTCAAAAGAGTAAGTTTAAAACGAAGTTAAAGCTGCATATTTCTGTTTTTAAAACTATCCGAATCTCATGTGCAATAGACTCCCATTGCAAGTGCATTACTTGAAACAATATCTGATTGTTTTTACAAACTGAAAGATAAATCAGAAATATTGTTTATGGTAATCGACAGTATGTCGCAGATGCTGTTGAAAGAGCTTGAACCTGGAATATTGCTTTAATCTTTATTGGAGATCACGAACAATAATCACAAAAAAAAAAAATGTCTCAGAAAAATGCCAACCAGAACAGCTACAACTTGCTCCCTCAATTCTAAATATACATTTAGTTTTGTATCCAAAACCACTTTGTAGTACATGAGACACCTTATTGGTACATTATATAACAACAGAGCCATGATCCCTCAGAACCTCGTTACTACCATAGGAACTGTTAATGAGTGTGAAAGATCAAAACTGAATGAGAGACAGGCAAACAGACAGGCAGGCACAGAGCAGTACACAGGGTCTGGTGGAGTGGGACCACCGTGGCTCATGGGACATTAACTCATGGTCCCTCTCTGTCACACTGTTCTCTTACCACCATCTGTTTTCCCTTAATTCAAAAGCACTCCCTGAGATGGTTTCAGTGTAAAAATAGGGCCTTTTTTTCTTCAAGAAACTCAGCGGATGTTATGTGCAAATGAAGTGCAGCTCCACAGAGGAGTCATCTGTATGCCTGCAGAACTCCCACCGGATTCACAGTTTGTACAAAACCCCTTTATACGTGGGAATGATATGGATTACTGCCATACAGGGTGCTGCTTGCTTTGTAGATTTGTATGTTTGTTTCAGCTTTTCCCCGCAAGCACTTTTTTTGAAAACGTTTTGGAATTATTTAAGGAAGAATTCTCGTCAATATTCCAAAAAAAAAAAAAAAGAGCTGTTAGGCAGAATGTCCAAGCTTCTGTTTTCCACACAAAAAAGTGAATGGTGATTTATACGGCCAAGCTACAAAAAGGACCATAAAAGCAGTCCATATATTTGTTTGAGGAATAGAACAAAATTAAGTTGTTGTACATTGTTGATATTCACCTGAAAGCACTCCAACTGTTCTTATTTTGCTTATTTCCATTTTTTTTATTAGGCAGATGCTTTTATCCATCGCAGCTTGCGTACTGCATTCAAGGTATACATTTTAACAGTCCATGCGTTCTCTGAGAATCGAACCCATGACTTCGGTGTTGTTAACAGCATGAGGTGCTGTTAACATTTTCATTAAAATGACATTTTAACCCTATAAAGACCTATTTCTATTATATGCCTTCTTTAATCTGACTGATGGTTCATACCCTTCTACCAAGTAAAAGGCCTTTTAGTATAATTCTAAAAACACCCTCTTTTAGGTCGTGATTTAAGTGTCTGTTGCAAAATCCTTTTCATAAAGTAGACAATTATTAGTAATATTTCAAGATGAGCACTTTCTGGACTGAAGCAATCTAGGTTTAGGTAGATTTTGTTTTTCTTTTAAGAAAAATCTCAAGTTAAAATAAGTATCAAATATTGCCTAATACATCATGCTTTTAAGGAACGTTTATTTGTTCATCTCTCAATCATCATTGTATTGCACTGCACACTACAGAGCTTTTTTATTGAGATACTGACTTACAACTGATCCTTATATGCATTTTAAAGTAGTCTGCTGTACTCTAACTATGTCATACCATATGAGCCATAAAATATGGCAGCAGAAAAAACCAATGAGAATTTTTTCAATATTCTGACTATCATTTCATTATGTCAACTTTACAGGGTTAAACTTTTTGAATTTATTTAATTGAAATATCGCTTTGTCAGAAGACTTAGAATACAGTGCACAAGTCACATGGACCACTTTTATAGGGCTTTTCAAGTAGCTTGGTAATATAAATCAACATCCACTTTCGCTGCATGCAAGCTGTAGCTTGTACTAGGGGTGTGCGATAATATCGTAGTTGTTGTTTTAACGATGTGTAATTTGACATTATCGAGTATTTTGCAAAAAACATTCAAAACACCCCTTCATTAAGGAAGTCTAGACTAGTGCGTGTGCGCATTTACAGTGCTTTCTTTCACTGTATGATTCAGTTTATTAAAATGCATTTAGAACGATCACAAATTCAAGACATGGCAGAAAATTTATATATTTATACCACTTCATATAGTTATTATGGAACGATATTCCGGACAAATTTCAAATAGAATAGCAAATTGTATTTGCAATTGCGTTTTCAATATGGGGGGACGCCTAAATTGTGACATTAAGCCAAATGCATTGCAAACCTGCATTAGCGTTTGCATTTTCGCTTCCGCGAACGCACAGTGACTGCCAAATGTCAAATGAAAAAGCAAAGTCCATTTGCAAATGTATTTCCCATGTCTTAGGAGTTACAAGCCTGTCATATTTAAATAGCAATATGAATTACCACATTTGCTTTTTCAACTCTCGCTGCGTCGCGCATGAACCTGCCAAAACTCAAATGGAAGCGCAATTCCTTTTGCATTTGAATTTCCGATGTCTACATGGAAAGCTGCCAATCAATGTGAGGGGCGGGGCTATACTAGGGGGCGTGTTTGGGTTGGGAGGTGACGTCACTCACAGACAACCGTGCAGAATGCTCTGATCAATGGAGATAATCAGTAAAGGCTCCGCTAAAGGCAGCTACAAATCAGTTTCGTACCTGTGTGAACGAACAAACAGTGCAACCTTCTTGGCACAATACACAATTATGTCTTTTTTACCCCAAATGTAGCGATTATCCCCTGCTTGTCCACAACAAGCCCTGCTCATGGACACCATCACGGCTGAGCCCTGCCCACAGAGCTCATCACAGACAGACTGTGACGTATCAGAACAGCTCCAAGACTCAGCACCGGAGAACATAGGACGACTTTCTGGAGAACAGCCAGGGAAGCCTGGACAACATATTTCAGCCACCAGAAACAACAGAGCCACAGCCCATCTCACCAGACACATTATCCCTCTCTCCAACATCTCCACTTCTAAGCTTCTCACAGAAAATGGAGGAAATGGTTTATGCTGGGACCAGACTCTCCCACACTTTTGCTGCAAGCCCCCAGTTATCAACTAAAAAACGGCGGGCACCACAACCACCAAAGTCTGTGGGCCCAGCTCATCCTCCTCCTAATGTGAGAGCTCTCCGGCCACTGCCACAACGCCAGGGCCCAAACCCTCCATCTGCTGTAGGTGAACCAAAAACAACTGATAACAGCTATCAGTGATATGTGTCGGGGGGGTTCCCCCGGTTTTGTCTTTTTTCTTCGCTATAATAGCAGAAACATTCACAAATGTTTACAGAACAAGCAGGAACCCAGTGTGCCTGTAGATGTCTCTATTTCTGTTTTATCACGTGATAAAAAAGTCTAAGGCCTTCTCAAGCCGTACAGCTGACTCATCTAATCTGCGGCCTGTTATGCATCAAACTAATATTGCTGTTGAAACAAAATGCAATGCCATCAAGTTAGCATTTTTAAACATCCGCTCACTAAAAAAATAAATAATTTCTAATCAATGACTTAACCACAAACAACCTGGATTTTATGTTTCTAAATGAAACATGGCTAGAAGACAGCTGCAGTGCAACGGTCCTCAATGAAACAGCCCCTCCTAACTTCACTTTCATGAGTGTTTGCAGGACTGTTAGGAGAGGTGGAGGTGTAGATGCTCTATTTAAAGATGTCTATCAATACAAGCAAGTGTCATTTGGTCAGTACTAGTCTTTTGAATATCTAGGGATTGTGTCGAAAGATGCTCCACGCATTCTGTTTATCATTATTCACAGGCCTCCAAAATACTCTCCAGCCATTGTTGAAGAGTTCACAGAAATTCTATCAATGATTTCCTCAGAGTTTGACTGTTTTGCTATTGCAGGGGATTTTAATATTCACATAGATAATGCAGAAAACAAAACTACAAAAGAAATTATAACTGTTTTAAATACTTTTGACCTGATTCAGCATGTGCATGAACCCACACACAATCGGGGACATACTCTAGATTTACTCATCAGTAGAGGTCTAAACATTTAAACCATTGTTGTTAAGGACGTAGCACTATCTGATCACATCTGTATTTCCTTTTGATATTGATCTGTTACAACTGAATCTAGATCTGTCTCTGTCAGAAATAGATGCATTAACGAAAACACTAGTGTACTATTTATGGAGGCTATATCTTTAACACCAAGCATTTCTGAAGACTCTGTTGATCTTCTCCTTGATTCCTTTAGCTCAAAAGTTAAGAATGCTATTGATGATATTGCTTCTGTGAAGGTCAGCAAGAAGACTGGCAGACAAAAATCATTTTGGAGAAAATCAACAGCAGTACAGATTATGAAAAGACAATGCAGAAAAGCTGAGCGGATGTGGCGGAAGACGAAACTTGAAATACACTATAGCATATATAAAGACAGCCTTCGTACTTTCAATGTGGAACTAGGCAAAGCTAGACAGTCATTCTTCTCAAACCTTATAAACAGTAACTTAAACAACACTCGCACTCTTTTTGCTACTGTTGAGAGACTGACAAACCCCCCAAATCAGATTGCCAGTGAAATGCTCTCCGACAGCAAATGCAATGAGTTTGCTTCCTTCTTTTCTGAGAAGATCAATAATATCAGGAAGGCGATTAGCACATCCCCAAGTTATGCAGAGGTTAGACATATTCGACCACAATATCAAAAAAGAAGATACTATGTCTGCTTTTGAAGAAATTGATAGCAAAATTTTGGAAGAAATAGTACAGCACCTTAAATCGTCAACATGCTATCTTGACACACTTCCCACATATTTTTTCAAAAGGGTGCTTAACTGTTTGGAAGCAGATCTCTTAGAAGTGGTGAACACCTCATTTCTTTCTGGGACGTTTCCAAACTCCCTGAAAACTGCAGTTGTTAAACCCCTTCTGAAAAGAGAAATCTTGATAACACCATATTGAGCAACGATAGACCAATATCACTCTTCCTTTTATAGGAAAGATTATTGAAAAGGTAGTCTTTAATCAGCTGAACAAATACTTAAACTCAAATGGATACCTGGACAATTTTCAATCTGGTTTCCGACCGCATCACAGCACAAAAACAGCACTCATTAAGATAATAAATGATATTCGCTTAAATTCTGAATCTGGCAAAATATCAGTGCTGGTACTACTAGATCTCAGTGCTGCGTTTGATACTGTCGATCATAACATACTACTAGAGAGACTGGAAAACTTGGTTGGGCTTTCGGAATGGTAATTAAATGGTTCAGGTCATAATTAGAAGGGAGAGGTTATTATGTGAGAAAAGGAGAGCATAAGTCTAAGTGGACGTACATGACATGCGGAGTCCCACAAGGCTAAATTATTGCACCGCTCTTGTTTAGCCTGTATAAGCTCCCACTAAGTCAAATAATGAGAAAAAAACAAATAGCCTATCACAGCTATGCTGATGATACACAGATTTACCTAGCCTTATCTCCAAATGACTACAGCCCCATTGACTCCCTCTGCCAATGCATTGATGAAATTAACAGTTGGATGTGCGAGAACTTTCTTCAGTTAAACAAAGAAAAAACCGAAGTCATTGCATTTGGAAACAAAGATGAAGTTCTCAAGGTGAATGCATACCTTGACTCTAGGGGTCTAACAACTAAAAATCAAGTCAGGAATCTTGGTGTGATTCTGGAGACAGACCTTAGTTTCAGTAGTCATGTCAAAGCTGTAACTAAATCAGCATACTATCATCTCAAAAACATTGCAAGAATTAGAGGTTTTGTTTCCAGTCAAGACTTGGAGAAACTTGTTCATGCCTTTATCACCAGCAGGGTGGACTATTGTAATGGTCTCCTCACCGGCCTTCCCAAGAAGACCATTAGACAGCTGCAGCTCATCCAGAACGCTGCTGCCAGAATTCTGACTAGAACCAGAATATCTGAGCATATCACACCAGTCCTCAAGTCCTTACAATGGCTTCCAGTTATATTTAGGATTGATTTTAAAGTACTTTTGCTCGTTTATAAATCACTCAATGGCCTAAATACATAGCAGATATGCTCACTGAACAGACCACTCAGATCATTAGGATCAAATCAGTTAGAAATACCGAGGGTTCACACAAAACAAGGGGAATGTGCTTTTAGTTATCATGCCACCCGCAGTTGGAATCAGCTTCCAGAAGAGATCAGATGTGCTAAAACAGTAGTCACATTTAAATGCAGACTCAAAAAAGCATCTGTTTAGCTGTGCATTTATTGAAAGAGCACTGTGCCATGTCCGAACTGATTGCACTATATTAAATGTATAATCGTTTTCTTAAATTCATTTTAAACCTCTTAAATCAATTTTTTTTTTTTTTTATAATTTTCAAAGTTTTTAAATTCCTTGTTTTATTGTTGTGATTATTGTTTTTATTTTATTTTATGTAAAGCACTTTGAATTACCATTGTGTATGAAATGTGCTATACAAATAAACTTGCCTTGCCTTGCCTTGCTAACAGCGGGAGCCACAACGGTACGCACAATAGGTCAATATTCACTATAAACCAAACGCTTTTCAGCTGTCTCTGCATCTCTCACTGTTTACACTCACTTATACTTTTAATCCATAATAGAGAGCGTGTCACCTGCTTCAAGACCTTTTAGCGTTTGCACTGCACTTTGATGCACTTAAGCAAACAAACTAATCTATACTTTTATTTTCCACCTTACTTTATATTTTATTCAAGTTTTAATCCATTATGGAGTTTGCGTCCCGTACGTGGCACCAAAGCGTTGCGCCTGCCTCAAGATCTCTCACTATTTACAGCCACTGGACACCGCGATTGATGCCCGTGATTTTTAATATTAAGTTATCTCACTTTGTCTGTTGCATGTTCTGTGACAGCTGCGTCTAGATCTGACTGGTGAAGTGTCATCTGGGGAAGGCAGAGTAAGAGTAGCAGCATTTTTTGTTTTGTCACATGCATTTATCGGATCGTAAACAGACAGAGATCTTGAGGCAGGTGCACATAGGCTATTAGATAGGAAAAAGATATAGGTTGCAAATAGGTAAATACATGTAGATTTGCACTGTCTGTTTGCTTAAGTGCATCAAGTGGAGTGCAAACGGTAAAAGGTCTTGAGGCAGGTGTGACACACTCTCTATTACGGATTAAAAGTGTAAGTGAGAGTAAACAGGGAGAGATGCAAAGACAGGTGAAAAGCGTTTGGTTAATAGTGAATATTGACCTATTGTGAGTACCGTTGTGGCTCCCGCTGTTAGCAGGGGATAATCGCTACATTTGGGGTAAACAAGACATAATTATGTATTGTGCCAAGAAGGTTGCACTGTATGTTCGTTCACACACATCTATCGGATTGGCAGCTGCCTTTAGCGGAGCCTTTACCGAATACCTCCATTGATCAGAGCATCCGGCGCGGTCGTCTGTGAGTGACGTCACCTCCCAACACAAACACGCCCCCTAGTATAGCCCCGCCCCCTCACATTGATTGACAGCTTTCCATGTCGACATCGGAAATTCAAATGCATAAGGAATTGCGATTCTATTTGAGTTTTGGCAGGTTACATGTGCGACGCAGAGAGAGTGAAAAAGCAGAAGTGGTAATTAATATTGCTATTTAAATACGACAGGCTCGTAACTCCTAAGACATGAGAAATACAGTTGCAAATGGACTTTGCATTTCATTAGAAATTTGGCAGTCACTGTGCGTTCGCGAAAGCGAAAATGCAAACGCTAATGAAGGATTGCGAGGCATTTGGATATTATGTCACAATTATTGCTGTCCACATATGAAAAGTATTGAAAATACAATTGCTTTCTATTGAAAATTGTCGGATATTATAGTGACATAGTTATTCAATTTGACATGAAGAGTGCCGTTTTTCTCCAAAAATAACTATGATTACAAATGTAGTTCAACAAACAAGAAGTTAATTAAGAGACTTGCGTTTTAGACACAATATTGTTTGTTTTGCTCTATTTCGCCAACAAAAATAATTCTGAATACAGCCACAGCGCTGTTTTGTGTTTCTGAGCAACATGACGGTGTTTCGTTGTTGAATGAATCAACCGTTTAAATGATTCGGTTCATCCACAATGACTCACTTATTAACAGTGACTCGCTGACACCTACTGGCAGTTTTAATTTCACATTTCGACTATTCTTTTCATGTTTTAAATCATTTCAAATATCAGTATTCAACGTTTTATGTTTAATATATCAAAACATTATTTATGCATTTGTAATTGCAGGTTAAATGCATTCAAACTAAATACATGTGTGTAAATACATCTAAATGCCACTTCAGATGCAGCTTCTGTGTTTATTTATTTTGCTTGGTAACAGCCCAAATGTCTTATTATTCTAATTCCCTGATTAAACGTAAAAATTGGACTCAAAAGATAATGGACACTTTTAGAAAAAATGGCTTTATAAAAAGGTAAAAATGCCCATAAAATGCAAAAATCAGTTATTGGAAAAGATTCATTTCTATCAGTATGAACTGACCACCACACAGAATATGAAGAATATTAAAAACATTAGGAGTCAGCTGTCTTCGGCCATGGTCATTAACGGTACCAGACAATATCGTTCTAATTATTTTTTTTTTTTTTTTCTTATCGATAAAATCCCAGAAAATATAGAGATATAATTTGTTGTCAATAATCGCACACCTCTAGCTTGTACTAATTTTTTGTTTAACTGTGCGAACAATTTTTTATACAGGATCGGAATGGCATGAGGGGAACAAACAATGACACCATTTCCAATTTTTGGAAGAGCTATTCCTTAAGGCCCCTGAACTGCCTCAGTTCAAACATTAAAGACGCTCGAGGAGACAGGGATGTCTTGACGCAGCACCCCTGGAGAAACAGGTCAGGCTGAGTGACTTGCTAAAGGGCACAACAACAGTGAGCGGGGACGTTAAAATGTCGACAGTCTGGTGCCTTCCCCAAGTTAAGCTTACATGCCCTCTGGTTACTGATGAGAAGCATTGATCACTGCCAGCGCAGGTTTGGTTGTAGGCTACAACAGGTTTACTCCCATAAAATAATGTAAAGGTGATATGTACACACTCAGAGACAGTTTAAAGTTAATTCACCACATAAAAACAAAGCACTTGCTACTCACCTCGCAGCTGAACTCCAAGTCTGCATCCATTGTAACAACTGTGACACTGAAGGTTTTGGCTTGTTTCCTCCGAAGCGAGTTGAGACCCATTTTTGATGCAAGGACACTTGCCATAATAGCCGCTGATGGGAAACCTTCCTCCTCGAAACAACATAAACCTGTCTACTAAACTCTCTGTCTGAAGCATAGAAGTTGAACTCTGGTTAAAAGCTACACTTTAGCATTACTGGCCAATGTAACATCTCTAAAGGCAGGACGTTGTCAAACCACCTGCGTTAACTGGTAACTAGTAGTTGGACACATATTATCCCTATTTACTTCTTTTAAAGCTTCATTAAGCCTGTAAGAAGATAAAGGGGAAAGACAAGAGCACAAGTTTATTAGCTAGTAAATGAGTACATGTACAATAACAATAGAAGCTGCTTTGAAACTACTATAAGCGTTAATACCTATTAAGTGACAGATATCTGATAACAAACATAAACCCATTACGTAACACTTAAATATACATTCCTGTAGCAAAATACGAACTTTTACACGACTTCACAACATTTTAAGTGCTCGTATACGCTTGTTTGGGCTAATCTACGGTTTCACGCCTCATTGTTTTTTTTTTGGTGTGAGGTATTTTTGCCGGAATTGGCCTGACAGCTTGTAAACTGGTTGCTAACTCACCTGTCGAGCTGTAAAAACAGCTGATATCCCGCAGTGTGTGTGATTCACGTCCGCTTATTAAACACCTGACACACAAACACGGCTGCTGGGTTGACTCTCACTCTTTCAGGCCGAAAAACAAAACTGCAGCTGAAACTTCGCGTGCGCCTGAACGAGGAGGCGGGAGGACATGCGCAATAGCGCGCGCCATTCAGCTAGAGTTAAAAGCCTGTTTTTGTTTGTTTGTTTGTTGTTTTTGTTTTTTGTCAGGGATAAGACAAATAAATACATTTATAAATAAATACATACATACATACACACCTGCCACTATTTCCGAAATGTAAAACTAAAGCCCAGTTCACACCAAGAACGATAACTATAAAGATAACGATATTAGCGTCCACACCAGCGAACGATATCGTCTGTTTATTCTAAGCGCACGCGCGTCTGCCGCTTTAACCTGCTGCGTCTTTAAAGCAGGAGGATCTGCTGGCTGTCAGTTTGTATCGTGCATAAGCTGAAAAAAAAAATCGGTTTGAAAGTGATCACAACGATATCGTTCCTCTGTATCGTTATCGTTATAGGTGTGAACTATGCTACTCTTTAATATTGAGAACGATTTTTAGAACTATATCTTTATCGTTATCTTTATAGTTATCGTGCTTGGTGTGAAGACGCAGCAAATTTTAAAGTACTGAACATTTTGCAAATGTAAAAAAAAAGATACATCACTTGTACATTTGTTTTATGTTTTTTAATAACATAAAACGATTATTACTTTTTTAAAAGTTTGCAGATTATGCATTTATTACTTTTAATTGTTGTTTAAATAATTGTTATTAATTATAATTTATTAGGTTAAATGTAATTTATTTAGACTGAAGCATATATATATATATATATATATTTTATTTTTAAAAATTTGAAATTTTATTTAAAATTTGTATTTTATATTTATATTGAATAATCTTCTTTTATAGTAAATGGTTCAATATATTTAAATACTTTAAATGTTTATATGGTCGGATCACTTCAGCCCTCAAGTTTCAGCCCTTTGCACCAGAAAGGGGCGTGTTTTCGCTGACAACTGGGCGGGGCTTAGATGACGTCATCGGAGTAAACAGACAGCATGGCGGGACGCCGGTACACGGGGGGGAAGATCGGGGTTTAGGGACAAACGCTGTTATTTCAGAGAGTTTCGCCAAACGGTTAACCGATTTACCGGCGGAATTATTAGAGCATATATTGTGCTTCCGCGTTCTAAACCATATCGACATTTGCAACGTTTCCTGCACGTGCAAGAGGCTGCATGACGTGTGCCATGGCAGGGGAAAGGTCTGGGCGCATCAGTACAAACTCAGGTGGCATAAATTAAAAACATTTCTAAAGCTTGATACCTCCATCGACCTCCAGTTTATCAAACCATAAGAAATGCGTTTGATCCCCGATAGGCGGTTTAAGACGTGCATTTAGCTGTCAGGTCGTGTTCTCATTCTGCTGATGCACCAAATCTGTCCTGTGTGCACATGCAGAGATGCATATGTGATCATTCATTTTTATAGGCTCGCCTCCTATATGTTGGGGGGGACTAAATGCACTTATAATTGTTGATAATGTTAAGTGACATTGAACACAGAATTGCATGATATTCTGATGTGCTCATAATAAATCATATAAATTAAAACCCCTTAACTGTCACTCACATTTTTGAACACAGACGTGAAAGTGCACGAGCACAAACGACTTTGTATAATTCATGAACGAAAACATTTTGTTACATGATATTGATGTACCGTTTTCGTGGTAATGCAATGTTTGATTTTAAAATGGGTTTCAAAGGATGCATTTTGAGATTTAAAGTTTTCAATTGATGTATCATTTCTAAAGTGTGATGAGAAAAAGGCAACAAAGAAGACTTTTTTTTGACAAAGGTCAGAACTCCTGTTATGATGTAGATTTTTGAGGTGCGCCCTTGTCAAAAATGTATCTATTACTTTTCCTACATAATTTTTTAACAAAAACATTGGTCAAATATCTATTTAGGAGTCTTAGACCTTTCCAACGATATATAGTTTGTCATGATTAGATTAGGATTTCATTGTAATATAGTGAAGTAAACGTAGGCGTCCCACAGAGGGGACGGGTGACAGTTAAGGGGTTTTAAAACATAAGTTAACATGAGCTTCTTTAAATAGAAGTATGGTTGTAAGATTATTACATTTAGAGTTATTATAGTAACAACAACTACTTACTCTTGTGTTTTTTAGCAGATACTTGTAAATTACAGCCTTTAGGTAGATTTTGCATCAAACTGAATTGACAAAATGTACCCTCTACTAATGTATTTGTTTATTTGTCTTTTTTTTTTTTTTAATAAGACGCACAACATTACACTAGCCCCATTTAAGGAATAGGTTTAACATATTTGCCATCCCCCTTTTGCAAGGTCAAACATTATTGTTGTGTCATTAATATTTTAGGTGGCCCAGGCTGCAGAGATTTTATCAGCAAAATGAGTCATACGATTGGCTGAAAGAATTCAAAACCCGGCACGTGGTTGGTCAACAGATAAGAAGAACAGTAGAGTCTATTTCCAAGAGGTTCTTCACAGAAGTTGTGAGTGGCTTTAAAAGAGACTCAATTACAAAGCAGTTGATCATTTTCTCAAAAATTGTAATCTTTTTGGTATGGTCATTACGCTACGGTTGGATGGGTATATTTGTACGGTAAGTTGGATTGAATCTTTGCTTTAGTCACTAACCCAGAGACCTGTAACTCAGCCTTGCGTTGGTCAGGTTCTTGGAGACAGCTTTGCAGAAATCGATTCTCTAGGTGCTCCAGAACACTTCTGTGAGGATGAGCTGCTTGGCATTTTGAACTCGGACAAAAGGTTAGAAAGGAGCTCACAATTATGCTATTTTATTTTCCTCTTAACACTTAATGGTTTAACTGAATTAATGCATTTCCTTCTTTCCCAGGAAATGTTTGACACTTAAGTACTATGCGAAGAAAATCCTGTACTTCCTCCGGCAGCAGAACATTCTGAGGAATTTGAAGGTTTTCCTTGAGAGACCACCAGAACAACAATCAGCCCTTGAAGGTAAGCTGATGTCTCACAAAAGAAGAAATGTTTTATTTCTTATTAAAAGAGTAATTCACCCAAAAATTCTAATTTGCTGAAAATTGAGCAGATTTGGAGAAATTTAGCGTCACTTGCTCACCAGTGGATCCTCTGCAGTGAATGGGTGCCGTCAGAATGAGAGTCCAAACAGCTGATAAAAACATTAGAATAATCCACAAGCGATCCACACGACTCCAGTCCATCAGTTAAACATCTTGTTTGTAAGAAACAGATTTTGGGTGAACTATTCCTTTAATGGAAAAATGGTAAATAATTACTTCATAATGCTTTACCTTACCAGCGACAAGGCCAAATGATAATATATGTTGTGCTGTAACTGTTATCATATATAATAATCATAGCTCAAATACATGTATGATGAATTTGAAACACGTGTGCTGCATACTGAGCTTTGTAATATTATCAAAAATGTTCATACACATCACAATATTCGCAATGAAATTTGTCAGTGTGCA
This sequence comes from Sinocyclocheilus anophthalmus, assembly GCA_018155175.1. NCBI lineage: Eukaryota > Metazoa > Chordata > Actinopteri > Cypriniformes > Cyprinidae > Sinocyclocheilus > Sinocyclocheilus anophthalmus. The sequence goes on along the minus strand of JADLZN010012056.1, from coordinate 59,884 downwards.
CAGGAAAGGTCGACTCCTCACTATATTATTATGGATGATTGAGGTTCAACAATGTTTAGATCAGTGATTTACATCAAATAACACACGTCCGTTTGTTTGATCTCCAATTCTAGGTGCTGTTTTGATCGATCAGTATTGCAACCCTCTGGCTGATATCACTCTTGAGAGCATATCTGCGCAGATAGAAGAAATCGCTGACAAGGTGAAGAAGTATCTACGAGTAAAAAATGCCACACACCCAAGTCTACGAGCCAGTCAAGGTCAGTGCGCAAGAAGAGATCCGGAAAATTCAATTGACTATTCTCATGAGGTCTATTAGTCAGACCTGTGTAGCCAGGCTTATGTTCTCCCTGGTGTCCGATAAAAGCTTTCAGCTTGATGTTGATAAAATAAATGTATTGAGTTTAATTTTCAACATCTGCTTTGGACTGCATTGGGCAACCATAATAGCATTGTTGTTCTTAAAGCTGTAGCATCCAACATGTGTCTTCACTGGAATGTTTTTCCAGGTGACTGCTTTGTTCTGGAAAACCTGGAGTTTCAAAGGCAAGTCATATGTGCTCTGAATGCTGTGCTGTATGACCAGCTGCAGTACAAGGGCAATGAGCGTGACTACTACAATCCACTCAACTCATACATACATCAGGTATCATATCATATCATAGATATCATAAGTTAGGCAGGTCTGGATAACCAGTGTCAGGGGCAATGCATTATATAATTATGTAACATGCATTACATAAACATTTTTTTTCAAGTACCATGTATTTTTGAATTATTATTATTTTTGTGAAATAAGTAACATTACTAATATATATACAATTTATTCAAAGAATACAGCTGTAAGCATTTTATGATTTATTATAGGATAAGTAATTTAATTTTAAATGTCTTTTAATTTAAACGTTTCATATAGTTATTTTTTTTATTATTTGATGAATGGCAAGTTAATGGTAAAACAGTGTTTATTTGAAATAAAAGTTTTTTTGTAACAATGGAAATCTTTACTGTCACTTTTGACCAATTGAATGTGTCCCTGCTGAATAAAAGTATTAATTCCTTTAAAAAAGTCTACTGACCTCAAACTCTGAATGTTAGTGCATTTGGTGGTGATAAGCACTTATTTAAAGCAAAATCAAAAATATATTATGTATAAGAAAAAACACTTTTGTTACAAAAACAAATCCACAAAACACTAAAGTAATTTAACATGTTACTATTTAATTATGTCCATATAATTGTGCTAAAAATAAAATAAAAATACTTTGTACTGAATGTGTACAAGTTTTAAAATTTAGACAGAAATGTACTTTATTTCTCACAATGTGCCCCCTTGTGGTCAGGTGCTGCTCCGTCGGACAGGCATTCCGATCAGCCTCTCTGTGCTTTACATGACTCTGGCCAGGAAGTTAGGAGTTCCTCTGGAGCCTGTCAACTTCCCCAACCATTTCCTACTCCGCTGGTGCCAAAACCAAAGGAGGTGGGCGTTTAACACATTCTATTGCAGTCTGTCAGAATGAAATTACATAGCAAACCCCAGTCAAATGTATTGTTATAGCTCTGTTTACAATACACATTGTTACAAAAATAATGATGTTAATGTTTATGATATCTTCATATCTCATTGCCACATTTAGAGCTGTGAAATAGTGTAGTTTACATTTTGCAGTGATACAAGCAATCAAGCAGTTGAGATTTGCTTTATAGTAGCCTATATATTGCCCTGTGTGAGTATACTGTGTACATGCGGATAAAGTTGGACATATATTTCCAACTTTATATAAAGTGCTGGACGACAATATCATTTTTATTTTGCAGCCAAGATTTGCTACATAGTATATGTGAACATACTGTTAAGTAGGATGTACTATACTGTACATCCAATTTATCGCCGAGCAATAATATAGTTTACGTTTTCTGACAATATAACAATAATCTCAAACAATAGTGCTGTGCTTGCATTAAAAATAAAACAACAGTGTAAGTTGACTAATGAGTTGTTTTGCAGGAGTGAGGACATCTACGACTATGTATACATTGACACGTTTGGGAAAGGAAAGCAGCTGGCTGCTAAAGAGTGTGAGAATCTGATCCGACACCAGGTGGGAGCAGATTACTACAGCGCTATAAGCACCGGCGAGCTGCTGCTGCGGATGGTGGGAAACCTACTTAACATCGGCAAAAGAGGGTGAGAATCACACATGCATTTTGATTACTTTAAATGAGTCAGTGTGTTGTGAAATGTTGTTTATATTCATATTGTTGTACTGTTGTCTAATGATCGTTGCCTTAAAGCTCTGCACTTAAAGTTTTACTGATAATGAAGGAGGTGTTTAAAAGACTTGTTTCATGCTGCTTGTATGCTCATTAGTAAGCCAGTCATGGCAGTTGTAGACAGTGTTTTATGTAAATAAAATCCATTTTCTTGGCTGTCAGCTGAAGTTGTCAGACCCATGTTTGTTACAAAATGTGCTTGCATTTGTGTTTTGTCTAGGGAAGGGAATGAGAAATCATATCAGCTCCTGCGGGACTCGCTGGATCTCTACCTCACTATCAACCCTGATAATGTGCAGTATCTTCTGCTGCAAGCCCGTCTCTACTTCCACCTGGGCATCTGGCCTGAGAAAGTGAGTTATATATACTGTATATATATATATAGTTTTTATAATTATTAAAATAATGAAAGCGAAATAAAGAATCAAAGTAAACTAGCTGAACTAGATGAAAGACAGTTTTATATTTTCTTTTCTTTCCTTTTATTTCAGTTAATGAATAATTTAAAGGGGTCATATGATGCGATTTCAATTTTTCCTTTCTCTTTGGAGTGTTACAAGCTCTTGGTGTATAAAGAAGTTGTGTAAAGTTGCAAAGAATAAAGTCTTCAAATCCAAAGAGATATTCTTTATAAAAGTTAAGAGTCAACCACGCCTACCTAAAACGCCTCGTTCTAACACGCCCCCACATGTCTACATCACGATGTGGGAAGATTTGCATAACGCCGCCCAAACGCAAAGAAAGAAAGCGTAACTTTTATTCTCGCTGTAGTATTGTTGTTGCCGCTGCCATGTCGTGAAGGTGCTGTGTGCTTGATTTCTCTCTCTCTGTCTCTCTCTATCTCAGGTGCTGGATATTCTACAGCATATCCAGGCTCTAGACCCGACTCAGCACGGAGCGGTCGGGTATCTGGTGCAGCATACGCTCGAGCACATCCAGCATAAGAGGCACCCGGTAGAGCCGGAGGTGAAGAGACGCAGCGCGCCTGAGCACAGGGATGTACAGTACTCTGTAGGCCTCATCATGAAACATAAGAGGTGGGTTCCTGTTTGTGTGAGCGGTAAACTTATGAACTACATGGAATATGAAACTGAGAGCAGCCAGGGAAACATCTATAAAAAGAAGTGATGCTAATTTGTAACTAATAATAATAATAAACACCTGTCATTACTTCATTTCTCCAGGTGGACCTCATATTGATGATGCAAACATACTACAGTTCTGGGCCAAATAATACAAAGTTAAATCAGACTTTTATTGGCACAGGATGGCAATGCAATCTTGATTTCAAACCAAAAAGTTTTAATGCTTTGCATAACTTTAGGTAGACTGTAGATGAACCATGCATTTATATTTAATACTTGTGACCCTGGACCAGCAAACCCCTCATAAGGGTCAATTGTATGAAATTGAGATTTATACAACGTATGGATAAATAAGCTTTCCATTGATGTATGGTTTGTTAGGATAGGACAATATTTGGCCGAGATGCAACTATTTGAAAATCTGGGGGTGCAAAAAAATCACAATATTGAGAAAATCGCCTTTTAAGGAACCCGCCACTATTTTTGAAAATAGGCTCATTTTCCAACTCCCCTTGAGTTAAACAGTTGAGTTTTACCGTTTTCGAATCCATTCAGCCGATCTCCGGGTCTGGCGGTGGAACTTTTAGCTGTAGCTTAGCATAGATCATTGAATCTGATTAGACCGTTAGCATCTCGCTCAAAAATGACCAAAGAGTTTCGATATTTTTCCTATTTAAAACTTAACTCTTCTGTAGTTACATCATGTACTAAAATCGACGGAAAATGTAAAGTTGCGATTTTCTAGGCCGATATGGTTAGGAACTATACTCTCAATCTGGTGTAATAATCAAGGAACTTTGCTGCCGTACTAAGGGGGGGTGCAGCAGGCGCAATGATATTATGCAGCTCCTGAAAATAGTCCCCAGCACGCTCTCTGTGCAAGCAGGTGGTCACGTTGTTTATGTTGAGGGAAGTTAGCCTATTTTCAGGCGCTGCATAATATCATTGCGCCTGCTGTATCCATGGTACGGCAGCAAAGTTCCTTGATTATTATGTCGAAATGAGAGTATAGTTCCTAGCCATATCAGCCTAGAAAATTGCAACTTTTAATTTTCCATCGGTCTTAATACACGATGTAACTACAGAAGAGTAAAGTTTTAAATAGGAAAAATATAGAAACTCTTTGTCATTTTTGAGCGAGATGCTAACGGGTCTAATCAGATTCAATGATCTATGCTTAGCTACAGCTAAAAGTGCTACAGCCAGACCCGGAGATCGGCTGAATGGATTCGAAAACGGGAAAAACTCAACTGTTTAACTCTAGGGGAGTTGGAAAATGAGCCAAAAATAGTGGAGTGTTCCTTTATATGTGTCCAAATGAAGATCTTAGCAATGCATATTACTAATAAAAAATGAAGTTTTGATATATTTATGGTACAAAATATCTTCATGGAACCTGATCTTTACTTAATATCCTAATGATTTTTGCACACAAAAAAAATCAATAGTTTTGACCCATGCAGTACAATGTATTGTTGGCTATTGCTACAAATATACCCGTGCTACTTATGACTGGTTTTGTGCTCCAGGGTCACATTTAATATTCACAAACTGATGTCTCTCATAGGTCAGGCTACAACTGCGTTATCTACGGGTGGGACCCTAAATGCACCATGAGTCAGGAGTGGATTAACACTATGAGAGTCCATCAGCTGTCTAAGGGGGCTGATCAGCCATTCTACAACGTCTTAGTTCAGGATGGGACATGTAGATATGCTGCGCAAGGTGAGTTTTTCCATTGATCCAAGATTTAAGCAATGGAAATGACTCTATCTAACAAAGTTTTAGGTTGTGCATATACTTTTGCAGACTGGTTTATTATCACTTTCTGGTATCTGAAAACTAGGTCTTTGTCCTAATTGCTCTCAATTTCATCAGCATCAGTGAATCATTTCTTTTGGGGCAAATGGGTGAGGTCGTAATTGATTCGAGACAATTGCAGTCTTAAAATAAAAAAGAAAGCCTCACTTTCTCTTTTCGTTTGCAGAGAATCTGGAGCCTCACTCCGCCCCGCTGGAGATCGCTCACCCTGAGGTCGGCCGCTACTTCACAGAGTTCTCTGACACACACTACATCGCTAATGAAGAGCTCCAGGCGCGTTACCCAGAGGACATGTGCAAGACCCACAGGACTGTAGAGGAGCTCTACCACGGTCTCAACCCCAACTCAGGGCAGTCACCGGAGCCCACCGCCAACTTCCAGGACCACGATTTGTTAGATCCGTAGAGAAGAATGCCACCTCCTTGCCTCCCTCCCCACTATAGATGCGTAATGTCATTCACTTTCTCCTGAACTGTTACAACTGTTAAGGGACTGGAGTTAAGGGACAGGTTAAAGGAATAGTTCACCCAAAAATGAAAATTTGCTGAACATTTACTCAGCCTCAGGCCTTCCAAGATGTAGATGACTTTGTTTCTTCATCAGAACAGATTTGGAGGAATGTCGCATTACATCTCTTGCTCACCAATGGATCCTCTGCAGTGAATGGGTGCCGTCAGAATGAGTAGAACGTAAAAACATCACAATTACCCACAAGTAATCCGCACATCTCCTGTCCATCAATCAATGTCTTGTGAAATGAAAAGCTGCATATTTGTAAGAAACAAATGCATCAAGATGTTTTAACTATAAACCATCACTTCTAGGCAAATTACGAGTCCATAATCCAAAATAATGCATTGTCGAGTGAAAAAGTTAATTCCCTATTGTCTCTGAAATCAAAATCCACTGACAGAACTCTTTTAAATTTGGATTTCATTGGAGACGGCAATTTTATAGATAAAAAACATCTTAATGATGCATTTGTTTCTTACAAGCGTGCAGATTTTCACTTCACATGGCATTAATTGATAGACTGGAGATGTGTGGATTATTGCAATGTTTTTCTCAGCTGTTTGGACTCTCATTCTGACGGCACCCATTCACTGCAGAGGATCCAAGTGATGTAATGCTAAATTTATCCAAATCTGTTCTGATGAAGAAACAAACTCATCTACATCTCGGATGGCCTGATGATGAGTACATTTTCATATTTGCATGAACAATTCCTTTAAGACAACATCCTGGTCCTAGATTAGTTTTAAGCGCAACTCTGAGCCAGAGCTGCAAATGTAGTCTAAGCTGAAAGAAACTACACGTGTTGTATTTGAGTGGTTGAGTATAAATGATGTGGTTGAGTTACAGTATTTGTGCAGATACAAAATATACTTTAGATAGTATGTATAGACTATGTGAACTTTACTACACTACACAGGGTCTGAGAATATCTGTATGTGTGTTGATGACCAGGCCCGTTCCTTATGCCATCAGTCATAACACATCTCACTGAACTAATGCACTAATGTCACATATGTTAACTAACATGCACTTGACATGAAGTAAAATGTCTAAAGCTGTCACCTTAAAATATTTTGTAATCTTTATTTCAATGTTATAAAAAAAAAGAAAAAACCTAGAGAACAAGGGCTCAAGGAATTCTTGGCTCATAGTGGTTGTAAATACAAAGGTATTGAGAATATAAGAGAATGCATCGCAATAAAATAATAAGCACTACTTTGTTGGTCTGGTTATTTCTTTATAATTTTATTTTTATAACTTATCTACTTTGCTTTGTAAGTGTAGAGATTTTATATAGCTAAATATTTAAATGTGTTCATCAAACCATGACTCCCTTCCAGATTGCCCAGGAATATGTAAATAAAATATTAATTTTCGTATATCAGCAAACATTTGAGCACGTCTGCCCCAAACTTTATGACGCATTACTCTTAAGCAAACTGAATATTTCGAGGTCAAAATACAAATATAGGCAAATTTGTGACATTGACCATGTGAAGCACAAGTTGCTCTTTGCAATATTCTTCAGTCATTCTGTAGAACATGATTGTCATCTTTTGCTCATGTCAGCTCGAGATACAAATCAAATATTAAAACATGCTGGAATTTCATTTGTCAGTGAAACATTTTACTTGAATTGCTATGCGGATTTAATTTTGCTGCATATTATGATGATTAGAAAAGAAGGCAAAATTGAAGCATTGTCACTAGTCGCCTCTGATTAATGTTCCCCTGTTCTGTTTTAACATGCACTGAACACCTTAAAGTGAAAGTTTGAGAATGAATGGCAAACAAGTCAGGGTGGTGTCCCTCTTGTATCCAAAGCAGAGTGTGTTTGCATTAACTGTAATACTCATCCAAAGTCAAACAACCTTAAATATTTATAATGCAAATATAAGCATCTACCACATAGATACCTTAACCGTTCTTCTCTGGCTGCAGAAGACTGGGTGAATAGCACGAAAATGAATAGCACGAAAATTTGAATCATACAAATTATTTTTAAATATTTTAATAATCATATAAAATAATATTTCATGTATTTATTTATTTTATTTAAAATATTATTTTAATTCATTAATATACATTTTATACATTTCTATTAAAATAAGTATTATTCCATTTATTTACGACATTTATCTTTTTGACAACGACCCCAAATATCTGCTATGACAAGAAAGCGAAGATGTCTTTTTTTATACCTAACCCAAATGTCCATTTCTGGGTCTCAAAATAATTTTCAGATCCCGCACTCATAAAAAAAAAAAAAACGGACCGAGGTGTGTCACTGACGGCGAATTTTGGCATATTTTCATTAGCGGCCGGAGCTTTGCTATCAAAGTCTGAGGGACAAGTTGTGAAAGTTCTGACCATTCTTCACACGACTTTCTTTCTGATCTCTTCCGGACTTTAACATGGGAGCTTCTCAGTCAGGACGAGTGCATATGTTCCATGATCTGGCTGATAAAACTGGCTGTGAGTATCCATAAATCTTTTCAATGTGTAGACAGCGACATTTTTCAGGTGCTTAGAATATGTTTGTAAGTGACTTTACAGACAAAGTAGCATGGTACTGTGATAATATCAGAAGGTGGTACCATGGTAGTACTTCAAAGAATGCCATAGTACCAAAAAACATGGGCCATAATACCAAGGTGCGTTTTTTGACAATTTGAAGCTGCAATATATAGCATACAGTTTACAGAAATTAAAATGTTTTGTGTGAATTTATGTAGTAAAGACTTTTTTAAAATCTCATAAAACATGATTCATTACACAACAGATTATTAGTTGTTTGAACTAGATCATTAATTTTGATTCAAGTAAAACGTACATTTTTATATACATTGATTTAATACGTAACTAAATGTCCATTAACTACTCTAGTGACCTGTTAAGCATTATATGTTTATGACATAAAAGCTATTATTAAGTGCCAACTGTAATGAACAAATATATATACAGTGTTGGGGAAAGTTACTTTTAAAAGTAATGCATTACAATATTGCGTTACTCCCTAAAAAAGTAACTAATTACGTTACTTAGTTACTTTTTATGGAAAGTAATGCGTTATATTACTTTTGCGTTACTTTTGCATTACTTTTTAAATATGAGCAGGGCTTGATTGTGTTTAATATAAGAAGTTCTATTTATAGCAAATATAAAAGTCCTTTCACACCAAAAAGTGTAATGAATAAACCTCAAGCTGAAGCAAAAGTAAATTCACGTCTGTACAGTAGACCACAGAGAAGAAACACTCGTCAGCGATAAAAAAAAAAAAAAACCAGAAGCACAATTGTTAGTTTCTCTAAAGTCATTTTTGCTTATTAGTATGGTTGAACTGGATCATCAAAGGTCAGCAGCAAAGACATTGGTTAATAAAATGGGATTAGATACATTTGTGTTATTTAACATATTTAATTATTGCAGGTTTGCGTCATATTCTGAGTTTGCATTTCATTGATTTTAATGCATTTTGATGAATACTAAATCTGTTTTTTGTGAGTGGGATGAATTAATGCACATTCACATTTAGTCTAGAACTACAGTAACATCATGTTCACACAGCGCACACAACTCCTCTGTACTACCGATTTCTCCCGATATGGGGACAGGAGAGCTGCAGTCAATAAATGGGAAAACAAAGTAACTGGCATTACTTTTTTGAAAAAGTAACTCAGATATTTTCTTGTAAATTTAAAAAGTAATGCGTTACTTTACTAGTTACTTGAAAAAAGTAATCTGATTACGTAACTCGCATTACTTGTAATGAGTTACCCCCAACTCTGTATATATATTAAAAAGCATAATGTGTCTAAATTTTACAGTTCTTATATACAGCGTGCTGTACATAGGCTCTAAAGTGATTAACCGTTGTTAACACTCACAACAGCCTAAATCTAATGAACCCAAAGTGTCACTCAGTTGGAATGTAGAAGTAGGAGGACTTTTGGAGAAGCACAAATAATCCCATTCATATCTATAATTGGGGAGAAGCATTTTCACAAGAGTTATTTACTGTACAGCTGTGAATGTGTGAATACCAAGCACATATTACACCGAGCAAATCTTCTCAAAACTAATTGTACTACCTCACAAAATAGAAAAGAATAGAACAGTAACGCTTTACAATAAGGTCCCATTCATTAACATGAATGCATTTTTGTTAGTTTAAAAAGACAAGTCTTCATTGTTTGTTCATGTTAGTTCACAATACATTGACCAATAGTTAAGTGTTGAAATTAACAAACTAAAAAATAAAACAAAATGATGTAAAAGTATTGTTAGTTGATGTTCACTAACTAATGTTAACAAATGAAACCTTATTGTGAAGTGTTACCATATAACTCTATTGTGTTCAAACGGCTGTAGGATAGTGTAAAAGTACAATATAGACAGACATGTAGCTTTCACTGCTATGTAAAACTTGAGTTTTTCTGGTTTTACTTGTTTTTCTGTCTTTTTCATTTCTTGTTTGTGTGTGTATGTGTGTAGTAACCTATAATTTACTTCAAGTCCTTTCCACATTCTCAGAAAAAAGGTACAAATCTGTCACTGGGGTGGGATACCTTTTCAAAATTGGATAATATGTTACCTTTAGTGCTACACCTGCAGCACTCTCAAATAATTTCTCTTTTTTCCCACTCCCCCTGTCTGACTGGAAGAGGTGGAGGTACTGGTCTGCTTATCTCTAATGATTGGAAATGTAATCCTTTACCATCTCTGAGTATCAACAGCTCCTTTGAATCACATTCAGCCACTATTACCCACCCTCTTAAAATCCATTTTATAGTTGTTTATCGACCCCCAGGACCACTAGGTAACTTCGTGGAAGAATTAGATGTGCTGCTCTCAAACTTTCCTGAGGATGGTACTCCCCTAGTTATGCTTGGAGACTTCAACATCCACCTAGATAAACCTCAGGCTGCAGACTTCCACACTCTGCTTGCTTCTTTTGATCTCAAGCGAGTATTAACTACGGCTACTCACAAATCAGGCAACCAACTGGACCTTATTTACACACGACACTGCTCCACTGATCATGTGCTGGTTACTCCACTGCACACCTCGGATCACTTCCTCCTCACTCTTAACCTCAACATGGTTCCTGACACAACACATACCCCTTCACATGTCACTTTTCGACATAACCTACGCTCTCTCTCACCCTCCCGGCTATCTGCTATGGTTTCATCTTTGCTTCCTTCCCCTGAACAGTTATCATCTTTTGATGTTAACAGTGCTACTGATACTTTCTGCTCCACTCTTACGTCTTGTTTAGACACTGTCTGCCCCTTGTCTTCCAGGCCAGCTCGTACCACCTCTTCTGCCCCTTGGCTGTCTGATGTTCTCCGTGAGTATCGTTCTAAGCTCAAAGCTGCAGAAAGAGTATGGCGCAAATCACAAAATCCTACTGACTTTAATGTATATCGATCACTTCTCTCTTCATTCTCTGCTAATGCCTCCACTGCTAAAAGGACATACTATCACAACAAAATTAACAATTCGCCTAACTCTCGCATGCTGTTTAAAACATTTTCCTCCCTCCTTTGTCCTCCTCCTCCCCCTCCTTCGTCAACTCTAACAGCTGACGACTTTGCCACATTCTTCATTAATAAAATTAGAAACCTCAGTGCACAATTTGCCACACCACAAACTGTCAAACACATCTTACCAGCAAACATACACTCATTCACATCCTTCTCTTCACTCTCAGAGGCGGAAGTCTCCAAACTCATCCTTTCCAATCATCCTACTACTTGTCCGCTTGATCCTATTCCATCTCCTTCAAGCCATTTCTCCTGCCGTTGTACCTGCACTCACTCACATCGTTAACACATCCCTTCACACTGGTGTTTTTCCCTCAACATTTAAAGAGGCTCGTATAACCCCACTTCTTAAGAAACCCACTCTTAACCCAACTCTTTTTGAGAACTACAGACCAGTTTCCCTTCTACCTTTCATTGCAAAAACACTTGAACAAGTTGTGTTCAACCAAGTCTCAGCCTTTCTCACACAGAACAACCTCCTGGACAGCAACGAGTCTGGTTTCAGAAGTGGACATTCAATTGAGACTGCCTTGCTCTCAGTTGTTGGAGCCCTAAGACTGGCAAGAGCAGATTCAAAATCTTCAATACTTAATTTGCTGGATCTGTCTGCTGCTTTTGATAAGGTGAACCACCAGATTCTCCTGTCAACCCTATTGGAAAATGGCATCTCAGGAACCGCACGCCAGTGGTTTGAGTCTTACCTCTCAGATAGATCCTTCAAGGTATCTTGGAGAGGTGAGGTGTCCAAGTCGCAACATCTAGCTACTGGGGTGCCTCAGGGCTCAGTACTTGGACCACTTCTCTTCTCTGTCTACATGGCATCATTTGGTTCTGTCATTCAGAAACATGGCTTTTCATATCACTGCTATGCTGATGACACTCAACTCTATCTCTCATTCCATCCTGATGATCCGACGATAGCTGCTTGCATCTCAGCATGTCTAACAGACATTTCTTGTTGGATGACGGACCATCACCTTCAACTCAACCTGGCTAAGACAGAACTGCTTGTGGTTTCAACAAACCCATCACTTTATCAAAATTTCACCATCCAGTTAGGCTCATCAACCATAACTCCTTCCTTCAAAAACCTTAGACCTTGGAGTTGTGATTGATGATAATCTGAATTTCTCAGACCACATTGCTAAAACTGTCCATCCCTGCAGATTTGCTTTATACAACATTAGGAAGATCAGGCCCTTTCTTTCAGAACATGCAACACAACTCCTTGTTCAAGCTCTTGTTCTGTTCAGGCTGGAATATTGTAATGCTCTCTTGGCAGGTCTTCCAGCCACTTCTATCAAACCTCTGCAATTGATCCAAAATGCCGCTGCAAGATTAATATTTAATGAGTCGAAAAGAACGCATGTCACACCTCTGTTCATCAAATTGCAATGGCTACCAGTAGCTACTCGCATTAAATTCAAGGCATTAATGATTGCCTACAAAACCACCACTGGCTCTGCACCCATCGTAACCTAAATTCATTACTGTCACAGTTATTGCCCTCTAGAGCTTGCGTTCTGAATGAAAAAAAAAAAAAACGGCGTATTATTGTGCCCTCTCAAAGAGGCACAAAATCACTTTCACAGACTTTTTCATTAACTGTTCCCTCCTGGTGGAATGACCTGCCAAATCAATCCGAGCAGCTGAGTCCTTAAAGGCGCATAGGAGATCTTGGAAAATGCTAACTTTAGCCTGATAGCACTGAAAGCGAATGTCCCACCCTCCCTGCAATCACCGTCCAAAGCCACGCCCCCTGAATGCATATACGCGCACTCACAGACCAGAGTACCAGAGACAACATTACTACAATAGGCTACATCAGCGGTTCCAAATTCCAGCCCACGTTCCCAAGTGAAGTAAACTTAAACGGATTTCCCACCCGCTCTTCAGTGAGGAGGGGGCAATAACACGGTGTAGTGATCGATAGATGGTTACACAGTTCATGCACGTAGCTTCACTTCTAACGATCTGGATATTTTTAATCGGGTGTGTAAACTAAGCGAGACCTTCAAAAAATGCAGAGCGGGGGGCGCTAGGACGGATTAATCGTGGTCTACATCATGCGTCATTCCCTGGTGAGAAAACTTTAAAAGTACTACAATACCAGGAAGGAAGATCGGGTTGTTGATGTGTGCCATTCCAAACCTCGCTCTGTCTTCCAGCGTGCGTAACCGGCTGATTTGACGTTCCTGTCCTGCGCGAAAACAAAGTGCGTCAGAGGATAACAAATACATATTTTACGAGGCAGTTAGAAGCTTATTAAAACGCCGGACCAGCGTTTTTGATTTGGACGACCATTTCTGGTCCTACTCCTTCCACATATATAACTAAGTTGAAATACATTTAGACCCACTTCAACTTAATGATTGCTATCGGGATGTGAAGAGACTTTCAACCAGCATAACAAAAAATGTTTCTGAAGACAATCATATGACCCCTTTAAACCATCTTCAAGAAACGACTAAAAACACGTATGTTCCACTTTTATTTGACCCTCTAACTCTAACACTTTCTATTCTATTTTAATTGTACTTTATATTTATCTTCTTTTTTTAATAAAAAAAAACCAAACAAACAAACACTAGCTTTCTATTTTTCTATTCTACTTGTTTTACTTTTTGTGTATGTGTGTATTGTATGTGTATATTTGTGTGGTGTATATAATAATCATAATAATATAATATATATATATATATTATATATATATTATATTAATATCTATGTATGTATGTATGTATGAAGAGTTCAGATGCAAAAGCCTCTAAATGCTGTCTGACATTTTCTTCTAAAATGGGCATTTTTATCAGGCTCCTATATTTATGTTCAGTTATTTCACTTTAATTGCAATGAAAAGAACCTATTCATTGCCATTATAGTGAAATTACTGAACCTACACATAGCAGCCTGATAAAAATACTCATTTTAGAAGAAAAGTTCAGATGCACTTAGAGGCTTTTGCAAAAGCGTCTGCTAAATGACATGTAAATGTAATATGTACTTCATGGTTAGAACATAATGCATACCATAGAGGGTTAAAGCACTAATATGTACCTTTAGCATAGCCAATATGTATCATTTAGAGGTAAATAAGGTAAGCCTCTGTACCTTAGGATAATGGCCCAATGATGGCTTTGTACCTTTTTTCTGTCTCTCAGTTACCAGAAGAAAACACTGGTCTATAAGTATGGCAGGGTAATAAATGAAATTATAAAAATGTTAAATAATTAATTTTAAAATAAAACTCCTAAAAACTTGAAAAGTTTACATTCAGACACTGCTAGTAAATTTCACAAATATTTACAAGAAATGGAAACTGCACATAAATGTGAAATTTGGAAGTAGATAGTCTGGCACAGTATTTTCTTCTAAAACATTACATGTATTTACTTTTAAAGTATACAGTTTGCGCATACTGAACATGTCGAATGCACATTGTAATGAGCGATTCTAGTGACAGATAGCAGAGTGTTCTGGTTTGGTGACAGCTGTCATAAGATCAGGGATTGATTACATCTATTTTGGTCGACTAAATCTCTATAAATACAGTTTGTATTGTTGCATGTTGTGAGTGTATCTGTGCACCTCCTCTCCTCGTGTTGTGTAATCTGAGGCATTCGAGTTTCTGATGGTTACCCTAATGAAACATGCATTCCTTGCACGAGTTTCTTCATTATCAGCTCGTCTTGACACACACATTCTGTCTCCATCACTCCTTCAGAACAGCTGTGACTGTGAAGTTCTTTGAAATGTTCCTGAATTTGCTGTCTTTTTCTCACTTTAGTTTCCATAGAGCAGATAAATAACCTCCATAACAGATTTATGTACCTGACTCAAGATGAAGACACTTTAAGGTACTGTACAAATGACTTGATGACGATTCTAAAATACTGTCATAACCAGTAATCTACCACACTCGTTTTCTGTATTTTAACTTCTGATTTTAAACCAGGTTCTGCGTTACAGAATAGGACACATGGTGTATTAGATTGTGTGTGTTTTGAAAAAGATGTCAGATGAGATTCATTTTCCGTAATAATGAAATGTAGTGTAATGCACAGCATAAACATTTCTTCTCATTTCAGACGTGAACACCTTGAGAATATTAGCAATTTGGCCCTCAACCCAATCCGAAGACAGATCATTGAGGCTTTCTTTGATAAACGGTGCGTTCAGAAAAGAAAAAACTCATATGGGTCCATATCTCAGTTTTGAGAGGACATTCCAATACTTTTTATTGTTTTGTTTCATGAGTTTTGAAAAGCAAATAAGTGTCATATTCCTGTTGAGGAATATGGCATATTTAGTTATTTTTTATAAAAATATTTTTTATTATTTAAATGCATTACATTCTTACATCTTTTAATTTTTTTTTTAAATTTTGTAATTCAAGTTTTATTGTTTCATCCTTTAAAATAATTTGTTTAATTTATATTTCCATTAGGTATTCTTCTCACACATGTTGTGTTTTTATGTTGTTTAACCGTACAGATGTTTTTTAGGAAGACGCATATTTTATGACGACTTTTAAAATGAGTGTATTTAAAATTATTTTACATTTTAATTATTATACATATTTTGAATTTACTTTGATAGATAGTATCTTGTGTTTTATATTTCACAAGAATGTCGTCTTCTCAAAACCATAGGTTCCAGCTTTCAAAATTTACCCCGTATGCCTTTAATGAACTTTAATGAATGTCCCTCATGAATAATAATGGAGAACCTTCAATAGCATTTACTTAGCCAAAAGTTAAAGTTAATATTGAACAAACATGAATTAACAGGACGGAAATATTGCTTCTGGTTCTGTTTAGAGGTCGACCGATGTATCGGTTTTGCCAATTAATCGGCGCCGATAGTTGATTGCTGGAACTATCGGTTATCGGCAAAAATCCATGCCGATAGTTTTCCGGGTTGCGTCCATTGCTGGAGCGGCTGAGAAGGTTCTGCTGTCATTACACAGTGCGAGAGCGGCCTCTAGTGGTTGAAATCACTGACAGCACGTGCTATTTGTTTAGACACGTGATACTGCACGCTGAACAGAGCGGGAAACTTCAGACGCAGATTTAAATGCAGCCAACAGAAAATCCTGCCGCGCCAAAGAGCGCCATTCACATAGTTTTCCATTAAATAACATTATATTTGTCCCGAATCATTGTTAATGTACATAATAAATTGTGTATTGTGCATTTTCAGCAAAACGTTTGTCTTTCTGTGGCTCTAATAAAGTCTGTGTGCTTCATTTATAGAGCTATAATATAGATTGCGCTTTCTTTCCGTTTGCTCCGTTTTTTAAACACCGAACTTCAAACTCATCTATGCCAAATGGTTTATTCTTGTAAACTTGTGTCTGTTTGGTGATTAAATAAACAAATTTAGACCGCTGCTCGAGTTGAACGCAACGCGTCCGGAGTGTGTGAGATACCGGTGAGTTCTCCTAGACTCAGCGCTGCGCTTTTATTTTGATTAGATAATCATCAAGTGCTCAAGAATAGAGGAAGTTAAAGTGTGAGAGTATACATACTATATCCATATGTATATAATTTTAATGCTATAGCCTTTGTGTATATATTTAAAGATGTGCATCTTTAAGCATGACAGTTGAAATGAAATGGTAACACTTTAAAATAAGAGTCCATTTGTAGCATTAAGATTAATGAAAGCTGTGTAAGTATTGTTCCTTGTTAGAGTGTGTTAATTTCAACATTTACTATTACTATTATTTTTTTACTACTAGTATGGTTCAGTACTGTTTTTTTTTTATAGTAAAGCACTATTTTAGTTTTCGTTCAGTATCTATTTAAAAAAATATTGGTTGGTTAATCGGTATCGGCCAGTGTGGTCCAACCTAGCTATCGGTATCGTCAAAATCCACTATCGGTCGACCTCTAGTCTCTGCGCAAAAAGCTGAGATACTAGAAAGTGTTTCACACATAAGTGCACAGAAACTGACTTTCAGAAATAAAGCTACCTTAGTGAGCAGTACCGCATTATTTCCCAACTCAGTTTCTTGTGTACCCTGCACTGCGCATTTTGTTTGTCTACCAGCTGATTCAAATCATCCGCTTGTTAGTAGAGACTCACATTCAAAATGTGCACTGGAATACCTGTAAAATTCAAATCAAGTCAAGTCAAAGTTCGTTGTATAGCGCCTTTTACAATACACACTGTTTCAAAGCAGGTTGACAGAAAAGCATGATGTTACTGTTTATAATATTTTAATATATGCATGCCCTATAGTCACATGTAGCAGTGTTGGGTGATAATATAATTTACATTTTGCGATGTTACAAGCAATCAAGCTGCTGAGATACACTATATAGTAGCCTATATATCGCTCTACGCAAGTATACTATAGAGATAAAGTTGGACGTATTGGCATTGATGGTTCCATGAAAACCTTTAACGTCCATGGAACCTTTCTATTCCACAAAACGTTCTTTATTTTGGAAAAAGTTCTTTACACTAAGAAACAAAAAAGAGTTGACTGAAAGATTCTTTGGGGACCAAATATGTCTCTTCCATGGCATTGCTGTAAACCCCCCCCCCCCCCCTTCCGACCTTTATTTTGAAGAGTGTGTCCAACTTTAAAATCATTCTGTCATGCTTCTAAACATACCTAATGATAATGTCTGTGTGCTTTCATCCAGGAACTTGGGTGAAAAAGAGAAGGGCTGTCTGCAGGAGATCGGTTTTGAGGAATTCGTTACTGTCCTGTCCTTCTTCAGACCACCCAAACCACACACTGCTGACGAAGAGATGAAAAACATCAAGAAGGAGAAACTACGCTGTGAGAATACAGATGGTCTTTCTATTGCAGCTTTCTTTTAACGGATACCAGTGTTATATTCATTGATATATTATTATAATTTTATTTTTCAATTTCCTGTCTTCATTTTATTTTTTAAATGTTAGTAATTTTGTGTTATCATTATTTTTTAAATATATATCTACATAGTTTTTATTAAATATATACGTGTAGACACTGTGGGCCAGATTTACTATCAGCTTGCGCCAGCGCAAACCCTCATTTGGCATTAAAAAACTATTTTCAGGATTTACTAAAGATACGCAGTGGGAAATTAGCGCTAAAAAAAGGCATGGGCACAGTTATTTTTGCGCCTGACCTTATTGGATATGCATTTGTAGGAGTTTCCCTTTTGATCTGTAAATTTATGGGAGGAGAGTATTTAAATGAATCACGCAACGTGATTTACTAAGATTTGCGCTCGTCAATTCACTGGTATTTGTGGCATTATTTAACGGCCAAAAAAGAAGCATGTCTTAAAGCAGGCAGTAATTTGTGCTGCTCTTGGTAGATTGCGCTGGTCATTATGGAAATGAGATGTTGCATCTGTGTTCTTTAATGTGCGCATTGTCAGTAAATCACACGCAGAATTTCCCCTCCCATCGGCGCTTTTATGAAATTGCGATCTAACACTAATTTGCCCTGTTTAGTAAAACTGTTTTTTGGTTTATTTTTAGTCATTTTAGTATCTAATAGTGTTTTCAAATCGATTAATCGCAATAAATCGCATCCAAAATAAAAGTTTGCGTTTACATAATGTGTCCGTTTCTTATATACAAGCATGTATGTGTGTTTATTTATATGTACATATAAATATTTACAGTACACACAAATTGTATGTGAACAAACATTTATTTTGGACACGATTAATTGCGATTAATCAATTTGACAACACTAGTACTTAAACTAAACAGAAATTAAATGTTGCCTTGGAATAGCTGAAATAAAAAAAAAAATTTTTTTTTTTTTTAGTTAATGTTAATATTCTAAACAAAGTTTAAGCCTCACTGTGTCGCTTTTTTCATTTATACTTGTGAAAGTCAACTTCTTTCAGCATTAATATAGTTTTGAGGTTTACATTTTTATTTTGATAAATGTCTTGGTCTCTATAGTTCTATTCAACATGCATGACACTGACAATGATGGCGTCATCACGCTGGAAGAATACGGACGTGTAAGATTCATCTCTTATTTTATATGAGTGAGTGAGTGACGTGACATGTGGCCAAGTATGGTGACCCATACTAGGAATTAGTGCTCTGCATTTAACCCATCCAAAGTGCACACACACAGCAGTGAACACACACACCGTGAAAGTAATAGTTATATCCCCCTACAAGGAATATAAAACTACAAAACACATTTATGGCTTGTTTGACCGCAGTGTGACTGATTGTAGGTGGTGGAGGAACTGCTGTCCAGCTATGAAACCATAGGAGCAGAAACCGCCAAAGCCATTTCAGATGCTGCAATGCTGGAGGTGGCGAGTGTCACAGTGGGTCAGATGGTACGCTGGCAATCCATGATGGGCTTAAACATTTTAAAGTTCTAATGTGATTTTTCTAATTGAAACCTGTTGATCTGGTCCTTTTTTTGGTTTAGGGTCCTGATGAATTTTATGAGGGAATCACCTTTGAACAGTTCATGCAGGTTTGCACTTTTATAATATGAATTATAATTAAATATAATGCACGCTGCTCAAACCTCGCCCTTGAATGTCTCTCCCACAGATATTGAAAAATGTAGAGATCGAGACCAAGATGAATATTCACTTTTGGAACTTGGACACCAGGACGATGCAATGTGGGAAATGAGTCACTTCTGCTTCACAGCAGCACTTTATTTTAGACCTAAACATGTCAAATTTGTCTCATGGATTCAACTCTTAGTATTGAGTTCTTTCTCTGAAATATCTTAAATGCTTAAGATATGGAGGCAGTGAACATGAGTCAGGAGCAAACCAAACGTGCAAAGTATTTCTATATATTTGGAAGACATTTATCAACCGCATGAAGCCCGGCTATTTTTGTGACTTCATATATTCACATATGTACAATGCAAGGCATTTTTGATTCATACATACTTTCAGATGCTATGTAACAGTGGAATTGAGCCGTGCGATCATAAATTTCCCTTCTGAGCAAAGTGCTGATTTTATAATGGAGGAAGTCTTGGAAATCAACAGTCAAACCAGTGCTTAAACACTCCACACCCAAAGTTAATGAATCCACAAATCTTATCAATCACCTCAAAAACAGCAGGAAGTGATTGTTTTGTTGCCCTTGTGCATTTGCCCTCTTATTACAATAATATATCTGGCTTCCTTCCACCAAAGTTATATATTAATATGTATTACAGGGGTGTGTATATTTCTTACAGCAACAGCATTTACTGTAGGATATGAAAGTATGATAATTTTGTATATTATTATCAGTATATTACCGACTACAATGTACACTACTGTTCAAAAGTTTTTTTTTGTAAGAAAATAATACTTTTATTCAGCAAGGAAGCATTAAATTGATTTAAAAAGTGACTAATAACCTTTAAAGTTCTAAAAATGTCTATTTCCAATAAATGCTGTTCTTTTGAACTTTCTATTCATCAAAGCATTATAAAAAAAACGAATCGCTGCTTCAGCCAAAAATATTAAACTACACAAATGTTTTCATCATTGAAAGTAACAAGTGATCAAGTTTCTTGAGCAGCAAATTAGCATATCAGAATGATTTCTAAAGGATCATGTGACACTGAAGACTGGAGTAATGATGCTGTATTTTACAATATATATTAAAAAATTGTACTTTAGATCAAATAAAATCAGCCTTGTTGAGAATTCTTTCAAATATGAAATAAATAAATAAATAAATCATGCTGCCGTTGTGTGGTGAATTACTGACTGCAGAGAGTTATGAAACCACCAAAACTTAATTTTGTATCATTTGTATTTCATCTTCTCAGATGGTGATTTAATATTCTAATATTGTATATTAAAATGTGACACACACATAAAAACAAAGATCTACAATCAATAGTAAGCAAAAACCCATCTTAATGGGTCATCCAAACGCACAATTTTGAAATTACACAATTTATGATTTAATTATTGATTAGTTTGAAGGAATATGACCCCAGATCATCTTAAAGGGGTCATATGATGTTGCAAAACAGAATACACAATGGTGCTAAAACATTATTTGGTGTAATGCAATGTGTTTATGCGGTTTAAGGTTTAAAAAACACATTATTTTCCATATAATGTACATTATTGTTGCTCCTCTATGCCCCGCCTTTCGCAACTTTCGATTTTTCAAAGCCGATAGCTGTTTTAAAAAGTGAGGTGGGTCTTGCATTGGCCAGCCTATCAAGTGGGCCTTGTGTATTGCCGAATACCGTCACGCGTAAGTGACTGTAAGTGTATACCGCTTACATACTGTGAGGGTGAAATGAACCAGTTCTAAGCCCAGTCGGTGACGAGACAAAACCGGCGATGACCCATTACAAACGAGTCATTTGGTTGCATCGGCTTGGGGGACAAATGGCTAGCATGATTGTGACGATATGGACGGATACTGTCATAATTTACTCTACAAAAGAAGAAACCCCAAAGAGGTAAGCAGAAAGGGAAACCATAAAACCCTCTGCAATAGTGTGATCGAGAAACCAACAACCTACGCTCTCCTGTCCTTAACAAGACAACCGGCGACCTAGCAGTGCAATCAGACGAGTCCACTACTAAAAAAAACCACGGCTGACAGGAGCGACGTCTCGAACATAAAGCGACTAACAAGAAACAAACATAAACAAAATAAACAAATTGGCAAAAAAGTGGCAAAAATTACAGAATGGACGGGAAAAGAAGACAGCGCAGAACATTAATAAAGAAATCTGAAAAATAGGATCTAGCCTATGGGCCAAGACGCAGTGTAGGGGCTACGTTGTGATGCCAGGGATCTTCGCAGTCCCTCACGCATCCATAACACTCGTGTGGGACATACCACACAAACTTAATCTAGGGGTGGCAAGGGCATAGGCAGAAGGGAGAGATGTGTTGTTACAACTTATCACGGATGTTGCTAGTCTGTCCCTCTTTTGGAAGGCCAAACAGGAGGTTCCTGGCACCGAACACAGGAATCCAGCGGGACTGAGCTTAGACAGCACAACCAGCGATCTGAAAGCTACAAAGAAAGTGACACTCTAAAATACCGCGTTGCGGCAGTCGAGTTCGTGTAAGCATTTTTGCGGCGGGTGACTCAATCTCCCAGCATCATGAGGATTAGGTGGGGAGGTGAGAAGGGAACGTAGGATGTTAGAGAGGAGGTGCGCCTCTATTAAAAAATAAGACGCACAGTAAACGGAAACGCAAATAAAGTATATACATGGTGCGGGCAACGGAAACTTCTGTCAGTCGCAAGACGGTACCGCCGCAGGCAGAAGGACAAATTGAAAGCGCATCATAATGACCCCGGTAAGAAGCGAATCACGGTTGCGCAGCGGGCCAGCACGGGCTAAAAGAACAGGAGTGATGACGCCACCGAAGCCACTCATATCCATACAGCCCCCACCAATGGATATGGTATCCAACCCCGGTATTGGACCGCAGGCAGACGAGCCGAGACGTCCATTGGAATCATAGTACAGTCACCCTCGAATCTAAAGAAATAATAATACAAATAAACAGAAACCATAGCAAAACGCACAACATAAGGAAATGGTTGTACCTGCTGAGCCTTTGAGGTCATCGTCGTGATACGCCCCCAGTTCTTCGCAGCAGACGTGGCTTTGAATCACGTTATTATCCGCCAATGCTTAAAACCCCCTGTGAAGCCTGAAATGCTTTATCTTTTTGTCTTATTGATGACAGAATTGTCACTCATTCAATTGTTAAAAGCATTACTAAAAGGAACGTTCTTCACCTGTTGTGCATTTCCCAGAGTTTGGCTCCTATCCTCATCTCCCACACACTGACCAATCCCTCGCCACCGCCGCTCACGATCTTCCAATCATCTGCCTGGACGGTGGTCACGCCCATGTGAAGGGCATATAAAAAGACGACTGACGAGTCCGTACGCAAGTCAAACACTCACTCTGAAATAGAGAAGCAACTCAATGTTATTATCACTACACCTGTGATCCACTGAAAGCGGCAGCAGTTCAAGCACAGACCGTCTAATTGGGCTGCATGATTAATCTAAATAAAACCGAAATCACAATATGGCTTAGTGCAATTATCAAATTGCATTCTGGTTTACATAAACATCTAACACACCAACCAAAAATACAGTCCTCAAAAGGTTTAACATTTTGAAAAATGATAAAATAATATGTCCATAAATATTGTAATTTTACAGTTGTAATTTAAAATGTAATATTTAATTTTTCTAAAAAAAAATAGTTTTGACCATTTTTTTTGGTGAATAGAATTTTTATAAATATTTTCTGTTTTAATTTATTTTTTATATCTTTATTTCTCCTACCTAGTACTGATTATAATTCGATATTATTTTATAGCCATATTGATATACAATCACAAAATCGTGCAGCTACAAAAAAAGCACAGCAAACCTGGAATTTTGTTTAATCACATTTTGAATATATTAATATACAAAGTATTGTAATTATGGTTATTATAGTTAAGCTAACTAAAACCAAAAAATGAATTTTCATTACTGGAAATAAAAATATTTTAGCAGAAATATATTAAAATATAAAATGTTTAACTTATTGTATTTCAGCTAGCTGCCAGGGCAACATTTCTAATTTTCATTTTGTTTAATTTGATGTACTAAAATAACTAAAACTTAAAAATGAATAAAAACAAATAAAAATTCACAAAACAACATCTAAATATCAAATGATAAAATAAAAGCTAATTCCAAATATTAATAAAAACTAGTATTAGTAAACTAGTATAATTCTTGATAATTGTAAAATAACACCGAATGTAACCAATTTCAAATATATTGGCCCCTAAGCTAAAACAAAATGAACTGTGGTTGGTCAGTCTCTACATGGTCAGATCTTGGCCAGAATAAAGTGTAAAGTGGACCATACTTCAGTCAAAAGGCTGACTACACAAGACTAATGTGTTACAGAAACTGCAGTATGACAGCTTTCCCCTCTAACAGAGCACCACTGTGGGACGACATTAGTATAAAGCTGGTATAAAGAAATTACTTTTACAGGCCCGAAGGAGCTCAATTCCATCTGTCCTCTTTAATGGTACCGGAGGCAGCCAAAGGATGACTCTATGCTGGTGCTTTCCAAAAGATAATCGACAAAATTAAATTTTGCTTGGACCAAAAAAAAAAACAACACTTGGAGGACAAAAGATATTAGTCAGAATGAATCGTTAATGCATAGCCAAGCAGGATTTAATGCTGCGAGTAATTATGTGGATGTGCCTATCTATTGTCCTGGTTTAATTTCATCGAAGCATTTATTCTTGTAAGAGGCTGTAATATATTTACTGGCAGGTTGCAGTGGTCATAAATCTAATGCTAAAACAAGATCTAGTTTCACTGAGCTGTCAGCAGACAGGCTTCCTTCAATTAATCAAGAATATTGTTCACAGGCACTTCCAGTGCCACCAACCGTGAGCAAAAACACCACAGGATACACACGGCCATGAAAAGCACATGTACACAGATAGTACACATGGGCCCATCGTCATCCTCATCATAACTAACTTTACCACATTTACAAGCAGTGAAACTAAAAACTTGGTGTTTTCAAAATAGTGTAGCTTTAACGGTAATACATTTTTTTTTACATTCTTTTCAAAACATTTATAAAAACCTGTTCAAAAAACAGGCATTATAATTGTTAAAAACACCCTCAATAAATTATATTAGGGGTGTAACGGTTCACAGAATTCACGGTTTGGTTCGATATGACACAGTGGTGTCACGGTTCGGTTCGGTATGTTCGGTACGTGGCTAATTGGTTATGTCGCAATGCTGGAAATATTTCTGTTTTATGAAGGCAAGCCAATGGATATCACACAGGCAACATGCAAACTTTTCGCAAAAGTTATGCCGGTGAACGTCTTATAATCTCAGTGAATTCACTATATCCAGAAAGTGAAAGTAAAAACGCAATGACGGAGTAATGACGGAGCTTTCGGCATCTGACGCCACTTTCTCTCTCAGAGACGAATCTACTTCAACATATGCTGATAACGGTATATATACAGTAGCTAACTGTTTTAATGCATTCCCTTAATATATTCCAGCAAGATGGGGAAACTAGCTGACCAACCAGCTAAAATCTGCTGAACGGCAGCATGGCCAGGCTGGGAGACCAGCTAAAACCAGCTGGGGGGGGCTCTTCCATCTTAAGCCTGTTTTAAGTCCAGGAGGGTTCTTAATGACTAATCAATCATCCGAAGCTTCCCTAACAATGTTGGTGATACTCATAAATGTTTCAGTTTCTAAAGAAGCAACAGCAATCCTCGTTCTGTTCTCAATTTTCATCCCTGGAGCTGAACATACCAATCATTTATGGCTCCTTCTCACTTCCTGGCACATCCAATCGGGCACAACAACACAAACACAGATTCCACTCTCTCCACAGCAAAAGAGGCTCCAAGGAGTGTTTTGCTTCGTTCATTCATCAAAGACGAACAAAAGGTGAGAGCATTCGCTTTGTCGAAACCGTGGAAAGACGGACGAAGAAAGAGGGATGGTTTAAATGAGAGCGCAGCTGGCCAGAGAGACATCAGGTCCTCCCTCTTTGCACTCTATATAGTATCTGAGCGAAGATGCAGTTGGAATTTATTTACAAAGACCTGCCAAGCATCTCTCCACCTGCCAAAATAGTGCTCCCGCTGTCACAAGTGTCAATGAAATGGCTCTTTATTTGGCTAAGACTAATTGAGACGCAAGCATCAGATGTGGACCGCGCTCGGGATTCTGTATTGAGTCCGCAGGGCAGATGTACCGCATCTCTCCTCGTCTCCAACATCTCTTTGTCCACTAAATCAATAGCCCTCAGTGATGCACTGCTGACAATAACACCATCCATCCTTTCAAACCGAGCGCTTTCATTATTCCCATTCCCACTTCTATAAGTGCCTGAGCTTTTCAGATGCTTTCCGTAAAATGATTTTCAAGGTAAACCAAAAATAGTCGAGAGCAGGCCCGAGTGCTCGTCGTGCTTTGAAAGGACCACAGCTGTGGGGGGGAAAAAAAAGTTTTTCCGCTTTGGACATAATTAGGTGTGTTTTATTCTAAGTGCTTTAATCTTGGATATCTAATGCAAATCTATTAAACTCTGGCCAAAAGTGCTGTATGTAGCCAGTAGACAATGAACCACCAATTTATCAAAAACTTGTGTTCTCAGAGCTGTGGTTTAGCAGTTAGCGCACAACCTTCAGATATTGAGCTGTATTGCACATGTGGAAAGGTCTGGATGAACCTCAATAAACCTTTTAAAAACAAGCCCAGGTCACATTTCCAAACCAAATTCAAAGAGAAAAATAAAAAAAGATTATATTTTGCATGAACAAAATAAAGACTGTGTTTAGGACCATTCCATTTTTTTTGCAGTGAGACATTATATTCATGACAATTCAGCTCATTTACACCCTCACATTTCCACATTGAATGTGTAGTTTCCAACGAATATTTTATTTCAGGGAAAAAGTTATTTATGCATTAATGCTGCTCGATGTAACACAATTACAGGCAAAACAACTGGTTTTCCTACTTGAAGTGAAAAGTGAATGGAACACAAATAAACACTACAGTACAAAACTCAAAAAAAAAAATGCAAACAAGGCAGCTTAAGGTAGGTTGATTTCAGCAATAATTCTAAAATAATATTCTAAAATAATTCAGCACATGAAACACATTCCTAATACTATAGTGTCAAATTATAGCTTTTTGGGGGATAAAACTTTTGATTTTATTTCAAAATCAAAACATAATGAGGCCTTGATTTTTTTTTTTTTTGAATTGTGACATTATTTTGAATTCAAACTAAACATTCCTATTGGTATCACTATAAAGCAGCTTTTTTTTTTAAAGTGAGCATTTCAGAGTAAGCTACAGGGGGTGTGAAGAATGGTGATAAATTCACCAAGAAAAATAAATTTTTATTTAAAGAGAACTGAAATGACTACTAATTAGGGACACACAATATTGGATTTTTGCCGATATCCGATATGCAGATATTTTTCAACTCATTTTGGTCGATAGCCGATGCCGATACCGATAGGTCCTTGTATTTATGTTTTCATAATCCGTTTGAAAAAAAAAAAAGCTCTCTTAACAACATTAGAATATATCTGAAAGTCCATATATAAAATTATTTAATTTACAAGTGTCATGTTTGTTATTTTTATTCATGTAAGCTATAGCTTCTGACCTTTAAATCAAAGCATACTCGTGATTACGATATTGGATTTTTGCCGATATCCGATATGCAGATATTTTTCAACTCATTTTGGTCGATACCCGATGTCGATACCGATATATTTCCTTTTGTTTAGAAACAACACCAAATCTCTCCTGTGCAAATTATAAAACAAATTATTTTAACAAAAAATATTTGTTAGTATAAAGAAACAATTATGATGTTATTTATAATGAGAGTACCGAAAGTGAAAATACAACTACAAATCATCACTGCATTTTTTTGGCCATCAGAGCAAATGCCGTGATAACCTTCCTCCAATATGTTTATTTGAAGCTTTAACATTCTGTAGAGGTCTAAAGCAAAGGAGTTGTAAAAACTCAAAAAAAAATTTTTTAGATGTCCTGTATTTATATTTTAATGCCGTTTGAAAAAAAAAACAGAATAATTGACACATTAATGATATCCTTACAGTTAAATATTTTAATTTATAAGCGTCATGTTTGATTTTTATTCATGTATGCTATAGCTTCTGACCTTTAAATCAAAGCATACTTGTGATTTTATGACATTGATTACTGCTTTATTTAATCAGAAACACAATCTTAATGTTATTTGTTTATTTTACTTTCATTTTATCACAAGTAGGCCAACAGCACCCCCTAAGTAAATAAAACATCTTACTGGACGGGCATTAGGACCCGAGGGAGGCTGTTCTGTACGTGCATTCTTAAATTAAATGCAGCGATCCAAAACAGTGAATCTAATCATCATTCAGACAAAACTTTGCTTCAAGAATGACCACAATGCTGACCTGATCTAATCGCTAGCACAATCCTGAGCACATGTGAGTTATTTGTTTTATCGGCAAGGCATATCGGCATAATCTTTCATATCGGTTCATATCTTTCATATGTTTACATTTTAAGCCATTATTGGCCGTTTCCGATATCGTTCCGATAATATAGTGCATCCCTACTACTAATAAAAGGCAAAAAAACTCTCACAATTACCCATTTCATCATATGGGAAAAAGAAAAGATGAATCCAATAAATCTGGATTATTATTTTTTTTTGTCAACTGCAGTGCATATATGCAATTTTGATCAAATAAATGCAGCCTTAGGTAGCATAACAGACTATAGTCTTCATAGTAATGTGTGTTGTACTATCACTTTATTTACGCAAACATGCTTTGTGAGTTTCACCCACAGAAGGATAAGAGTAGAAAATGAGTTGAGGACACAAGGCTCTGTGTGTCTCCAGGCTTCATGAGATACACCCATCCAAAACATTCCCACTAATCCTAAAAAATAAAACTAGCTGCTCAAGGGAAATGTAATGCAACCTAAAATAAGAGAATTCACACCAGCTGCAGGTGTAAATGAGAGCACTACTATTCCATCGGAGCTCATCAAACTCTCCATGTTTAAGAAACTCAATTCACAGAAGGCTTTAAGTTGCCAGACAGAAGACGAGCGAATGTGTGTGTGTGTTGTGTGGTGTGTGTGTGTAACGTGATAGATGAGGTACACATGTTTGCGGGTGTGTTGTACCACCTGTCTTTGTTCCCACACACCAGCAGGTGAGGGTGGCTGTCTCTCAGGTTGACGCAGGTGAAGTCTCCCGCCGAGTCCCCCACGGTCAGCTCGCACTGGCTGGTCTCCAGGCTGTACACCTGAATCTGAGGAGAGAGGACGATTGCTCCTGGTGAGATGGAAAGATGGAGAGATTGTAAAACTAGCAGGATTGTGCCGTAACACCTGCTTGCATACACAGATACCAGATAACACATTTCACAAGTCGCACGCCTTCTTATGAACTTCTAACACACTTTAAACATTTCAGGTACACAGTCAGTTCAAAACATCAGAAGCAACCCATTTAACTGGCATTTTAGCATGTAAATGCTGCTCAATATGCAGATGATTTTATCTAAAGGGATTTGAAGTTCTCAGTTAAAGGGACCTCTGAATTGATAAGTGCACAGATAATTGATAAGTTTGGGATCAGTAAGATTAAAAAAAAAATAATAATACTTTTATTCAACAAAGATGTATTAAACTCATAAAAAAGTTACAGTAAGTACTTTTACATTTCTATTTCAAATAAATGCTATTATTTTGAACTTTACATTCAAAGACCCTGAACATTTTTTTATTATGGTTTTCCCAAGATGTAATGGGGTAATAATAATAATAAATGTTTTTTGAGCAGCAGATCAGCATATTAGAATGAGTTTTGAAGGGTCGTGTGACACTGAAAACTGGAGTAATTATGCTGAAAATTCAGTTTTGCATCACAGGAATAAATACATTTTTAAAATATATTCAAACAGAAAATAGCTATTTTTAAATTGTAATAATATTTTTTTTTCAAATATTGCTGTTTATTTACTGTATTTTTGATCAAATAATTGCCTTGGTGAGCATAAAAGACTTTGTTTGAAAATATTAAAAACGTTTGAACAGTAGTGTACTTCTATTTTTAGCTAAAGCTGTCATTCACATTAGAGCCCGACCGATATGGGTTTTTTTGGGCCGATACCGATACCGATATTAGGAGTAAAAAATACTGATACCGATATATCGGCCGATATTCTTTATGTGTATATTATAGTACAGTACCAGTCAAAAGTTTGTACACTTTCCCATTCGTGTGTCCAAACCTTTGTCTGGTACTGTATATAGAATACAATATATAGCCTACATAAACAGAATATATATACTTAAACACATTTTTTGCAATGATAACTCCAATGTGGTGATCAAACACTTATAATGATGTGACAAACATAGTCCTATGTAATGGAGGCAGGTTATTTAACAATTTAACAAGGATATCACTTGTGCTTGGCCGCCGTCAGCTTTCCCTCGATTGCAAACCATTTCGTCCTGTCCCTTCAGGCTGAAAACACCACCCCACAGCTGATGCTGCCACCACCATGCTTCATCACTGTTGGGACTGTATTGGACCTTTGATGAACAGTGCCTGTTTTTCTCCCCTCCCACACATCCGCTCCATACCGCTTCCACTCCATACATAATTCCTCACCATTTGGAGTCCTCATGTGTTTTATTTAGTGTGTCTGCACTAAGGAGAGGCCTTCCTTCCTTCGGTCCCCTCTGCCATAAAGCCTCGACTGGTGGAGGGCTGAAGTGATGGTTGACTTTCTCCCATCTCCCGACTTCATCTCTGGAGCTCAGCCACAGTGATTTTGGGTTCTTCTTTACCTCTCTCACCATGGCTCTTCTCCCCCGATAGCTCAGTTTGGCTGGACTGCCAGCTCTAGGAAGGGTTCTGGTCGTCCCCAAACGTCTTCCATTTAAGGATTTTGGAGGCCACTGTGCTCTTGGGAACCTTAAGTGCAGCAGAATTTTTTTTGTAACCTTGGCCCGATCTGTGCCTTGCCACAATTCTGTCTCTGAGCTCTTCAGGCATTTCCTTTGACCTCATGATTCTCATTTTGCTCTGACATGCACTGTGAGCTGTAAGTTCTTATATAGACAGGTGTGTTGCTTTCCTAATCAAGTCCAATCAGTATTATCAAACACAGCTGGACTCAAATGAAGTGTAGAACCATCTCAAGGATGATAAGAAAAATGGACAGCATCTGAGTTAATTATATGAGTGTCACAGAAAAGGGTCTGAAAACTTAGGACCATGTGATATTTCAGTAATCCTTTTTTAATAAATCTGCAAAAATTTCAACAATTCTTTGTTTTTCTGTCAATATGGGTTGCTGTTTGTACATTAATGAGGAAAAAAAAAAAAAAAACTTAAATGATTTTAGCAAATGGCTGCAAATATAACACAGAGTGAAAAATTTAAGGGGGTCTGATTATTTTCCGTACCCACTGTATATATATATGTACTGACCTGTTTTTTTTATTCATCAAAAATAAGACAAATTTCATGAAATTCCGCGTTATACAGTAAATTCCGTTTTTATGACTGGATTCCGTGATTCCATCCATGTTTTCTGCATCGCGGAAATTATTGGGCCCTACTAATGTAGCAAACGAATATAAGCTCATTGTGAGAGTAAAAGACGATGGCATTGATGTTTATTTACTTAGCATTGGGTCTCTCCAAGTAGGTGACAAGGTAGCGTTAAATCACCATTCAACAGCCTCAAGCCACCATCGCACTGGCGTCTATTGGACTGCAGAAAGATACTAACTTTTCAATCTGCTACATTACTAACTGTACTGACAAACTATGCTGACACCGTGTATGCGCTGCAACAGAATGCGTAAAAGCGACATTTGAAAATCATTTGAACTTCTGTCCGCACGTCATAAATAGAACGAGGCATCAGTTTACTGAATCTACTGAATAGACAGCATAATGGGTTCTATTCTACACCGGACGCGAGCGGCGCGACAAAATACAATATAATTATATTGTATTTTGTCGCACCGCGCAATGTGATGTAAACACCAGCATTGAGTGGCCGCGATCAGCTCCGGTGGCCATGAAGTTATTGCGCCGCAGATGCGTGCCGTGAAGTGCAGATCAACTCTAGTCTCTAACGTCACTGAATCTGCTGTTAAAATGAACCATCCATTCATCATATCATCATGCAAAACAAAGAATTAGAATCATTGTAATGTGACAATCAAATATAGGTGCGGGAGCAAACAATGGAGCGCGCTCTGCTGGACAAACTAAGTAATTACACCATTCAGAAGCATTTAATCTGCGTTATATGTTCTGTAAAAAAAAAAGTTCATATCGGCGGCATATTCGCCAATACCGATATATCGGCGACAGGCTCATACCGGCCGATAATATCGGCTAAACGATATATCAGTCGGGCTCTAATTTGCATCATCACTTGGCCAATCAAGTTAATCGTAAGTTTATTGATCATGTCAAAATAAACAAAATACACCATGCTATTGAAACTGCATTCAGCTTTACCTTGGAAATGAGCAAATACATGTTTGCAGGGCTGCATACATCTCATAAACGACCTATTTATCAAAACAGGAAAAGATCATGTAAAATTATTTTAAAGGGATCTAATTAATATGCATGATCTAAGCCTTTGCGATAATGTGATGTCATAATAAGCACCAAAGTGCTGTCTTAAAATATGCAAAGTGACAAACCACATATATATGGATGCAAAAATATAAATAGGATATAAAACATTAAAAGCAAAGTGAAAATATAGTAGGGCAGTGTTTCATTTAGCATTTTTTCTTAATTGAATTGTTTCCTGTATGGCAAATGCCCCAACAGGCACCAAGGCTCAATTTTAGGTTCGCTTAATTTAATTTTTTATATTTTTTATTGTTTATAATTTATTGATTACATATTTTTAATTAATTTTTATTTTATAAAAACAAAGATCCTGTGTCACTAAAAAGTTTGTTTATAACGCTATAATATAATATTATCAAAATTATAATTCTTACAATATTGCATTGATATTTTAGAGCAGTAGCCTACCTTCTAATAACTTGTGTGCATTCATATAATTTTCTACAGTTCAGTTCATTAAGAAGCAGGTTTTCTGAACTGCAAACTCTGACACGGACTTCCACCTCACTTTATCAATCAAACTTTTCTGCAGACACAGAGAAGCAAAGTGTTCAATAATTGATTATGAGCCCATTGTACCCACAATCCAGGTGCTTTAAAACCTCTGAAGCTCTTGGTCAATTCACTCACATTAAACGCCATCTCTGAGGTAATTCAGTCCTAAAAAAAGAGATTGGTTAACTGATTGCATCAGCTGCCATTTAAACAGTGAGCAAAGGAAAGACAATGACACGGGCCAAATTGGACGCGAATTATTGAGGCAACAGATAGAGATGTTAAACAAAAGAGAGAGAAGAGAGAAGAACTGCATGATGTCAGATTTGAGCTCATGCCAGCTGTTTAGTGCCTCCAGTTTGGGCCAGACACACTTAATTGCGAGCCACCGTGCTGCCAGCCAAAATCCTTGAGAGGACCCAAAAATTACAGCCAACCGGAGTTTGTCATCAAGACACGAGAAAAGCTTCCAATATGTAAAGCTACAATATATAAAGACTTGAGGAGGAAAGCTGATTAGAATGAAGCGGCGATGAGTGCATATGTCACTGGCGAGAAGACAGACTACTGGGATTATGTTTGGGATTTATTCATCATTACGGGATTCAGGAGGTTATAAAGGCGTTTACACAAGTAAACAATGATTTAGCTGCTGCGCTGAGGTTGAGCATATTTCACAAATAGCATTTTCATACACACATCACCACCTTTACTTGTATCAAGATGAAACTCTGACATGTGAAAATACTCCATTTTCACTTTATTAAAATGTACATTACTTTTCAAATATTTGGGGCCAGATTTTATTTTTGGAAAAAAAATAAAAAATACTTTTCAGCAATGACACATCATATGTCAAAGGTGAAAGTAAAGACATTTATAATGTAAAAAAAACATGTTATCAAATAAATGCTGTTCTTTTGGATTTTCTATCAAGTCCTTCTATCAAATAAACCTGAAAAAAAAAAATTTATCACGGTTTCAAATGTTTTCAGATTCCATAATAACAAGAAAACACTAAAACTACACTACAAAACAGTTTCTTTAAATTGCAACAGTAATATTTGTAACAACTATTGCTTTTCAAACGATTAATCGCGATTAACCGCATCCAAAATAAAAGTTTTTGTTTACATAATATGTGTGTGCATTGTGTATATTTCTTATGTGTATATAAATACACACACATACATATATATTTTGAAAATATTTACATGTATTATTTATATGTATAAATAAAATTATTTAATATACAACTATAACAAAATTTCTTAAATAATATTACCGCATGTGTGTGTATTTAGTATATACATAATAAATAAATACACAGTTACACACTCATATCTTATGTAAATAAAACTTTTTATTAGAGTTATTATCGCGATTACGTTTTGAACAGCAACTATCAATAATATTTTATAATAATATTTCTGTATTTTACTGTATTTTTTTTTATCAAATAAACGTCAACCAACAAAACTTCCCCCCAAACATTCAAAAATACTTGTATTTTAAAATTTTCTAGAATAAGCTATGTTTCTATTGTGCTTTGTCCAGTTTCTTATTAAATTTAAAATTTACTGTAAATTAAATCGCAACAAATTTGCATGTAATACCAACAAAAGTGGCATGTACTTTTGTTGTTTTAATATCCACAAAAAAAATAACTTTTTAATAAAATTTATTTTATCATTATTATTTTTTTATGTTTTTGTGACCAATAACTTTGTGGTTGGAAATCATCACAGATCACGGTAAACAGGTTAAAAATGTAATTAATAAAACCCTTTGACAAATACTACAAATAATAAAATAAAAAAAAATCACAAAAATGTTTTAATAAATAATTAAATAAATAATGTCAAAATCTAAAATAAAATGTTGGTCCCTATTATGACGCATTTGTCATATGAGCAAAACACTAATTCAAAAAATATATATTTGAGAAACGATAACCAATGCACTTTGTTTACTGGATAAAAGTGATGAATTAAAATAGTTGGCTATTCAACAATAGTTGGATATTTTCTGAAATGTTGGTCGTCGACAGACTTTACTCCGTAGAAACCAAAACTCTCAAATACAACTAAAATCGTCATTTACTCCTATAATGTGTCCCTTCATATTCTGTATAAATGTAGATTTTCAAGCCCTTATTTCTTGTTAAACAGATTCATCCTGATCTCACGAGACACTGCTCTACGTCTCTGAATTTCAGCACCTGGAGGTGCAACAGTGTGCCACATTTTCACCAGCCTATCTGGCTGTTAAACATGAAAGTGGCGCCTCAGGGTTTGCCAGCATGATCTGCGCGCGGTGTGTGTGTGTCTGGGTCAGCGCTTCAAACACACACTGTGATGCACATACACAACAGATGCCCAGAGCTTCCAGTCCTCCAACTTAAAAACAAAGACGATGACAACAGAAAGCTGAAATAACACAAATAACTCCCACATACACTAAATAAAGCAGCTAGAGAAAAACAAACCAGATTAAAAGCGTCTAGACACTAGCCATCTTGGTAAAAACTGCTGAGATCCCAATCTCATCCTAATTATTGTATGTAATCACAGATGCACATTGATAATAATAGTAATTCAAAGTCCGAATGGTGCTCAAGTTCAAAAATAAACACCAAAGCTTGGTTACCTCACAGACAGTGAACTCTGTTTTGGACAAGTTTTAATGAGGCATATGTCTTCTCATTTAATAACACACAAACACCTTGGATTCACCAGCGTCGGGGTTCTGGCACATCTGACTTCCCTCTCGCAGTTTGAAAATCCTGTCAACATGCATGACATCACACAGACGGGAAAGGTGCTAATCATGAATTGGTAGAATGGAAACTCGCACTTGAGTGACACAGCATGAAACAAAGAGTATGATTCCTGCAAAATGTGCTGCAAGATACAGTGCTAAGATCCTAGAAAGAATAAAGGCAGATGCATCAAATCAAAGTGAGGCTAGACTTGTGCCGGTATTCGGTAATGCGATATATCACGGTAATTAATATGCACGGTATTGTTATCGTGGGCACTTCTAAATACCGTGAATAATTATATATTACAAATTATTCCGAATTTTGAATGCATTTTAAGAATACTTTTCCCATCAACTGGTCAAAATGCACAACACCGCTGTATGCTGCATGAAAGACGCGTGCGCACTCTGATGTAAACAAGCTCGGACGAGAAGCACATGGCGGAACATGCGAGAGACACTCTGGATGAAAGCCACTTTTCAGATTTGTGTATTTGATATGATGTTCATCACAGCGCCAAATACTTAAATATTTAGACTTAATAGGCTATTTATTTTCAATTTTAATCTGGACTACAACATGCCCTAGATATTGTTTGAAAGTGTTTTGATTCTTTATTGTTCGGTCACACTTTACATTAGGGCTTCGTTAGTTAACATTAGTTAATTCATTAGTAAACATAAACTGTCAATGAAAAATTATTCTAAACATTCATTCATTTTAGGTAATTCCATTATTTAATAACATGTTGTTAAAATCGAAAGTTGCAACTGTGTTATTTAATGAGCTAACATGAACTAATACTTGTATTTTTTTAACAAAGATTAATAACTTCTGTAGCAAATGTAGCTATTGCTCATTGTGAATGTTAATGCATTAACTAAGCTTAACTAATGAGGTCTTATTGTAAAGGGTTCTTTTGCACTTTAATCTGTGTAAAACTTTTAACTTTATACATTTTTTCTGTATTGCTTTATTGCATTTAAATGTTCAGTTATTTTTGTTATAAGAACAAAGTGATTAAACCTGTTATACTGTATTATGAAAACACTTTTCTGAAACTAATTTCCAATACCGTGATAATACCGCATACCGTGATAAAAGCATTAGCAATTAATCGCAACATGAAAATTTGATACCGGCATATCCCTAAGTGAGGCTAACAGTTTCACTTTCTAAAGTAAAATGATGATAAAGATCTGTGGAAAACAACACAAAAAATGCATTAAAAACAATAATATTGTAAAATATTATTTCAACTTAAAACAAATGTTTTCCATTTTAATATATTTTAAAATGTAATTTATTCCTGTGATGCAAAGCTAAATATATTCAGTAGGCATTACTCCATGATCCTTTAGAAATCATTCTGCGTAATATTTCCATATTCTGATTTGCTAAGAAACACATTATTATTACAAATGTTGAAAACAGTTGTACTGCTTTTCATATGCTTTTTGGATTTTATGATTCTTTGTTGACCAGAAAATTCAAAGCAAGAGCATTTATTTGCATTAGATTTCTTTTATAACATTATAAATGTCTTTAATGTCAGATTAATTATGTATTAGTTATTTATTTATTTTCAAAAAATCATACTGACCTTTGAATATAACTAGTTTTTCAATTATATGTAGTAAAAATATATGTAGTAAATTATGTGTAGTAAAATTATATGTAGTAATGTAGTAAATTATATGTAGTAAAATCGTTGTTACAATTGTAATAAAATGATATCACTTTTAAGTATCTGAATTCTAAAATGTTACAAAATAAATTAAATTAAAATTCTAAAAACCAGTAAACCAGCCTAAGTTGGTCAGCTGGTAAAGCGGGTCTGTTGGCTGGTTTTACAGACGTTTTTGGAGACCAGCTTAAACCAGCTAAGATCAGCAAACCAGTTTAGGCTGGTACAAACAGTTTTCTCAGCAGGGAGTAAAATCCATATACTAAAACATTTACGCTATGGTCTTCTTTCTTGCTATGATTTCATTTTTATTCTTAACCTTTTCTTATATTCTTACAACAACAAGTTTATATTATGTCAATGTATTTTCAAACAGAAAAAAAGAAATATTCAGAAATAGCAATTAACTGCCTATGTACTGCAAGTATGTGACAAAAAAGCGGCACTATTTTCTTAGGCCATGCAAAAATGTGTTTTCCAAAAATCAGTGCAACAAGAGATATCCTTGTAACACAGTCCATTAAATAAGAAGTGAAACAAGACAGGCCAGCAGAGCCTGACTTTGACAAACTGTCCTGTCGTTCAAACTCTCGGCTGCCTCTAAACAGCCGCTCCAGTGCCCGTTTGGTTAATGAGAGTGTTTAAATGAGGGTGATGTCAGTGGAGAAGCAGAGCCAAAGCATTGTGTGATACAACAGGACACCATCTGCATCCATCTATCAAGCACTCATCTGATTACTGTCGACATCTACGCCTGTCGCTTCACTGAAAACCTACCAGCCTCGCCTGAGTAAACTCATCCCTCCCTCCTTGAGCGCTGATCTGCCCCCAGACACGAGCGCAGACTATTTAAACACTTGCATAAATACGCTGGGGACTTGCCGTGAAGGCTATTGTGATTTGGAGAGGTTTATTTTAAGGTCTATTTCACATGATAGTTGAGCTTTTAATCAGGAGAGTATGAGTACAAGATTGCACCGGCTCAAACTCAAAGCTCTGGAGAAACTTTGCACTAGGGTCGCTATTGTTAATCAAAACTAAAAACATTTTAATTACTTAATTATTTCATTAACTATTATTTATGAATAATTATCATTTATAATCATAATTCTAATCATTAATAACTTATTATTTATTAGTATTATTTGATTTCAGCAAGTGCTATTTTAACATTAAAGTAACATTGTAACATCTCAAATTAACATTGAGATATTATAGTTTTTGTTAATATACTGATTTGGATTTTATTTTTATATTTCATGCTTTTTTTATCCTTTTCATTTTAGTTAAAGTTTTGGTAATTTTGTTGTGTTTTTGTCTTTTTTATTAGTTTTTGTTGATTTTAAATATGTCTATATATCTTTTATTTCAGTTCTAGTTTTACTTATTTTACATTAAGCTAAACGAAATGAAAATGAGATATGTTGCCTTGGAAACTAGCTGAAATAAAAAGTTTTTTTGTTGTTGTTTTATTTCAGTTAATGTTCATTTCAAGTAATTAACATTTTTTATGGTTTTACTTAACTATATAATAACCCTAATTCTGTCATGACAACTTCTCGAGGATGTTAGCATGGATATGATGTAAATGTATTTGGTCTTGGCGGAATAGATCTGCTACGCTGCTGCTGCTGCTGCTGCAGAGCAAGTACCGAGACTTGCTACTGCCAGTACATCTACAGACATGCTGCTGTGAGCATGTAAAATATTGCTGCTGCAAATAATAACACATGAAATAACCCCATATAGCATACACGAATCACCCCGTAGCAGATCTATACAGGAGGAGCTGGAAGGTGGATGGTTTCTGAAGCAAGCTGCAACTGCTACGGCAAGCACTAATCATATATTTGAATTTGAGCAGCGAGCTCATTGGCTACCGACACAGGAGAGAACCAATCAGCTGTGCCATGTTATAATGATGTCATTATGTCAGATTGAGTTAGACCTATCGGACTGCGCCATCTAGAGTTTCATGCCAAAACTCTGTATTTCAGCTAGCTGCCAAGGAAACATTTCTCATTTTTGATTAAAGTACTAAAATAACTAAAACTAAAAGGTAATAAAACACTATGTAGATATATTTTAATTGCAATATATACATATTTTAATTACACATTTTAATAACAATAAAATTTAATACACAAAATATAAAAATTACATTAAATTCAAAATATTAACAAAAACTATAAAACTATACGAAAATATTTGGCCCCCTTTTTGATTTTGCATTATCTATGGCCTCTAAATGAATCTCTGAGCTTCACATGCCAGACTTAGAAACAAACTAGGGACTCTTAGGAGCACTGGGACCCCAGGTTGGGTTAATTAAGTAACAGGTTTATTCCTAAGATAACAACAACTTTTTATTTATGGTGACTTTGGGAAAAAGGTCACACTGAACTTCACTGGTGGGCTCAATTTAAGTAAACATCAGTGATCGGCCACATGAGATAACCAGACCGCACTTGTTGACATCATGCGGTGGTGTGGCTTTAGTGGTTAAAGATCTCAGCTGGTAAGCCAAAAAACTGTAGCGACAAAACTCATGAGGGATGAGCCATAAAATATCACCTCTGTGCCCTTGAGCAACGCTCTAAACCGCAGCTTACTCCCCAGTGACCCTGTAATAATGAACTGTTATTCACGTTAGATAAAGTCATCTGCTAATACATCATGCAATATAGTTTTGCACAATTAAAAGATGAGATGTGTTATGTCTGTGCCACCAAAAATGGAATTGTTATCTGTTTGTTTGAGCAGCCTGACTAGGCTGAATATAACTCAATGGATGGAGTTTAGGAGGTACCTTGTCTAACCAAAGGAAAAATGTTTGGAACTTCATAGAAATGTGAAATTAGTCATGATTTCTACTATTCTGTCAGCTTGAAGGTCAAGTACAATCAAAAACAAGTCAACAAAATGTATATTTCACCACTATCATTTGCTGAAATGCACCATCACATCTGAAGAGCTTGAAAAGGTTAGCCTTAAAAAATGTATTTTATATAAATTCAACAACAAAAATAATCTAATTAAATGTTGTTTCAGAGATTACTCTAGTAAGAGACTGCTTAAAATAATCAAATCTTGAAAACCCTAATGTCTATTCTGATGCATAAATTGACCAATCAGAATGGATATGCAAATGATGCAACACAAAAGGCAGCTGAAAACGGGAAATGGAGAAAGAAATGTAATTTGCCTCCTTCCGTATAAATAGGCAATCATTTATCAGAAGTGGTCTCTCTAATCTGTATATGGAAATGCAAGATTTCTTATATAGACCATAAGATATTCAACAGGAAAAATGTATGGCAGGGCTTGATTTAATTTATTAGATATTCACTGGATTATGAAAATTGGGCATTGCATACCCGAGTGGTATTGAAAAATAAG
Organism: Sinocyclocheilus anophthalmus; assembly: GCA_018155175.1. Lineage (NCBI taxonomy): Eukaryota > Metazoa > Chordata > Actinopteri > Cypriniformes > Cyprinidae > Sinocyclocheilus > Sinocyclocheilus anophthalmus. The sequence continues at coordinate 19,071 of JADLZN010012056.1, read as the reverse complement.
AGTGCTTGGTGACGTCAGACAACATAATAAAGTCGTTTTGAAATGATGCACAGTTGAGCACAATAAGACCAGAAACGTTTTGATGTGAGAGATCTTTTATAGCATTCTTACCAGACAGGGAAATCTATTAATTTGAAGGGAAATCTATTATTAATAATAATAATATGGGTTGGTAAGATTTTTTTAATGTTTCTGAAAGAAGTCTATTTTGCTCATCAAGGCTGCATTTACAGTTAAACCGTAAATTTTGTGAAATAAACATAATTACCATTTAAATTAACGGTTTTCTATTGCGATATATTTTAAAATGCAATTTATTCCTGTGATGCAAAGCTGAATTTCATCAGTACCATCATTACTCCAGCTCATGCACATGAGCCTTCGTCAACCTCTCTAATGTGCTAATTTGCTGCTAAAGAAGCATTTGATATTTTAGCAATGTTGAAAACAGTTGTGCTGAATAATATTTTTTTGTGGAAACAGTGATACATTTTTTTCATGATTTTTTGATGAATAGAAAGTTTAAAAGAACTGAATTTATTTGAAATAGAAATCTTTTGCAACATTATAAATGGCTTTACTGTCAATCTGTGTATTATTATAATTATTTCTTTACTATTGCTATTATTTATTACGTTGCACAAAAGTGCACCATGAGTAGGGCTGCACGATTAATCGAATGCGATTGTCATGCGCATTTTGATAGTAATGCCGGTTCTGTAATCAGCAGGAAATCATCATCACGTGCTTTCAGATGGAGCAGCGTTTACTACATAGCCGTAGTTCACTGACAAGTTACGCAAAAAAAAAACGCAGATGATTTTATTGCGCGATTATGAAATAGAAGAAATCATTCTGCGACAATGACAGCTGTTTGCGTAGCTTCTCAGAGAACTATGGCTCTGTCAGTACATGCTGCCCATCGGAAAGCATGATGAAAATACCACATTTAATAACATATTTTTACTCCAAACTCACTTCATAACGTCAGTCGAGTGTTTGAAATAAATATTTCTGTGAGATGATGTGGCTTCTTACACAGAATAAGGCACGCAACATATTTCATAGTATTTAAGCAGTGATAAAGGCATTGCATTATAAATATACTTTATTTTAATGAAAATTATAATAATAAGAACTCAGATAAACCGTATATTGCCGTATTCGTGTGTTTATTAGTCACGTTGAATCAATGAAAGCAGTTGAATCTTCTGTTTATTCAGCTGCAGCTATAGGCCTTTTTCTGGGTTTCTTCTGCGAGGCATATTTGGAGTTTCAGCGCGAGAGCGCCCTATGGCCTTTGGATGGAGCTTTACTGCTGATCACAGAACCGCGTGCTTCACTGAAAGATATGCATGACAATCGCAGCTTCTGTCGAATCGCGATCTCGATTCCATTTCGATTTATCGTGCAGCCCTAACCATGAGTTTGTACAGATACCTTGTTTCCCCCGTCGTTCATGCTCCATCCGTAGCTCTTGATCCCCAGAGTGGCTCTGCCGGGTGACACGTCCACACAGGTCACTGGATGGCCGTATACAGAGTGAAGATCTCTTGGTTCCTGTTCTTCATTCCATCTGGAGTCCAGCATGTAAACACTCTCATCTGCCCACGATGTGACCAAAGGGAAGTCCCGCCTCCCTGGTACCACCAACATCCCATCTACCTGCAAAACACAGTGTCTATGATCAATACATGATTGGTTTGTGGCATTACTCTGCAGGAATTGTGGATGCAATAAACAGCTTGAATGGAATGCCTGGTGCTAAAATCGCCTACATGCATGACTCATTTTGTCAACTGTTACTATGGTTGGCATCTGCTCTGCTCGTCTCCGATTAAACTTACAGGCTTTGGTAAATGAAGGAGACACTGTGATCTCCAGTAGCCATGCTCATCTGGGGTGTCCACCCGCACATCCGGTCCTGATGCAGAGGCCACAGCCGGACTGTCGGGGCTTAGATCCAGAGCATGAACCCTCTGGAGGTGCTGGTACTGATGAATAGGCTCAAGACTGGTTTCAGAGCTCCACACATCTACACAGTCTCAACATACATGTCAAAATTCTCTCATTAATGCATTAACTAACATTAAAGGGACAGTTCACCCAAAAATGAAAATTCTATCATCATTTACTCACCCTATATTGTTCCATACCTTTAAGACATTAGTTAATCGATCACTTTATATGATGAACAGATTTAATTTAGGCTTTTACTTACATCTAAACACCGATTGAAGCACATACAAACCTCTAAACCAAGAACCAATGGTTTGTTCTAGCATGTGACGCAAACACAATGCTTCTGAAGGATTTTACATTGTTAGTTCTTGTTATCTGGTGAACTTAAACAGATAGTAACAAATGGAACCTTAATTTAAAGTGATACTGATTTTTTAAAAAGAAAGAAAGAAAGAAATGTGTCCTATAGCAAAAAAGTTGGTTAAAAGAAAAACACAAATCTCCTACCATTCTCTGTGGATATGGTCTTATTGACGTGTATGTGACTAACATAAGGAGCAGGGGTTTCGTCTCTGATGGAATGTGTGGGTAAGATTTGTCCCAGTGAAGCGTGTCCCACAGGTGCACATCACCAGAGGTGTAGCTGTATAAAACAGACGCACACAATGATATATAGTTTTTGGATAATTGAAAAAACACATATCCAGCAATTACAAGACCAGCACAGGAACTGACGTCACACAAGACCTTTCCTAACTCATACTGCAGGTGGCGAATGAACCCAACACGATTCTGTTAATTAAAAAGGCATAAAAATATAATTTTAAGCAAGTAATTACATTTTATTTATAGAGCACATTTAAATTCAGCTTACGCTGACCAAAGTACTGTACAAAAATAATTCTAAAATACAATAAAATATAAAATCAAATAAATAATAAATAACTAAGTTAATAGTCAGGAAAGGCTATAGAAGGAGCACTCTTAATGTCAGGTGGCAACTGATTCCTTAACCGTGGAGCAGCAACTGCAAAGGGTCTGGGCACCACTTTTAAGTTATAAGTGATCGTGGGACAGGTAAGAGAGCTTTACTGGCAGACCTGAGGGACTTTGGAGCTGAATTCAAATGAATAAAATTAGAAATGTAAGATGGAGCCTGTCCATTAAGCAACAAAATGTTGAACTGAATTCTAAAAAAGACAGGAAGACAATGAAGAGAAGCTAAAAAATAGCGATTTGGTCAGGTTTTACGTTTTCAAGTAACTACCTATAGCATTTTGGGTTTTGGAAGGACCAAAGATTTTCACTTCAGTTTTCTCATTGTTTAACTGGAGAAAATTATTTGCCATCCAGCTTTTAACATCCACAAGGCAGTCCATAAGTGGCTGCAGAGAATCTCTAGATTTTATTGGAAGGTACATCTGAGAATCATCAGCAAAGAAATGAAAAGAATGTACAGATTAAAGAGTAACGGTCCCAAAATAGACCCCTGAGGAACCCCACAACAGAGGGAGAAAGAAGATGAGAATACATTTTTAGAAGAGAATTAATTTAATACAAATTACTTTTGCATCTCAGATTTGTATATTTTACATAATTTTTTACTTTTGTTTATTTTAGATCACTTTTAATTGTATATTTTATATTATTTTAAAAGTCATAATCAAGTCATAAATTCATTGAACATAAAAATAAACATTAGTCCTATTCAATTCAATCAATTTTCCTTTTTAGGAATGATCAAGACCCAAAATAAACATGCAAACATGGTTGCTTTTTTTTCTGGGATTTTAAAGGCATGGTGCTTACCTTCAAGTTTGACTTCACTACGCTCTCAGTGTTGTGGCAGTCTCTGAGTGTGCTCTTCCAGCAGGGGGAGTCAGAGATACTTGCCCCATAGTGATAACCTTCCTCCAGGCACAATCTATGCCACAGGACCTCATCCTCAGCCAGCACCTTCGATGATTTAGAGACCTGGAACAAAAGAAATGAAGAGAATATTAACCATTGTACTTCAAGCATTATATAATAACAATAGCACCTGAAAATCACTGTAGAATAGAATAGAATAGAAAATTATTATGCACTCAATACATATTTACCTGAGCACATCGTCCCAGATCCGTTCTGCCCAGGAAGTGGAAAATCTTGAGCGCCAGGTCATAAGGCAGCCCAACAATCAAAGAATGGGATGTCATTCACCTCATTCTAAACACATTATATATATTATATAGCAGAAGCGTTACCAGGTCCTGAAGGAACTGCTCAGGCAGTTTCTGGCACTTGTTGACTTTTTTGGGGGGGCGTGTCTGTGTTGTTGAGCGCCTCGCTCCAGGGAGCGCATTTGCTCCTGCTCGATTCTGTCCAGCAGAGGACTGCTTCTGTCGTCCAACAAACCCTCGGCGATCGACACGTAGCCTACTGCGGCTGGTCCTTTGGTGTGGGCTGAGTCTGCTGTGACGAATTGCTTTGTTTCTCCCAAAAGCTCGTGCTTTGGTGAAGAGATGAGCTGTCTTTATTGGGATGCCCAAAATAGCCCTCTTTGTCTTTATTTGATGTCTCGGTATTTTTCTTTAAAGGGGTCATATGATGCTGCTAAAAAGAGCATTATTTTGTTTATGCGGTTTAAGGTTAAAAAAACACATTATTTTCCACATACTGTACATTATTGTTTCTCCTCTATGCCCCGCCTTTCTGAAACGCGTCGATTTTTACAAAACTCATCGGTCTGAAAAAGCGAGGTGTGCTCTGATTGGCCAGCTATCCAGTGCGTTGTGATTGGCCGAATACCTCAAGCGTGTGACGGAAATGTTACACCCCTCACATACTGTTGATGTCGTGTCCCAAAAACATTAAAACCCATTACAAACGAGGCATTTGTTGCATCCAGTGGGGACATAATTACTGATTATAATGTTTTATACTGTCTTTTTACGCGTTGCGTTGGATTGCATCAAAACATAAAACTCTGTCTGCATTTGTGATCGGAGAAATTACAAACAACAAGTGCTTCTCTACACTGCTCAAAACTCGTGTTTCAGTGGCAAATTCTTTAAATATGAAACTTACTTACAGACTGTGAGTCAGAACATCCAGCATTGTAGTCTACTCTCCCAGGATCAGTAAACAGTCCTTCATAAAATGTGCTGCACACATCTGATTATTTGTGTTGAAGTGTTCTGGAACAGTGTTGTCAATACAACTAAACCATTGATTTCTTAGTCGTGTCCTCTTTTGGAAGCCAAACAAAGTAGTTTCGCTTTCAACGAACGAAAAACACGCGTCCTAGCGGAGGGAAGCCCCGGCTTAGCGTGCGTCTGAGCCGGGATCGAGTGAGCTGATTGCGGCGGGTCGAGAATGGCGCTCCCAGGCGGATCCGACGAATGACGGCAACCACATTTAACGACCCCGGCTGGACTCCCCTTCGTCCACGGTGGAAAGTTTTTGTATTTCCTCAGCGACCAGCACGGATAATCTCTAGGTATGACGAAGTGGATATCGTCCTCTTTGGAAGACCAAACAAAGTAGTTTTCTCGCTTTCCCAACGAAACACAGCGTCTTCACGACATGGCGGCGGCGGCAACAACAATACTACAGCGAGAATAAAAGTTACGCCTTCTTTCTTAGCGTGAACATTTGGGCGGTGTTATGCAAATCTTCCCACATAGTGAGGTAGGTATGTGGGGGCGTGTTAGAACGAGCCATTTTAGGTAGGCGTGGTTAACTCTTAACTTTTATAAAGAATATCTCTTTGGATTTGAGACTTTAGTCTTTGCAGCTTTACAGATCTTCTTTATGCACCAAGAGCTTGTAACACTCCAAAGAGAAAGGAAAACTTGAAATCGCATCATATGACCCCTTTAACTCCTGTTTCCATCGCTCTCGGAAAGCCGAAAGCTCGTCTTCTTCCATCCCCATTTAATTACGTTGCGTTTTCATTCATATTTACAGATGTTATATGCAAGTCTTGTGAGAACCCGCTGTTGCTATCAAAACAAACAACGATCCGACCGCGAAACGGCCTCGGCTGGAACATCGTGTTCACATGGAAGCATTCTGCATGTCACCTATTCCTCACCCACCCAAACTAACAATTATTTACAACACAAAACAAAGGCTGTGTCTCAGACACTTGTGATCTGTCTACATAGACAGCATTTCGAACATCATCAGCGAACCCGCGATAACTATAATTCATAAAACAGCCCGTGTGTAAGACAAACAATTATTAATTAAATTATCGGTTTATGGCTATCAGTGAATTATTTTGGATGAATGTATTCAGCATCACCTGCTTCTTCTATTTTATTTATCACTTAATATTAGTCAGCATTATGAGATGTACAAAATGGTGTACATTTTTATTATAAATACTGACAAAATATATTATTATAACAATTCACAAATTTTATTATATAGTGTATAGGCTATATATGGGTCAAATACGAAAAGGGTGTTTCAAGCATCAAAAAAATAAAAGTGTACTACAGCTTTAAATTTAGTTTTTTTCCCATACCAGTAAATGTGTCCTTTTAACTCTTTATATTTGTCTGACAAAGCATAACACGATCATTGCCATTTTTCTCTTTACCATGATTTACATAAGACACCCACTAAAATGTCATTCAGTGTAACGATAGTTCCTACACTGGGTACGGAAAGGATAGACCCCCTTAAATTTTTCACTCTTTGTTATAATTGCAGCCATTTGCTAAAATCATTTAAGTTTTTTTTTTTTTTTTCCTCATTAATGTACAAACCGCACCCCATATTGACAGAAAAACACAATTGTTGACATTTTTGCAGATTTATAAAAAAGAAAAACTGAAATATCACATGTCCTAAGTATTCATACCCCTATGCTGTGACACTCATATATTTAACTCAAGTGCTGTCCATTTCTTCTGATCATCCTTGATATGGTTCTACACCTTCATTTGAGTCTAGCTGTGTTTGATTATACTGATTTGACTTGATTAGGAAAGCCACACACCCGTCTATATAAGACATTACAGCTCACAGTGCACGTCAGAGCAAATGAGAATCATGAGGTCCAAGGAACTGCCTGAAGAGCTCAGAGATAGAATTGTGGCAAGGCACAGATCTGGGCAAGGTTTACAAAAAAATTTCTGCTGCACTTAAGGTTCCTAAGTGGCCTCCATAATCCTTAAATGGAGACGTTTGGGACGACCAGAACCCTTACTAGAGCTGTCCGTCCGGCCAAACTGAGCAATCGGGGAGAAGAGCCTTGGTGAGAGAGGTACAGAAGAACCCAAAGATCACTGTGGCTGAGCTCCAGAGTTGCAGTCGGGAGATGGGAGAAAGTTGTCAACCATCACTGCAGCCCTCCACCGTCGGGGCTTTATGGCAGAGTGGCCCGACGGAACCCCTCCTCCGTGCAAGACCCATGAAAGCCCGCATGGAGTTGTGAGATGGTGAGAAATAATATTCTCTGGTCTGATGAGACCAAGAGAGAACTTTTTGGCCTTAATTCTAAGCTGTATGTGTGGAGAAAACCAGGCACTGCTCATCACCTGTCCAATACATGGTGCATGGTGCATGGTGCATGGTGGTGGCAGCATCATGCTGTCGGGGTGTTTTTCAGCTGCAGACAGGACGACTGGTGCAATCGAGGGAAAGATGAATGCAGCCAAGTACAGGGATATCTTGGACGAAAACCTTCTCCAGAGTGCTCGGACCTCAGACTGGGCCGAAGGTTTACCTTCCAACAAGTCAATGACCCTAAGCACACAGCTAAAAGTTGCTGTGAGTGGCTTCACAACAACTCTGTGACGTTTCTTGAATGGCCCAGCCAGAGCCCTTACTTAAACCAAATTGAGCATCTCTGGAGACACCTAAAAATGTCTGTCCACCAACGTTTACCATCTAACCTGACATAACTGGAGAGGATCTGCAAGGAGGAATTGCAGAGGATCCCCAAATCCAGGTGTGAAAAACTTGTTGCATCTTTTCCAAAAAGACTCATGGCTTTATTAGATCAAAAGGGTGCTTCTACTTAATACTGAGCAAAGGGTCTGAATACTTAGGATCATGTGATATTTCAGTTTTTCTTTTAATAAATCTGCAAAAATGTCAACAATTCGGTGTTTTTCTGTCAATATGGGGTGCTGTGTGTACATTAATGAGTACATAAAAATTTTTACTTAAATGATTTTTAGCAAATGGCTGCAATATCACAGAGTGAAAAATTTAAGGGGGTCTGATACTTTCTGTACCCACTGTATGCCAAAAAATCTTGTTAGGCATATTTTAAACATGGATGATGACATATTAAAAGTCTATATTTAAGCATCACAGTGCAGCCCTCAAATACAAATTAACTTTAAATTTGAAATCTTTATAGTTTGCTCATGTCCTTCAAACCACTAGCTTTTACCTATTTGTCAGCAAGAAGTTTTTGTAGGGAAGTGAAAGTCATTTAAAATATAATAAAATTGAGTATGATCACATATTCTTTTTGGTATTTTAATAAGTACAAGTCACAATAAGTATATTGTTTCATTTTTACATAAATATATCTGTTACGCTGAATTACCATGGTTTGTTCCTCTAAATGAAAGACAATGTTGGGTCCGCAAAATAAACTGAGTAGATAATCATTGCCCTGGCGTTCCCATAACTGACCTCTTCGCTTACTTTTTGTGTCATTGAGTCTGTGGTCATAAATTAGTTTTAATAATATTCCTGAGTAAATGACTGCAGAAGCTAATTTTAAAATATAATAAGCATTTTACCGATGCTCCCCTGCCATGCTTGCTTAGCTTGTCACTTTGTTTCTGACTTGCTCTGACCCAAAAATGGCTGCTTGCAGCCATATTTATTAACACTTTCTGTTTGCCAACATAAATGACATTATCAGGATGAATATTTGGGTGGAGAATCCCCTCAGTGATCTCTCTTGAACTTGTGACATACTGTAGTGAGGGGCATTATTCTGACAATTGCAATCCTCAATACCTTTCTCTTTTCCTTGCTAAAGGCACATTCACACAAAGTACGGTAACTAGATGATAAAGATATAGTTACAACAAAAAAATTCTAAAAAATAAAGATAAGCAGATTCCCCAGCACAATAAACAAACTGTGCACTAGCGATAAGAGATCCTCTTTATCTTGTTTGATTTATTTATTTTTTTATTTTTTATTTTTTACAGCTGATGACTTTAAAGAGCTCGAGCATTTAAAGCAGCAGAAGATAAACCTGCAGCGCATGTTTAGAACGAACATTGCTATCGTTCATTGGTGTGGAGGCTAGCATAGTTACTGTTATCTTTATTGTTCTTGGTGTGAAGGGGCTTTAAGAGTGCCACCTAAGCTACTGGGTCCGCGCTTACTTTATTAGCTTTTTGGCTTATTACAGTGCCTAGCAACTTCCTCTGTTCATATGCGTCTGAAATTAATCAATAACACAAATTAATCAATTCAAAAAAGCATTCAAATATTAATATGTATTATGTTTAACACTTATTTGTCAATGTTAAACATTCCTCATTTATCTGTCATATAAATAAGATGCTAAAATTATACTGTCACTCAATTGCAACGGATGACACTGTGGTGTAAAAGAGAATTTGCATTACACTGCATGACAAAACCATTACCCTGAATGACGACATTTCTACTTCAGCTAATATTGCAGGCTATCAACAGGCAATCCATTTCAAACAGTGAGCTTGACCAGTAAAGTTAATCACAATTATTCACAAAATCGATTTATTTTTCCAAAAATCTCACAATAAAAGTGTTTTTAGGCATTTCACTGAATGACGTGTTTTTTTGTAACCTATGTTACCACACCATGAAAATGTGAAATTATCAAGTATTTTTCAGACAAATCCTCTCACTTTTTCTGCGCCGCAAAGCACCACACAGTGTTTAGTGTGCCATCTGATGGTGTCACACACTGTTGAATGACTATCAGTTTTTTTATATGATTTCAGAATGGCTTCTTGTTCCTGTTTCACTGAATGACCTCTGATAAACTGCATTTTCAGGACAAAAGTCCCCTGGTTATATTAAATACTTTCAAAAAATAATAAGACATAGTCCTTTTAATTTAATACACTCTTAAAACCTTAAAATAACAATGTGCTAAAGATTCTTCACAGCGATGCCATAGAAGAACCATTTTTGGTTCCACAAAGAACCATTCAGTCAAAGGTTCTTTAACTTATGACATAGCATTTGTCAGTGAAAGAATGAAATGGGACAATTGGTGTCATTACTAGCTCCTTCAATAATATTAAAAAACATATGCAAAAAATACCACCAAAAAAAAACCGTTAAGCGAACAAAAATCCAGCTTGTTGACAAAATCTAGGTGAAATTGGGTAAATTATGTAAACAATTCTAAATAGTATCGTTACAATTTCTGAGAACAAAATTGGCATGGTTGTGACAGAGAAAATCTAAGCACAATTACAAAAAAGAGCAATGTTGTAGAAGTCGCAGCAGGTGAAATGTAAAAATACAAATACATTTAAATGTACTTAATATCTAATGAAACATGAATAGAGGACCTTCATGATAAAATGCATAGCAGGAAAAACAATACAATTTTAATATTTTATGAGAAACGTACGTCTAATGTAGTTATAAGTAGGCCTATTTATCGGTTAAATTTTTGGCCGGAAATTTTTTAACTTGTGATTTCCAAATGGTCTTTTAAAATGGTTTTTATTTAAAAATACATCAAACATGTTATTGTATTTTGTAAAAACAAATACTTTTTTTTTGTTTTTTTTACTATGCATAAAAAAGTTAATCAGTTCTAAATTGTACTGATATTCAAATGTATGCGAGAACCCTAGAATAGAATACATTAGAATGTGCATTTATGCACTTTTTATGCACATTGTGCATGTGCTTATGATGTCTAAAAAGTCACATGTAGAATAATAATTAAAAAAAATATTAAATGTAGGGTATAAAAATGCATGAGAAAAACTATTCAGATTTCAACTAAAAAAATATATATTATTTTCTATTTTACTCCTTCATTGTGTTCTAATAATGTGCACAATAACTAGGCAGCAGCTCAGTAGGGTTTGAGACGCAACCAATGTTTTCAACGTTTGCAAATGTTTCAAAATCTCTTCAACAGAGTTTCTGCTCGCATCTGAACGAGTTTAACCAACGCAAGCCGTTACAGATCTCAGGAATGTCTTGTAAACTGCGCGACCACCCTCTTGCTGCAGGAAAGACAAAGCGCGTGATGCCAGAGAACAGGACAGTGAAGAGTTAACCATTACCGCTGTCTTTGGGGAGATGGTGATGTAAACCCTAAACCATGTGACACTTTAATAAATCATAGCACCGACAGAAACAAACACACACTGTTCCATCGCCAGCCGAACAAAACGGCATTCTCCGCATCCAAACAAAGATTGCAGAGGGAAGAGAGTCCAGCTACAGCGCGCTGAAGGAGGAGAGGATGTGCTGTCTGCCGGTGGAGCAGACTTTAGGCGCACTCGGAGATTCTGTTTGCGCTCCGTTGCCGTTTGCGCACCGACTGCGCTGGATCGGAGACCAGCTGGAGAAGAGATGGGCTGCAAACGACAAAATCTCCGACGGTGGAAGACGAAGCGGCGGGGAAAGCATCATCAAAAGCTTCCACATAGTGTGCGCGGTCATTCAAGTAACGCTTCTGGTGTTTTTAGTCAAAAAGCGACACCTGTAGGTGAGACGAGGCTCTGCTGATCTACAGCAACAGGTAAGAATGAGCTCAAGCACAGAAGATAACGGGACATTTATATAGATATATGTACATAAATAAAAAGTTATCTTTGATCGTAAAGTTGTAATTAGCAATGTAATTGAAGGGGGTGGCAAATACCATAAGTGAGTGGTATTTTGTAAGTATCAACTACATGTAATTAAGGTAGATACACAAGCTAGAGGACCATGCAAAAGAAACCGAAAAAAGTGTATTTTCAGAAAATAATACATCATATTTCGTTCAGCATGTACAGCTGATTTTGACGTGTCATCAGTGACACAGCCTCCTCCGCTGTAATGGTAACTTTAATAGCTTTTGACCGTGAAGTAACCCTTGCGAATGGTAAGCGGTCAGTCGATTAAAATTTTTTTATCTGATTAATCATCCTTTTTCTGTGATTAATCGCGATTAATCGCACACTTCGTGACATTAAGCATAGACCATTTTTTCTCGTTTCAAATGCTATATCCAGCAAAGTAAACTAAAAGATTGAAGGGCGATTCTCAAAAATCTGTATTTTCTGCAAGCTTTTTTCAAAATACATTTAGATGACTTTACAAAAAAGGACACTTAGAAACTCCGAAAGGACACCAAAGAACCAAATGATATAAGGAGCCCGTATAAGCACATATGAAAGAAGAAAAAAAATCAGAATTTTATAGTGTGTACAGTGCAACGCCAAAGAGCTTTTTTACATTTTAGAGAAGCCAAGTTGCGATACCGAACAGGACCACATGGAGATGCCACAAAATGCCTAAACCTATCGCCTGCTGACTGCATAAATCTACTACAGTACACGGATTCATTCAGAATAACTAAACACAGCAACATAAACATGACAAATCAAAACATTATCGTGAATGTGTGTGGAAACAACGTGAATTTACGGAAATGTATGTGCCTGTGCATAAATACAATGTACGATCAGTGCATCAAGAGCACTCATACACGCATTATTATAACAGACTCACGCGTGCTTACTGTACAACTCCTGTACGCCACCGCAATCTTCTTTACCTTGATTGCAGTCTTCATCTATCAAAACTTTACTAGCGAGACTGGTTATCAAGTCGAGAAACCGTAGTTTGCGTCTCATCTGGCCATACAGCGGTGGGATGTGTTGACAATCCGTTCAGTCTGTACTTCTTCACACAGCGTGTGTGACGTGTGAGGGCCCGCGCTCTTCAGAGACAATCACAGAATATGACAGAGCTCGTGTTTAAAAGCGAAACATACTGGAATGAATAATTCACTGAAAACTCAGTGTGAGTCTCTGTTCTCTCTGCAATCTCGTGGTTTCCTTTATATTAGCGCTGTTTTTTGGACGGATTGTTTGAATGCATTCGTTTACTGGATCATTGGACTGTAAACTTTCCCGGAGTTTAGCGGCTTAAAATGATCTAATCGCAAGCAGAGAAGCAACATTGGGTTAAAGGGTTAGAATAGAAATTGTGCTTCAGTAATTTTGCGTTAAATTATTTTAACGCGTTAAGGATTGTAAAATTAATCGCATGCGTTAACGTGTTAACGATGACAGCCCTAAAATAAATGAAACAAAAACTGTTTATAAAGCTGTTATTTGGGATATTTTATTTTTTATGTATTGTGGAAAGCAAAAAATTGCTCAATCCTTCATGAATCAGTTATTTATTAAAAAATACACATTAAGTGGAAGGTACTAGAAGTTAAAATTTTGCCTGAGTTTTCATCAAAATGCAACTTTGCAATAATTGAAAGGTGTATTTTTAAATAATAATGCCAACATATTAAATCTACAAATTGTTTGCATTACATTATTATTTTTTTAATTATTAAATTATTTATTTTGGTTGATAATTAACATATTATTTTATTTAACACCATACTTTTTGTTATTTTAACATTAATTAAAACAATAATAAAACTATAAATATCTATGTATTGTTAAATAAAATAAACATAAATATTAACAATATATTATTAAAAGATTATATTTACTATTAAATTACTGAATGTAGTTTACTTTTGCCCGTTTTGGTACATAATGCAATCTCCGCTTAATTCCCATTTTTTCCTCTATTAGATGAATCTTCAGATTCTCCTGGGATGATCCGCTCCAGATTTACCGGAGAGGAGAAGGTGCCGGTCACGTCTGCACTCTGTAGAAACTTGCCATGAAAACAGTGGGTCGATGTTTTCTCATCCATGTAGATCACAACATTTGCAGTAGTGTTGTAACAGAAACACGCAAACACCAGACGCATCTGTGCTGTACATTACAAGCGTGCTGATCACTTTTCATAACGACCAATGCTTCATCCCGAAGTCTTCTCGAATACCGCAACACCGCGAGCCGATGTCATTTGGTACACGTTTGTTTGGTTAGAATTTAAAGGGGTAGTTCACCCCAAAATGAAAATGTGATGTTTATCTGCTTCCCCCAGGGCATCCAAGATGTAGGTGACTTTGTTTCTTCAGTAGAACACAAACGGTGATTTTTAACTCCAGCCTTTGCAGTCTGTCAGTCGTATAATGCATGGGAATGGTAACAAAAATCTATGAGAGTAAAAAAAATATGCAGACAAATCCAAATTAAACCCTGCGGCTCGTGAGGACACATTGATGTCCTAAGACACGAAACGATCATTTTGTGCGAGAAACTGAACAGTATTTATCATTTTTTACCTCTAATACACCACATGTCCAACTGTCTTTGGGCGTGCGCACAGCATCCGATGCGTGAGGTGTGTACGCACTCTGGCATAGTTTACGCAAGCTCCAGAAGTGATCTCTCGCTCGTATACGTCACTCATTGTTTACACAGTGCACAAACATTGTAGGTACGACGGCTAATCAAAATGGTACTTACTTGCACTAATCCGGATTGTTCAAACCGACTTAAAAACTAAAAGATTACGTTCTCTCACGCGAAACTCATTCGGGAGTTGTGACGTTCCACTATTCCCACGTCTTGCCTGCTCGCCCTGAATTTATGGTTGATGCTCTCCGCTGGATATCAACACACCCATTAACGTAAACTACGCCAGAGCGCGTACACACCTCACGCATCGGATGCCGTGCGCGCGCTCAAGGAAGTTGGACATAGTGGTGTATTAGAGGTAAAAATGATATAAATACTGTTTCGTTTTCTGGCACAACCGATCGTTTCGTGTCTTAGGACATAAATGTGTCGTCACGAGCCGCAGGGTTAATTTGGATTTGTCTGTGCATGTTTTTTTACTTTCATAGATTTTGTTACCATTGCCATGCAATATACGACTGATAGACTGCAACGGCTGGAGTTACAAATCATCAAATGTGTTCTACTGAAGAAAAAGTCACCTACATCTTGGATGCCCTGGAGATAAGCATATCAACATCACATTTTCACTTTTGGGTGAACTATCCCTTTAAGGTCCGTGCAGTCAAACCCAGCAGTGTGTCTCCTGGGAACCCTTTCAAAATAAAAGGCTGATGTCATTGTCCCTTGGCGTTTGCAAGGACATTTTTCTACCACTATGGCAATAGGAGCCTTGCCTCAACTTTGATGAGCTTACAGCTGAGTTTTAGTCATTGTTGGTAGAAGCTGAGAGGATGCTTTGGATATGCAAAAGCTGTAAATGATTAAAACACGATTAATCAAGGTCAGTCTTTAGAGGAGAGCTACCAAAAACACTGCTACCAAAACCTCTCCTCTGCATAATGCACTAACATTTAGTTATAAGGTACATGTAAGTGACTATGCCGTTCAATATCTGAGCTGTGATTTTGTTTCTTTGTTGTTTTTATGAGATATTTATTACTTCTTTTGTTCTTAACACTGTACTCTTCTCAATGGAAAGCATATTTATACCGTAGAATGATTTTAAGTGTATTTGAACTTGATGTTTACAAATGAAGACAAATCTTTTTTTATAAAGGGCTTCTGGCTTGATTGTTTGTGTCAGTGTTAATATAGAAATGTGATATGAATGAGATTTCATGCAAAATGTGAATCAAAGGGCATGATACTGATGTTTACATAAGCTACAATCTTTTATAGTTTATGTTTCTACCACGTGTTTTAAACATGTTTTACCTCCGCTATTTTGATATTGTGAATTTTGTCATTTATGAAAATAAAAGGCTTTAAATATATACACAGTGAAGTCTTTTAAATTGCATTATGAAACAAAGAGCCCTAGAAATATTCTGTATTATTAATGTAATTATTTATTCAACATCAAATGTTTTTAACATATTACTGTTGTCACAATTTTTAAAAGAAATAAACCAATGAGATGATTATAGTGGTGATTTTACCACAGTTAACTGGGCTTACCTTACCTACAGTAAATTTGCCGTAGAGTTTGTGTCATCTAGTCGTGTGTCATCTTTTTGCTTTAATAAACAATTTAGACCTTTACAAAAATGTATAAATCTGACTCCAGATTAAAGAAATAGTTCACCCAAAACAGAACATTTGCTGAAAATGTACTCACCCTCAGGCCATCCAAGATATAGTTGAGTTTGTTTCTTCATCAGAACAGATTTGGAGAAATGTAGCATTACATCACTTGCTCACCAGTGAATCCTCTGCGGTGAATTGGTGCCGTCAGAATGAGAGTCCAGACTGCTGATAAAAACCTCACAATAATCCACAAGTAAACCACACCACTCCAGTCCATTAATGAACATCTTGTAAGTGAAAAGCTGCAAAAAAAAAAAAAAAAAAATGTTTTGTAAGAAACAAATCCATCATTAAGGCGTTTTAACTTTAAACCATTGCTTCTGGCTCAAGATAAGTCCAGAAAAAGATAAGAACAGAAAAGTAACACTTCCTCCAAAAAAATAAATAAAACTCCATTCCCTGTCATCCTCTCAAATCAAAATCCACAAAAATATGTTTTTGCTTGTAAACAGTGCTTGATCTGTGTATATTTCTTTCCTGATTCAGACGAGATTACTTTTTCACTGCAGAAAGCAATATTATGTATTTTAGCTGCAAGCAACAGTTTAAAGCTAAAATATCTTAATGATGGAATTTGTTTCAAACATTCACCCCGTGTTAACTGATGGACTGGAGTCGTGTGGATTATTGTGATATTTTTATCAGCTGTTTGGACTCCAATTTCTGACGGCACCCATTCACTGCTCATTGGTGAGCAAGTGATGTAATGCTACATTTCTCCAAATCTGTTCTGATTAACTATTTCTTTAAGTTTAATAGCTTGAATAAACAAACAAAAAAGTGTTACAAAACAGTCGATTATCATGCTTACTTAAGTTTTAAAAGTTGAAAAGCAGGTATAAGAAGACAAAAAACACGTATCTCTGTTATCAGACATAATGTAATGGTTCAATTGTACATTACATCCAATGACGTAACATACTGCCACACTTCCCTTTATACAACCTTACAAACAGGAACATTTTATGCACGGTAAACAAGTTTAATCTGATTCGAGTGGACCTGAAAACCTTCATCATTCAACCGGCTCTCCATTCAGTAGATCTGAAAGTGTGCCGACGTCGTACCATCCTTCCAGTTGCGTGGCGTTTCGACCACAGTTGAGCGACACAACGGACATGTCCTCTCCCGGTCAAACCACAGGCATAAACACTCCTCACAGAACACATGCTGCAGAAAGACAACACATTAAGTCATTTACACACAGCAACTCCTTCAATACTGTTTAAACAGCATCCTAGGATGCTACTCGTGAAGTTGAGCATGGAAATATTCCTAGAATTCTATTTGTGTTATTTAATAGTTTTGAACGGCCTTGCACGGTTAGTGGAATCAAATGAATAAGTCAGCTAAATGACTACTATCATCATTAAAATCTGGGTCATTGTGGTCTGAGGCTGATGTGCTGAATCACATCCTGTTTTATTTGAAAGTTTGAAGGTCTTGTACCTGACAGAGCAGTGCGATTGGCTCTCTGAACTCAGACTGGCAGATCGCACACACATCCCCGGCCTCACTGCACTGCTGAGCACTGGCTCTCGTACCGTAACTCTGTGAAACACATGCTTTTATTTGAAAAAAAATACAGCAAAAACAGTAATATTGTGAACATTATTACAATTTAACTATAAAAATAAAAGTATTTCTGTCATGACAACTCTCGGATGGATTGGCATGGTAATGTACATGACAATGTTAATGTTTTTGGTCTTGGTGGAATAGATCTGCTACTCTGCTGCTTCGGCAGAGCAAGTACCGAGACTTGCTCCTGCCAATACATCCACAACATGCTGCTGCGAGCATGTAAGAAATATTGCTACTGCAAATATAAGATACATGAAATAACCCCCATATAGCATACATGAATCACCTGGTAGCAGATCTATACAGGTGGAGCTGGGGAAGGTGGAGGGTTTCTGAAGCAAGCTGCAACTGCTACGGCAAGCACTAGTCATATACTGTATTTGAATTTTGAGCAGCGAGCTCATTGGCTACCGACACAGGAGAGAACCAATCAACTGTGCCATGTTATAATGATGTCATTATGTCAGATTGAGTTAGACCTATCAGACTGCGCCAACTAGAGTTTCATGACAGAACTCTATATTGAATATATTTTAAAATGTTATTTATTCCTGTGATGTAAAGCTGATTTTCAGCATCATTACTCCAGTTTCAGTGTCACATGATCCTACAGAAAATATTTTAATATGCTGCGCAAGAACATTTAATCTATTATAATGTTGAATACTTTTGCTGCTTAAGTTTGGTTTTATTTTAGACTATATATATATATATATTATATATATATATATATTATATATATATAATTTTAAGTTTTTATATAGGCTAATATTTAAATAATATTTACTTTAACAATGTCTAGGAGAACACATCACTCACCTGTGAGCTACAGAGAATGATGAATGCTTTCCGAATGCCAGATATTCTTCCACACAAATCAAATGACTGGAAAAGGACAAAATAGCTAATTAACGCCCCCACACACACACCCACACACACAAAAAAACTGCATAGAGCTCTGAAAGACATTTTGAAAGGCTCTGAAGTGCAATGCCACATGAAATTTATTTCACGTTCATAAAGGCCCTTTTTTATAAAGGTGTTGAAAAAATGCTCTAACAAAAAAAGGAATTAAAAAAACAAAACTCATCATTAATGGAAGAGATACAATCAGATTGGCTACCTTACAAAGACTGTAGATGATAATCAGCGTTGCCCCGAGGAAGTAGCTGCTGGATGGATCTTCACCCATGATGTATTTATACCACAGCTGGATGGGAACCAAAGCTCTGAAGAGTTGACTCAGCTCCTCTATGAGCAGATAAAACTTCCCCTGCAAATTCACACACAGATACAAATCTACATCCAAACCTCTCGACTTAACTGTTGATCAAGGCTCAGAGGCTCCAGCCTGATA